>CM053580.1:148599443-148619212 GCA_028627135.1 Pseudochirops cupreus
GATTGCTTGGCCCCCCTGCAGTCTGCAGGCCAGGAGCTCTGAAGCAGCAAGGTGGAGGCAGCTGCAGGGCCTCCGCTTCTGCCGCTTCCTTGGCCTGGAGGCAGTTTGGCCGGACCTGCTTATCTCTCCCAGTTTTAGCCGAGTTCCACTGACCTTTCCCTTAGTCCTTTTTTTCTTATGGCTTAATAATTCTCAATACTGCCACAGCTGCCGCAGATCTGCTCTCCTGAAACTCCAGCTGTGGCTCAGCTCGGCTTGTCAGGCCACCCCCAGAGCCAAGCCACTGTTTCAGGGTGGGCTGGTTTTGCCTCCCAGCACTGAGATGGTCCCTCCTAGCTGAGCTGCCTTCAGCAGAAAGTATATTTGTTTGCATTTTAGAGCTCTAGAATTTGTTTAGAGTCATATATTATTAGTATTTTGAGGTGGCTATGTGGGAGCTGCAGTACCTTGCTGCTCCTACACCACTATCTTGGCTCTGCCCCTAGACCTTTTCTTTGTGGTCAAATGTCCTATCCTAGAACCATTTTGATCCTTATGTAGTAAAAATAAATTTGAAGAATTTTGAAATGTTGAATGTGCCATAGAAATGCAGGGTACTATATCACTCTAAATAACTATTTGCAATTATGCATTTTGGGTACAGAAAAGATTCCACTATAATTCTTGTCTTAGCCTTTAGAACTCTATTGATTGTTGAGAGACATCAAGGGCAATTTCAAATCTTATGCCCTAATACAAAGGCCTATGTTCAATAATTTTTTGGGCAATTTTCCCCTTTTAAAATGGAATCTAATTCTGATCACTTCAATTGATGCATTGAATACATTATTTTATTTATTTTGCTTAATATTTGAGTTCTTCAAATTGATTCTTCAAGTTGAGTGATTTCACAGAGTAAAGAGAACATTTATATTTATATGAATTTAAATTTAATCACAGGAGTTGGATTTCATTGCATGGCTGGCTGAATTTATGTGGAATAGATAATAAATCAAGAAAATACCACATTGGTTAAAATATGCATCCAAAGATATAAATTTGTTAAAAATCCTGTTTAATAATGCATGTTTATATGACTTAAGAATGGTTTTATATGCCAATTTAAATTCAACAAACATTTAGTAAGTGCTTATGTAACTAGACAGTACAGTCACTACAGCTCTGAAGCTGGAGTTAGGGAACATGAATTCAAATCCCATACTGGACATTTCCTACCTGGGTGACTTCAGCCAAATCACTCTAACTCAGTCTGTCTCAATTTCTTCATCTATAAATTGGGCATAATAATAGCACTTACTTCCCAGGTTCCTTATAAAGATAAAATGAAATTATAGTTTAGAGTATTTTTTAAACCTTTATGTGCTATATAAATGTTAGTTTTTATTTTATTACTGTTGTATTAAGTTCTGAAAATACAAAGGTGGATGTGAGGCATACTGTGGTCCTAGAGAAAATGCCAGGCAGGGGAAGAACAGGGCAATGAGAAGGCATAAGCTAGGGAACTGGCACAATAGTAAATCATGAGTATCATAAAAAACGTAGTTAAAGGAGTGCAAGGAAGGGTGAGGTTCATTCAAAATGCTGTTAGAAGCTTCAGAAGGAAGAGATAACCTTCATCTGGAGGCCAGGAGTGTGTGAGAGAAGGGTCCTCAGAGGAGATATTGTCACACAAACAGACCTAAAGCAGAGAACTCTATCCAAGTACAGAGGACAGACTTTTCTCCCCTGTTTCTTCAACCTTTCTTCCTACAGTAGGACCTTCACCCCCTGCTTTGGATTCTTCTTAGCTTTCCAGTTTCCTCCCTAAAAGATGTGATAAGAATAGAACAAAGATGTGGTCTAAGCAGAGCATTGGACATTGGGCATTTCACAGCTCTACTGGGAATCTTAAGAGTGCCTAGACTTGCATCAGTATTCTTGTCTTCCATAGCACCCTGCTGACATGCTTAGTCCATTCCAATCTTCTTATTATAATAAAAACTGGAAAATATTTAATTTTTTTGGAGGGGAGAAGGCAATTGGGTTTAAGTGACTTGCCCAAGGTCACACAGCTATTGTGTCAAGTATCTGAGGCCAGATTTGAACTCAGGTCCTCCTGACTCCAGGGTCAGTGCTCTATTCACTATGCCACCTAACTGCCCCAACACTTAATTTTTGAAAGATATTTTTAAAAAAGTTTCTTGATACATTTTTAACACGAAACTCATTTTTGGATATAGCTCCTCACACATGTACTCATTAATCATTCCCTTAAAATAAGGAAAAAAATAATAAAGCCTAGTTAATCAAGTGTGAATGTATCTGACAGTGTTTGGAACATTCAGCAACTATAATCTCCTCCTTTCTACTGAAAGGAGAGAAGTATATTTCAAAATATGTTCTCTGTAGCTGACTGGTAATGATATTCACTCAGAGTTTGCCTTTCTTTTAGTGTTCTTTTCATTTCTGTTAATTGTGACTATTCATATTAGATTCTTACATTTGAATATTTCCTTCTGAATCATCTCATGCAAACCTATCTTCTTCCCTACCTGTAAGAGGTTTGGATTAGGCTCCCAGATTGTTTTCAGTCATGTCTCCTCCATTTTGTACTTGTAAAGTCAATGTTTTTTTTTTTAATGCAATCTTAAATCTTTACCTTTAACCCATTTAAATTGCATCTTATTCAATTTGGCCCAGTGTTCCAACCTGTTCAGATATTTTTGGTTCCTGACTTTCTCATCCAGTGTCTCAGTTACTCCTCCTGGCTTTGTGTCATCTACAAATTTGATAAACATGACATCTCTTCTTTTACCCAAGTCATTGATAAAAATGGGAAACAGAAAACAGCTGCACGCACAGATCCCTGGGGTACTCTGCTAGACAATATATTTGCATATATTGCTTTCATTAAGGCTTTATTTTAACAGTTGTTATTTTAATTTTTTTTATTTTTACAATTATGCTATCCTCATACTCCATCATAAGAAGAGACCCTATTACATCATTGCAAAGCAATGAATATAGTTATTCTGTGGGGTTGCTCTTGCTACTCAAATAAATTGCCATTTACTTCTCTGTTTAAAAATGATCTTTTTCTCAGTTTGTACATGCATGAGAAGCTACCGAGAGGAAAAAGAGAAGAAATTTTACTTTCTTCAGAGATGCTTTTGAATATAAAATGCAATCTTTTCTGTACTAAATTATAATCTCATGTAAAGAATAATCTAGCAACATCTGCATCACTATGTCATATCTGGATGCAATGAAAATAGTTTGACATTAGTGCATAGTGGGTCATCACCAAGTTCCTGGGTGTCCAGATCACCAGCTTATGGTCAACCATGTGTTGGTTGATCTCTGTTTTAGATCATGGGATCATAGATCTAAGGCTGAAAGAAAGTTTGGCTATCTTATTCAACCACCTCCTTTTGCAGCCGAGGTCGCATTTGACCTCAGTCCTCCAAATTCAAGTTCTGTACTCTTTGTACTGCACTGTATTGCCAGGTTAGGGTGATAGAGGGTCTCCTTTCAGTTCTGAGACTGAGAAATGTTCTTTGAGATGCTTCATGCTTTTATGCCTGCTGATTTTGCCTGTTAATGCCTGCAATCGTATTGAGATGCATTCTTGAAACCACTGGAAACATTGCTTTATTTTTGCCACGTGCTAGATTTCTACTGTTATAACACTAAGGTAGCCAGGGCAGCCAAGCTACGGGGAGCTGCAAGCAACAACTGTGGGGAACAGAACTAAGAATTATACCGGCATTCCTCCCACCTCAGCTTGTCACTAGGAAGCAGATGAAAGCACAACGGAGGCTGAATTTGTGAGTGAGTTGGTGTACATAAGTCTAGGCCACTTTGCAGATACTCCAAGACAATTCATTGGCAAAGGAAAAAGAGAAGTGGGGATTAGGTGAGACTCCTTCCCCAAAGAATAGTTCAGTACAACTGTGAAGATATTCTGTATGGCTTTCCTTGTGAGTCTCATAGGCACGGAGAAGATCAAAAGGTTGGGCAGTGATGAATTCAAAGCATAAGGTAAGTGATAGCTGTTCCCTTGACAACACCTCATGAGTTGTTACCTTATTTTTTCTCTGGCTTTCTTATAGTAGAGTTCATAGGAACCTAGCAGAAAGAAAAAGCAGAATCTTGAAACTGGCAGCCGCAGAGATTACAGGTAGAAAGATATAATCCTACCACTTCCATGTTCCTTTTGTACCAAGGACAGATGGTGATTATGTCCCCAAAGAGCCTATTTAACACATAATGAAGCTGAAACAATAAGCATTTGCAATGAAATATGTTAAAAAGTAATATTAATGTAAACACATGGAAAAGGTTCTCATTGAATGACCCTGGAACCTCCCTACCATTTGTAACAATGAATATAGGAAAATGTGCTCTGGAGTCTACAGATCTGGATGTCAAGAAGATTCCCAGAATATATCAGGTTGTTAAACAAGTCTTTTCTACAACAGAGTATCTAATAGTCCTTTATAAGCTCAAGTCATCAGGTCTAGGCAAAGTATATCCTAGGGTATTGTATCGATTGGTGATTGTTGAGTTTTGAAAGATGAAGGAGGATATATTATATGGCAAAAGCCTGCTGATTTTCAAGAAATATAAGAAAGCAGAGTCCCCAGATTATATGTCAGTGACCTTTACTTTGATTCCTGGTAAAATTTTCAAGGTTTAACTAAAAGTGCATATTGAGAAGAGAAAATGGTGACAACAAAGAGACAGGATGGTTTTACTGAGAATAAGTAATGCTGGACCAAACTTGTTTTGAATGAAAATGCTATGTTGGTAAGTCAGGAGAATGATATAGACGTAAAGAACTTAAATTATAAGAGCAAAAGATCTGGTAAAATTTCTCATGTTATTCTTTGTGGACATGATTTTAAAAATGGGCTAGATGAAAGTAAAATTAGATAGGTTAGGAGCTGGTCGAAAGGACAGAAGAAAGCACAGTTATTAATTGCTTAATGTCAGCTTGGGGGAAGATCTCTAATCATTCCAATGCCCCAGGGATCTGTACTTGTCTCTATTTTGTTTTGTTTTTACTGGAATGAAGGCATAGGTGACATTTTAATGAATTATCATATTATTCATATTATGAATAATGTGAATTATGATAATATGATAGGTAAAAAAGTTATTACATTATATGATACATAAATTCCATCTTAATCCAAATAAAATAGGAAAATATTTAATAAGAATAGTAAAATTTGACAGATGAGACTCAAAAATGAACCTTAAAAGCAAAATAAGGGAAGTATGATGAGATTACATTTTGCCTAAAAAAAACCTGGGGATTTTCAATAGATTGCAAATCCATTATGAATTAATATTGTGGCAATGAATGACAAGAAAAAGAAAAAATCAATAGGAACACTATATTAATAAAGGCATAATATTCAGAACAAGGAAAGTAAAAGTCCCACTGTACTCTGTCCTGTTCCAACCATATTTGGAATTGGATTCTTGGCACCCAAGTATAGGATAGTGGACCTCCCACTAGGATAATGAGGCATCTTGAGCCCTTAACATTATAAAAATAATTTGAAGGGGACTAGACATATTCAAATTGGGGAAATGAAGACTCCTGGGATTTGACATCTGTCTTCAAGTATTGAAAGGACTGTCAATGTGGCTTTGTTCTATTTAGACCCACAGTGTAGAAGCATGAGCAATTAGCAGAAGTTCCAAAGATGCAAAGGTAGACATGGCCCTAGAAGAAACTCCCAAACAATTTGATTGGTCCAAAAATGGAATGAGGTGCTGGCCTCAAGAGGTGGTAGATTCCCTTTACTTGGAGTTCTTCAAACAGAGGCAAGACCCTCATTTGTTGAATATTTTAGAATTCCTTTTGAATCAATCCTGTTGAATATTTTAGAATTTCTTTCATGTATAAGCTAGAATAGATGACTGCTGATATCTTTTCCAACTCTAAAACTCTATGATTCTTTGTCTTTCTCTACATTATATTTACTTATGATCTTTTTTTCCCCTCTTTGCACCTCATCTCTTTTCAAAGGAGGAAAAAATGGTCAAAAGGAAGAAATAGGAGAAACATTTATGATCTGTAATTGAAACTCATCTGCTTCCATACAAATTTACCTCCTCCTTTCCTTCCTAGAAATCTCAGTTGCTGGTCATTGCTCTTTTTTTTCCTCTCCATTTAATCTTTCCTTACGCTATATCCTCCAAAGCTAAAGTTTATTTCGCTTGAGGGCATTTCATCTCTTGATCTGTCCTGTTTAAACCTCCATTTTCCCTCTCTCAGTCCACATGTACTTTTTCTATTTTAATATATTCCTAAAATTGGGGGGGGGGAGGGGAATAGATTCAACTCTACTTTATTTTATTCACATAAGAGTAAGTTTAATGTGATGCCAGTTTCCTTTGCCTCCTTCATCCACGTTTGCATGTTATTCTTCTCACATAGTCCAATTATGAGAAATGATTGAAGTTCTACCATCTTCCTCCTCATTTTTACCAAGTATAATCCTCTTTCTCTTTACTTTCCTCTCTTAAGACCATAAAAATAGAACAAAACTTGCCCCAGGCCCCCTATTTTTTTTATTTAATTTCCTCTCTCAATTACTGAAATTCCATTAAAATCTCGAAGAGACACTAGTCTCATCTCTCCCTGATAGATTATAAAGATTGCATCATTTAACTCCTTCCAATTGTTGAAATGTCTTTACCTTTCTATATTTCTCAACTTTTTTTTGTTTGCCTGTGAAGTTTCCACTCACCACAGATTCAAGAAAATAACATATGCAACGCAATAATATAAAAAGTAACCGCAATAGAAAGAGTACTCACACACAAAAGGAAAATCAAAAGTGGATGTTGCAAAATTATAAAGAACAAACATGTCTCAAAAGAAGAGATATTAGAGGACCCTCCCAATCACCCTTTCATGGAGATGAGAGATTTATGGGTGTTGTACATTGCTCAAGTGTTTAAACTTTTTCAATATACTAATCACTTGTGATGATTTTTCTTTTTCTTTTTCTTTTTCTTTATTTGATATATGGGTTACTTCTCTGGGAGGGAAAAGGAAAAGGGAAAGCTATGGGGAAAAACTAAGGGGATACGCACACGCACACACACACATATATGTATATATACACATATATTATATCGTCATGATTTTCCCCAGTCAGTTGCTATACATAGAAACCGACTGGGGAAAATTATGATGGCAGAAAAAAAATCCTAAATAGAAACTTATTATGTTTCTATATAGTTTTATTATTTTCCAGAGAACATTTTGAAATTTTCTATTTAATTAAAGATCTATTTTTTTCCCTTGTAGGCATATACTCAGTCCTGTAGTATAAGTTATTCTTGATTATAAGATTTAATCTTTTGCCTTTTGGAACACTGCATCCTTAATTTTCTTTTCTTTGAAGTAATTGCTGCAAAGTCTTGCGTGATCCTGAATGTGGCTTCTTGGTACTTAATTTCTTTTTTTTCCAATTGGCTGCTTAGAGTGTGTGTGTGTGTGTGTGTTCCTTTAAGAAATTCTGGAGGGTTTTTGGTTTGGTTTGGTTTGGTTTTGTCTATGACATTCCTTGTAGTTTTTATTTTGATTTTTTAGAAGGGAACTTAAATTTTTATTTTCATTTTAACTTTGCTTCTGATTCAAACAGATTCAGACAATTTTAAATAATTTATTTCTCCTAATAAGATAGCTAAGTGATTTTGTTTCATCATAGTTTTTAGGGAGTCTGATGATTTGTACAGTTTTTCCCCCTTCACACATTTTCCAAGTCAGTTGGATCTGAAATTATAGAGCTATTTTACAATCTTTTGATTTTGATTTTGTCCTAATATTTCCTAATATTTCCTGGTTGTTTTTTTCATGGTTTTTTTTGTCTTACTGCATTCCAACTCAAAGACAAACCATTTGTTGGGTATTGTTTTCAATATTCTATTGTGAGCTACTTATTTTCCTCATAATTGTTTTCTTCATTTTAAAAAATTTTACTTTTTAACAAAGTTTTACTTATGTTTTGAATATCTTTTGCTTTGTTTCTTCTGGTCATTCTGTAGTTCTTGTGACCAAACTACTGTTTTCTCTGAAGCCTGGTTTGCATTTGTTGTAAAATTATTCTTTTCTTCAGTGTGTACTTCTAAGGTATCTGTTTACACATAATTTTTCTTCACAGTATTTAGTGTATGTCTTCTTCTGTTTTACTCACATGTCCAGCCTCAATTCCTGATTTGGGACTTTGTCCCAAAGCTAATATCATTACATATCACATTCTTGGGTAGAATGCTCCAGTTCTGTTTAGTCTCAACCTCAATTAACTGTCACAAACTTCCACCTAATCTGGTATTTCCACATTTAACGCTGACAGGTTTCAGGGCCTGTTTGGATCATCTGTATTAATAACACTGCTATCTTTAGGGATCTCTGGAGTATCTCATCTTATATTTCTGTGTCTTTCTGGACCCCAAGGACATCTTAGTCATAATGTTCCCTCCTCCTGGCTCCATAATCATGATCAAAGTAGATTTCTGTGGTATTCTGATCCCCTTTAACAAGGTTTCTCTCACCAAGTGGTCTAGATTTGTTGCCTCCTGGACAGAGTACCACAGGCTTCAGCATCTGTATCATGTTTTCTACCCTGTATCCCTATACTGTGTATTCTGACCCTGTATCCACAGTTGCTGAGACCCCTGGGACTTTCTGTTGCGCCAAATAAGGCAAGTGAAACCCTGAGTACAATTTTTAAGTGGATTTTAATAGCGTGTGACTGCTTGGGAAAAGACCCAAATCAAGCAGCAGCAAACCAGGATGGAGCATCAGTATATAAAGGAAAAAACCACTCACCTAACGGGCAGGGATTACATAAGCAGGAACTTACAGAAGCCGAAATCGACAATTGGTTAGTACATGTTTTGGGGCCATGTAAGGAGTGGACATAGAAGTGTAGCCTTGGGTGGGAAACTTTGTTGCAGGCGGGAAACTTTGGCGCCCATGGGAAACTTTGGCGGGCTTATCTTCTTCCATGAACAAGGGAGGTGGGGAGTGGGTGCAAAATGACTGGTAAGGCCCCAAATAGTGGCCCATATATTTCAGGCAGTTCCAACTTGTATTCTTTTGCTTAAGTTGGTTTCTCTGATTGAAGGATATCATAGGTCTATAGCTGTCTGTGATTACCAAGGTTTCTCTTTCGATTTCTTTATCATTATTAAATCTGGAACTATTTTTAGAACTTTACTGCAGTGGATTTGTGAGAGCTTGGCTCCCTTGTAAACTTTCACATTGTCATCTTAACTGAAAACCCACTCATAAAGGGTGTGTGTGTGTGTGTGTGTGTGTGTGTGTGTGTGTGTGTGTGTGTTTGTGTGTGTGTGTATGTGTGGTGTAGTGTGCTTTAAACATAGAGAAAAGTTAGTGATGATTGAAGCCAAACAAAAATAATCAGTAGACAGAAAAATCTTGAGGAGAGAGAAGGAGGAGGAAAAGAAGGAGAGATGGTAGTAAATTTCTGAAGAAGATGAGAGAGCAAGGAGTTAAGGGCATTCATAGAGAGCCCTACATGAGGACAAACAAGAAGGGCCACCTCAAAACCTCTGTGACCTTCAGTTTTCTCGTCTGAAAATGAAGGGGCTGACCTAGATGATCCTTTCTGGCTCTGTATCTGTGATCTTACTATACTGTGATTATTTTTTGTTTCATCTTTTCCCAAACTTGGTTGTTTGTTTGTTTGTTTGTTTCCCCACATTTTAATCACTGGCCTTTAGAGGCTGGGGAATTTTATACTCGTGAGGTAAATTAAGATTTCAGGAGATATAGTCCATAGATCCTGCCTCACTGTATTGGCTGACAACTCCCAGACAATACCAGTCATGCAGGTGGTACAACCAATAATTGAATGGAATTTAGTTGAATTAAAAGCAAACTTAGAGGAATCTTATTGGAGAGTTATCTGGATTTTCTCTAAAAGAGCTATAAAAGTAATTTTCCCTCTGACCTAATAATCCCAAAATTCAGAATGTACTCTAAGGTCATTATCCAAAATCAGGAAGAAAAAAAAACTATCTGCATGAAAAAAAATTAGAGTTATATTATTTATAATAAGAAAACACTTGAAACAGACTGAATGATGTGAGAAGACTGATTAATTCAACTGTGATCTTTCCTAGGATCATTGGAATGCAGGTAAGTATGATAAATGTTAGGAATATAAAAATACATGTAACAACTGATACAGAGCAATGTGAAGGAAATAAAGCAGGATTAGGGCAACATTTATAATGATTTATAATATGTTAAAGAGGGAAAAACATATATGAAACGAAAAAATGAATGGGAAAGTAAAGAGAGACTAAATAAAACTATTCCAATGTAAGAATTATTTTAATGGAAAATTTTAAATATTCTTCCTTGTTCATAAAAATATTTAGAAAGGAAAAAGGCAGCATTAAAAATTGGCTATTGAAGACTATGTAGTGTTTGAAATTTCATATAAATTCATGAATTTTAAAAGCTCGAAAGAGATCCTGGAATTCATTAAAAACCATCTCCTTGTTTAACAAAAGACAACAGGGGCCCAAACATGCTAAGTGACTTGTTGCATTTTATCTCTCTCATTGGATTATAAGCTCCTTGAGAGCAGGGACTGTTTTTTGTCTTTTTTTTGTCCCCATTGCTTAGTAAAGTGCCAAGAACATAGTAGTCATTTAACAAATGTTTACTGACTGACTGACTTGACTGTACAATGCCAATCAATTAACTGGTGGTGGAACTAGTATTGTAAAACAGATCTACTAATAATTAGCCTATCACTTTGTCTGTGACACTATATTATAATATTTGGTGTTCCTATATATTTTTGAGGGAACTTATAAACCATCCATATTCTTTGATACATATTATTAAAGGTACTTTTGAAGTCTAGAACAATTAGATTTCCTAATGCACTTGCCTAGGAAGAAGCTGTCTCACTGCAATAGAAAATAATTCATTGCCCCATACCTGATATAATGTATTCAGTAAGCTCTCAGGATCCTAGATTAATTCATATTGAATAATTGGTAGCTACTTTTGGAATCCAACCATGCAATCAGTTTTGAATCATTTAACCCCCAAGGTTCCATATTTTTAAAGAGAAGAATATGAAAGAAAGACCACCAAAGAATGGGTTTTGTGCTCAGTAGTAATCTGAGGCCTCCGTTGGAAGGATTTATGTCCTGAAGACATGATACTATTACCTTTTTGTGGACTTCTCTTTGTGGAAAGGAAAAGAGGAATCATTGTCAAAATTTATGTTGCTCGCTTTCATTGGCTCACAACTGGATTGATTCAATTCGACAAATTGTTAAACATCCATGTATATGAAATATATGGTATATATAATATTGGGGATATAAAGTTTAGAGAAGATATATCTGCTACATTACCTACACAAATGACTATGAATGATAAGAGATTAAAATAAAATAACATAGACTAGGACCATAGAGAAGACGCAAAGCACTTTGCGGATGTCAAGGAGGAAAGGCCATTCCTGACACTGGGTTGATCAGGGAAGGCTTCACAGAGAAAGGTTTTGTTTGAATTGTGCTTCAAAGAATGGATTGGAATTCATTAGTTATTGGGAAGGAAACATTTAAGGCATTGAATTTTAGTGGAGCCATGGAGGTGGTAAAGTGCAGTACTGGTACAGAAGATGGTGAATGAACAAGATAGCTGAGTTCAGTTTAAGTACTTTAAGTTAAGAAGGAGTAACAGACGAGACTGCAAAGACAGACTGATGTCAGATTATGTTTTCATGATGAGAGTGACCGATCAGGGAGAAGAAAAAAATCCAAGCACCTACGAGAGTTATTTGGAGTTATTTGGCAGTTTGTTTATCGTGGAAATTTTTAAGCAAGATAACATTTTATATGCATCTCTTATTTCCTTTATTTGCATATTTAATTTGTTCAGTGCAACTAAGCCTTTCCAAATTAATTTAGTTGATATCAACAAATTAGGAAATAGATGTCTCCTTTAAAAAAATATCCATTTGTTTGTTGTGTTATGTGCTAAGATGGTTTGGGATCCTTAGATCTCTTTCATGTCATAATCTAGCCAAGTGTTCTGTTTGTGGTTGGAGCTTTTATCTGGTGACATCTTGCTGAAATATTGTTCACTGCTTCTTGCAAAAGCTTTGTAATGTTTGTAATGAAATTCAGGCTTCCTCCAGATCTCTATTGTAATTCTCTACTTTACATGTAAATTATATTTGAAAGCACTCAGTCTTTCCCCAATGGTGATTAAAGCTTAAAAAAAAGGGGGAGGAGGGAAGGTTCATTTATTTGTTTTTTCATAAGTTAGCTTCATTAGGGGAAAGAATTTTTTTTTTAGCTTTTAAGAAAACGAAAGTTATTTATACATTAATGTTAAGATCTCAACTAGAGACAATTTAAGAAAAACTTTTTTTAAAGAAAACAGTCTATGATGCAGCCCTATACACAAGAAAGATGAGGGAGAAGACAGGTCATGTAGAAAGGTAAACACACATACACACACACACACACACACACACACACATACACACACACAATGAAGGAAAGGGAGGCTGGACATCAGGGGTGAGATTTCTTGGCTAGTCACCTGCTTCACATTAGTTTTCAACAGGTACTTTTTAGAGGGTATGAGGTTTGTCCACAGTTCAATGGGTGCTCCATGGACTATCAATTTTGGGTTCTCCTAGTGGGCTTTGGAGAGATAGTAGGATGGTCCTGGTGTTATGCAGGACTAACCACTTGTCCTTAAGGATGTCCTATCAGGTATTGCCATGGGTATTCACTTTGGGATGGTGACAACTGTCCATAATTTAGAATAAATTGATAATGTCTCTAACTCTGAAGAAACTGTTGAGTTCTCTACATGGACATCCCTTCTCTTATATTAATTGAATTACATTTTGAGGTATTCTGATTTTGGAAAACTTTTTGAATAAGTGTAGAGAATTCAACTGAATCATGCAATCTAAGTAGTTGTAATAAAATATTGTCGTAGAAAGCCTTATAAATTTGTGTAGAATTCTAGTCACAACAATTACTATTCTTAAGAATTTGATGGGTTTGATATTATTTCTGTTTAGCATTCAAATCAATTCAAAAATATCAAAACAGTAGCAGTTAGGTGTGTATCTATAACACCCACCAGAGAATTCTTCTCTTGCCCACTTTGGCATGTAAAAGGAACAAAGTCTGTTGTCCTTGTTTTGTTAGTACAGGGGCCAAAAGTTTATGTTTGTATCTATTTGGATTAGCAGATTCTTGGTTTCTTTGGGTCACCAATTCTATCATAGACTCATATACTTTTAACTACAAGGAATTTGAGGCTCATGGAGAAATTGATAAAGATTATTAAAAAATAAAAAGAATGTTCTATGAGAGGAAAATTAAAGAAACTGAGATTGCTTTGGTAGTAGAAGAAAAGGAAATAGAGTTCTTATGAGGGAGCTGCTAGGCCTCATTGTTCTTCATGTCCGCAGAGTATGGTACAAAGTAAAAGGGCTTAAATTAATACAGTAGATATTTTAGAATCATATGATCACATAACTAGAGATGGAAGGTCTCTAAGAGGCCATTTTGTCCATCATACCACAAACACTCTCCACATTTTAAAGATAAAGAAACCGAAAGCCAGGGAGTCATAAAGGTAGAAAATCTCAGAGGCAGAATTTGAACCCAAGTGTTTTGATTCCACAACCAGTACTGTTTTTATTGTACCAAATTGTCTTCCAATGGATTAAAAAAATGAACATATCAAGGATCACAATAATGCAGCATGAAAATAGACTTTGGGTGGGGTAGAGGGGAGTTGTAGAATCTTCATCCCTGGAAAGTAGAGAACAAAAGAATAAAGGACAGCAGAGAACCAAACAAGACAAGAGAGAATGGATAGGACATGAAAGGACAAGACAGGAGAAGAGAGGAGAGGAGAGGATGGCAAATGTCAGGAAAGCAGAGCACACAAGAGGAAAGGGGAGAAGAGTATCTTTACTCTAGGAAGAGAAAATTACCTGTCCTGTATGGTTCAGAGCAGGGAGTCTCAAGCGGTAGATCAAACTCATGATTGTTTTTGCTAGAAGAAGGAACTTTAAATTTCATTTACTCCAGCCTTTCAATTTTACAGTTAAAATTCATTCATAGATCTGTTTTTCCTGGTGTATTTCCAAGCTGGTTCCCACTACCATAACCCTTACTTTCCTTTCTTCATTTCCTAACAGAAAGGGTCTCACTTGGCAACTCATTATATTTACTTGCTCTGCTCAATAGTCTTCCTTACTATCCTCTACAGCTACTTCAATGGTGTAGGGGAAAGTAAAAGACTGTGTTCCCCATTGTAAACATTAATCTGCCTAAACTCCCTAAACGATGTTTCTATGGAGTCTATGAAAGCAGGATCACATAACTTTACATGCTCTGACAAATACAATTCTGCAGCATCTGAGAATCACAGAGGTCTCCTAGAGCAACATGTGCTGATCACCTATTTCCCTTTATATTTCTAACAAGTGCTTTTCTTGAAGACATTAAATGAGTTGGGAGCTCACCACTTTCCAAAACAATCCATTTTGCTTTTAGATAACTCTAAGTTTTCCTTGGGTAACTAGGTAGTTCAGGGAAAAGAGCGCTGGGTTGGGAACCAGAAAGATTTATCTTCCCGAGTTCAAATCTGGCCTCAGATATTTATTTAGCTGTGTGACCCCAGACAAGTCACTTAAACCTTGCCTTGTTTTCCTCATCTGTAAAAATGAGATAGAGAAAGAAATGGCAAATCACTATAGTATCTTTGCCAAGAAAAATCCAGATGCAGTTCCAGAGGATTGGATACAACTGAAATGACTTCAACAACAATTATATTTTAGAACAGTTAGGTGGCCTGGGCACCTAGGTTAGGTTGCAGTTTGTGCTGGGTCTGAAGTCAAAAATACTCTCCCCAGGGCAGCTAGGTGGTGCAGTGAATAGAGCACTGGCTCTGGAGTCAGGAGGACCTGAGTTCAAATCCAACCTCAGACACTTAACACTTATTAGCCATATGACCTTAGTCAAGTCACTTAACCCCAATTGACCTCCAAAAAGAAAAAAAAATACTCACCTTCTTGAGTTCAGATCTGGCCTCAGACATTTGCTAGCTGTGTGACCCTAGGCAAGTCACTCAACCCTATTTGCTTCAATTTCCTCATCTGCAAAAATGAGCTGAAGAAAGAAATAACAAATCGCTCCACTATCTTTGTCAAGAAAACCCCTAATGGGGTCACAGAGAGTCAGAAATGCCTGAACAACAACAAAAGTTTTCTTTATTTTAAATATAAATCTGCCTCTTTACAGCCCCCACCCATTACCCCCTAGGACCAAGTAGAAGAACTCTAATCTCCTTTCAGAAGACAGCCATTCAAATGCTTGAAGAAAAGTATCCTGTCTCTCTTAATTCTTCCCCGAAGGAAACTGATACTATGATACCACAAAATGCACCTCAGGGCCCATAGAGCCATGTACATTATCAGCATTCATAGTACCAAATTAAAATCGGTTTTGAAAAGTATGTAAAAGAGACACTAAGAATCATTCATATCCTTTTCTCAAGCATAATTACCTCTTCAAACTGGCAATGTTTGGTTACTTCTAATAGCAAAGAGACCCAGTCAGGGTATTTCTGAGTATACTTTGCCAGAGGAGAGCTATTTGCAGAATTCTTCTTGGAGCCCTATTGCCTAAATTTAAGTAATTGGTTATGGATAATATATGCTTGTGGACCTCTGATGACTGTGACTTTGAGCTGTTTCTGTGTTTTGTTCTTATTCCTGGAACACCAGCCACCTAGAACATGGCATACTTCTGCTTTACTATCCACAGTTATTTCCAATCTGCTCCTGGAGCAAACTTCCAGTGGGCATTAGGATGTATAAAAGCTAATTTGTGGGTTTATGCCAGAATTTTACATCAATGGTTTGCCTTAGGCTTTATAAGGCACCTGGCTGGTGTGTAATTAGTCATAGTTCTTAAATCTTGATTGGTGAGTGAGGGGGCAGGGAACAAAGGTTTAGTGTTCCCTACAGAAGGTTCCTAAAAGCTATAATTTGCTTCAATGGGTGGGCATTTCAACTAAGATCAAGGTATATGAGGCACATGACTAGGTCAGGGCTTTCCATTCCTTTCAAATATGATATGAGGGACTTAAAAAATAAGTTTAAAAAAATCCTCACATGAAAGTGGTTTTAATATTAGCATCCAGTTTTTGAGATAATGATACATGCCTATTATAATTCATAAATGCTTTTAAATACGTTCGTATTTTATTAATCACAAAATGTCGATATATATTTCAAAAATAGTAATCTCTAGCTATATAAGATACACTCTTTATTCAGTGTCCAGAAGACATATTTGCTTATCAATTACAATTTCATGACTGCATATTTTGTTAGTACTAAGTCAAGAAGCAACCTGGTATGGTAGATACCTGGCTTTCAAGTCTAAAAGGCTTAGGTTCAAGTCTTACTACTAACATATCCTAACCGTGTGACCCCGGCCAAGTCAGTTAACTTCATAATGATCTAAGCAATTCTCTGAGATCATAAATTGCAGAAAAGGCACCAAGTCACTTTGCTATACAGTTTCCTTACCTAGGAGTTCTCTAAATCAACAAAATCAGAAGATCAGCTCCTTTCCCTAAGTAAAAATCAACATGATAATGCTTGCTTGAATATTGATTTTTGGGTTGCTTTTGCAGACCTCCCAAGGGTCTTTGAGCTTTCTTTGGGAGTAATTACTGGTCTAGTCATGGTCCTTATGAGGATACATAGATGTGGGGATTCTAGTTTTGTTGGGGTTTTTTAATGTAGCATAATAAGATTGAATTCACTGGTATCCAAGATCTTTTCTCTATGATTCTATATTACTAGGCTTTTCTCCATGAAAATATCCAAAAGATAGGTAATAACAAAATTTGTTTGTTTGTTTGTTTTATAGCCACAGAACCAAGGCTTCAGGCTGGCCACCTCCCTCAGGAACCTGGAGCTTGAACCAGGTGCCACCTTATGGATGGGAGATGACGGCAAACCGAGATGGAAGAGACTACTTCATCGAGTAAGTTGACCAGAAATACATTAAAACTTGACTAACTGGATCTCTCCATCACCTAGGGCAATATTGAGCACTCTACTGTTGGAACAAAGAAGGAAATGATAGCAAAAGAAGCTCATATCCTGGACCTAAGTCAAAAATAAAACACACACATGTACACATGTGAGAGTGTACACATATACACATGCAGACAACTTCCAGGAAAGCCTTGGGGTCAGTATGCATTCAGTCCAGTTTATGTACTTTGACACCTCACTATACTAGAATTCATGTGAAAAATGGCTCAGAGAGATTGAAAAATATTTAGTCATCAAAGGAGTGCATTATACTCATGCTATTCTACTTAGTCATGTGATAAAAGTAGACTGATTCAATTTAGAAAGACTTCTAAGAAACAGTGATTAACCTAGAATGTGTTCTCTAGTACAGTGATACAAACTCTGCAAACACTGAACCAGATAAAAATTTAATTGGGAAATGTTTAACAAAGCAAAGAACAATACAATACAATATAGATAATGTTGATTTGTGATTTTCTAAGTCAGTATGAGCTCAACAGGGATCTGTTTTCATTTTAATTTGACACTATTACTTCAATGAAAATGTGGGTAACCAAAGTAATTCCATTTGATGAGCATTCCAGTTAACCAAAGTTTAATTTCTTGTCCTATGGTGCCTCGACTTTTAGTTCTTCCTTCTGTAAAAATAAATAAATAAATAAATAAAGATAAAATACTGGTTTCTCAGAGAGTTAAGGCATAGCATTTAATTGCTCAAGCAGTGATTGTTGATTGATCATTGCTTGAGCAATTAAACACTATGCCCTAACAATTTGACATGGTATTGAATAAGTTCTTTTGGCCATTTTACGATATCTGTATGTTCTTTACCATCCCCAAATAAATAAGTGGCTAAAATATAAAGGTCTGATTGACTCATCATTTATTCCTAACTCAGACTTAAATTTGACATGCTTAATTTTATTCAGATGCAGAAATAGATTTGAAGCTGGAGTGCTCATGATTTTAATAACATGATAGATGCTTGTACTCTGTTCTCTAATAGGGAAATTGTTTCTTGTGCCCTTCTGGAACAGAGGGAAAATTATGGAATAAATTTTATTCTAGTGGGATTTATGCAAAGCTGGTTAAATGACTGGATTCAAGAATCAATCATTGTTAAATATGAAGTTTTAATCCAGGATTCTATTAGCTGAGGAGATCTCCAGTGGAGTTTACCCAGGGATCTGTATTTGGTCCTGGCTTTTAAGATTTTTACCAGTGATTTGCTTAAGGCACAGATGGCATGCTTACAAAATTTGCATATGACATAAAGGTGGGAGGGATTGCTAATATAGTGCATGACAGAGTCAGGATCTGAAATTATCTTCACACAGTAGAATCTATTAAGATGAAATTGAAGAAGGATAGATGGAAAATCTTATATGTGGCTTTAAAACATTGTCTTTATAAGGATAAGATAGGAGAAAATGACAGGCTATTTGAAAAAAAGATCCAGTGGGCTTAATGAACTGACAACCAGAGAGTCAGTAGCTTGATAGGACAAACACAAAAGTGAATACGAACCTCAGTCAAATAAAGAAAGGCAGAGTGTCTATGTTGAGGAAGGTGAACTTTCTATCCCAGTCAGTCATGCATCTGTAATATGAAGCAATAATAATCTAAGGCAAATGTAGAGCAGAGCAACCTAGATAGTCAAGGGTCTTAAAATAATGTCATTTCAGGCATGGTGAAGATAAGATTGAGGAGGGACATGATAATTGTCTTCTAATTTTAAAAGCCTATCATATGGAAGAGGGAGTAGATGTATTCTTCTTTCTTTGTACCAGAGAACAGAATAAAGAACCATAAGCAGAGATTTCAAAGAAGCAGTTTTAAATGATCAGATCTAAAGGAATTTTAGATTTCATTAAGAAAATTTCCTAATAATTAAAATATTCAAAAGTGGAGCAACTTTCCTCTAGAAGTAGTGGGTTCTTGCCCACTACTTCAAGCAAAGGCTGGATGACCTCTAATTAGGCAGTTTGGAGAGGATATCATTGTTCTGTAGGTTTGGCTAAATGGCCTCTGAGGTTCTTTCCAACTCAAAGATTCTGTGCCTCATGAACTTGTGTGGAACTCCCAGTACTCCCAAGTATCCCTGTGCATATCCTCCAAGGATAGGAGATGTACTCCTTTGGGGAACAAATTATATCCCCAAATTTAAATAATTAGGTAATTTTACTTGATAACCCTGAATTTGGAATAGTGCTTTCTTCTAGCTTGCCCAAGGTAGAAAGGAAATATGTCAACTATCATACAGAGTCATCTATTTTGTAATAAAGGCCTTAATTCATTTAACTTCCTTTCCCAGGGCCATAGCTATCAAGATGGCCCTGATTCTTTGGCTCAAAATGTAAAGCTTTTAAATGGAAAAATAAAGGATTTGCTGGTATGAATGCAAGTTTAAAAATAAATTGACAATGAGTTTTTTGAAGCTATTTATCAGGTCTTTTAGTTTAAAATCAATTTTTGTATTTACTATTTTAGACTTTTGGTCTGTATCTCAACCCATCTGGATCTTTTTTGATCAGTAAGTAGAAACCCAAACAGAAACAAATTGATTTGAGGTCACAGGTCTGAAGCCAGCTTTATCTCTGTTTCTACTCATCT
>CM053580.1:148619712-148642405 GCA_028627135.1 Pseudochirops cupreus
AGAAGGAAGAAGCAGGGACATATGACATTCCAAATATGATAGGATAAACATCCTTAGCTCTGTTTAAATTCAGGTAAAGTCACAGATATCCATGTAGTATGGATGCCACCTCACAGCTAGACTCAGGAACAGGTTGGCAAACATTCCTTATCAAAGGAATTTCATAGGTACACAGCCAGAAGAGGTCCTATCCTAGACCACACTAATATCAACCCTTCAGCCTTTACCAGATGTAGACTTCCACCAATATTTAGCCTTGTGGCATTTGATGCAGGCGCTGATTTATGCAGACCACTATACCCTAATTTAAACTTCAAACAAATTTTAGTTATGGTCCTAAATGCCTTTTACCTCACACAGCAAGTTTCACTAATCACAGCTTAGAGCCAGTTCTCTTACTTATTTATTTTCCTTATTTGATTCCTTAGGGCACCAAGGCCTAAGGTTTTATATACTTTAGCAAATGAGAGAGATCACACTTCATCCTACACAGGTCTACAATAGTCACTAATTAGAAAAGTTTTACAAACCAAATTGTCTCATAGAACTTTTTCATTTACCTCAAAAGCCTTTAAAATTTCCTCGTGTCAAGGAGTTTCTTTCCACTTTGAGTAAGATCCTCAAATCTCTCTCCAGTTGGATTCCTACTTTCTCACTAATTAATTAAGTAAATATAGGTCATTATTCCAGTCTTCATTTACCTACTGACTACTGTTAGTCACAGCCACAAAGAGATCTTCTAATTACCTGCACAGCCATGAAGCTGTGGTGTTCTGGCTAAAGGTGTTACATGCATTAGTCTTAAAAATTAAAAAGACATTTTGAAAGTTAATCTGTGATTGGCAATTGGCACCTTAATAATTCATTTTGTTCTCTTGTATAATTCCTTTTGAAAGCATCAATATCTTTTATTTTTTGACTTTGTCATTACTTTAACAAATTATGGGTATGAGCATGATTAGCTGAAGGATAGACACAGAATCTCCAGTTCAAAGTCGGAGTCTGGTGGCTAAATAATGAGGCAACTCAATCAAAAAGAACTTTGATAGAATATCCAGAGGAGAGAAAGTAGGATAGTGATAGTCTTGGTGAAGCTTCATGTTGTATAAGAATCAGTTAATCAGACAATGTTAAGCCTTAAGAAGAGCAAATTTGGAGAAGGGGGCAGAAGGAGAGATGATAACTGTCTTCAAGTAGCTGGTAAGTATCTTGTTAATGAGAGATCAATGAGTCAACTAGCAACTATTCATTGAGTGCCTACCAGGTGCTAGTATTAGGCAATAGGAATAGTAAACAACCAAAAAAAAATAAAAGAGGAAATAATTTCTTCTCTCAAAGAGCTTATATACTATCCTGTATTAACCTTCAAAGTTTGTTTAAAGAAGATAGACAAACTTGGTGATATACAGTTATTTCATTTTATTCCCTTAAAGTTAGCTTGTTACATGATCATGGAGCCAAAAAGAAACTTCTGACTGCCTGAACAAAAGAATGAGAAAACTCAAATACATTTTAGAACCATCCCAATTCAGGGTGGCTATGTCACTCAAATTTGTGATCTCCATATACTACTATCCATATCATGAGAAAGGAAGTTTCTTGCTTGTGAATACAAATTGACAAGACAATGGATGGAGCAGGGTCTGTTTGGAATTTATGGTCTCAGGATGTCTGTTTTCCTCCTGTATGGAATATGTCCCAAGATTTGGGGAAAATCCCATTTTCAGCCTTATCTGGTCTCTGGAGTTGCTGACACAGGAAAAGGCATTTTTAAAGCAAAGCAAAGAAGTCAGTTTTCTTTTTTTTTAATTCAGACTTTGGATAAATTTGATATTTAATGATTATCACAGGGGATTAGATTCATTCTGATTCATTCCAGTGAGCAGAATTGGGAGCAGTGGTTGGAGACAGACTTCTCATTCACTTTTAGCAAAGGTTGGATGACAGGCTGCTGGCTGTGTTATATAAGGGATTTCTCTTCATGGAGAGGGTACAGGACTTCTTCCAACTCTTAGATTCAGTGATAGTACATTTCCTTGAAAATATGATTCTGAAAGACTTAGAACTTGTGAAAAGTTGCCCTCTTGCTAGATGTCACAGTACATAGGGCACTGGACCTGACATATCTGGGTTCAAATTCAATCTCAGACACATACTATCTGTGTAAAACTTAACCTCCATCTGCTTAATTTTCTCCAATTTTAAAATGAGGATAATAGAAGTTAACTGGCAGGGTTGTTATAAGGATTAAATGATATTGCATAAACATTTTAGAAGAGTTTATTTTTAAACTTAAAATGGATCAGTTTCATATTATGTCCAGTTGAGAGGAGAAGGGAAATGAAAATGGTGCAGAAGAAAGAGGAGAGAAAAGATGAAAGATGCTGAGGGTTAGAAAGAAAAGAGGGAGAGAAAAACAGTAAACCAACAGACAAGGAGGAATAGATCACAAGTTACAGAGATCATAAAGGAAAGAGAAAGATACATGATTTGTTAGTGAAAAGAGGTAAGTTCAGTGCTTACAAATTATGTGTGGCTTCTCAATTCCTAAAGAAAAAAAATTCTTTCCCCTAGCATGCAAGATCCTCCATAATTAGGTGGCCATAGGCAGTGCCAAGAAGGATTTGAACCTGGTCTTCACCCCACTAAAGGGTCCGGTATTCCTTATCCACAATTCTTCAAGGTCCCTTATTAGAATCATGGTGCTTCACATATCCCTGCCCAGGTCAAACCTTTGTGTTCCTGCGATGAGCATTTTACCCTATGAATTAAGAGCAGAAGTAGCTACAGGTGGATGTTTAATACAATTGTGAAATATGAGGAGTCTGATCTCATATTGCTATAGAGACATAATTTGACTTTGTCAAGAGATGCCATGAACTGAAGAAACATTAATTATAAAATTATAATCCTGAGATCTTCTATCCATAGTTCAAAAACCTGGCAACCATTCCCTACCCCTTTGTAAACAAGTTCATAGGATAATAGATTTAGAGATGGAAGCTACCTGAGAGGTCCTTGGATCCAACACCTTCCTTTTTTTTTTCTTACAAAAAGGACAATAAAGGGGCAGCTAGGTGGTGCAGTGAATAGAGCACCAACCCTGGAATCAGGAGGACCTGAGTTCAAATGTGACCTCAGATACTTACTAGCTGTGTGACCTTGGGCAAGTCACTTAACCTCAATTGCCATGCCTTCTGCCTTCCAAAAAGACAAAAAAAAAAGGACAATAAAGCCTGGATCCATGATTTGCCCAAGATCATATTTATAGTAAGAGCTTAGATTTGAACCCAAGTCGTTCTTCTGTTTTTTGTTTTTCCTACTGTTAAAATTAAATAAAGATGTCATTATTTTTTTTTATAATATAGCTTTTAAGATAAAATAATGTGAATCAGTTTATAGGAAGAAAAATGTACATGTGAGCCAGATATAAGGCAGAAGAAATGTATTTGCTGTCAGAAAGGTTGATGTGTCATCGTTTGGTTCTGCTAGACTGTAGGCTGTTCTTTTGTGAATGTTCATTAAAAGAAAAGGCTACCTTGGAACAGGAGGGCTAAAAGAAGTCCACAGACAAAAATAAATTAAATGTCAAACAAACGATATATATTTTTTAAACTTTTTAAAAGATGAAATACGTAAAGTGATAGGTAATGAAAATAGACTGTGTGACTTTGGGGAGGAGGGAATGGGGTCATTTGTACGCCACATCAAGGATGACTCTTAAAGTCTCAAAATTAGCTAGTTTATTTTATTCTTAGCCTTTTTTTTCTAAGCATCATTATTATGTTACTCAAAATGGTGTCATTGGGTCAGGTACACATCCCTGTTCTTCTATAGAGAGCTCCCATAGTAGTAAATTAAATTGAGCCACTATCTCCTTGATGTAGATTAACTTTTTTTTTTCAAGGCAATCAGGGTTAAGTGACTTGCACACAGCTATTAAGTGTCAAGTATCTGAGACTAGATTTAAACTCAGGTCCTCCTGACTCCAGGGCTGGTGTTCTATCCACTGCACCACCTGTCTTCCCCTAGATTAACTCTCAACTCTGGCCAGTGAAAAGCTAGATATTGGTAGTGAGGAATTTGAGTTCTCCCATTAGTGTTAATCTTGCCCAACTTGAATGGGATTTAACCATTACCACCAAACAAAGTATGCAGTAGGCAATATAAAATGTATAATAGCAAGCTGTGGAGTCTCTTCCAGCTCTTAGATTCAGTCTAGTACCATACTTTCAAAATATGATTCTGAAAGGCACTTAGGTACCTAGATCTGAAGGAACACAGTCTGAAAAACTGGAATGTCTGTGTGTCTGTGTGTGCTTCTGTGTATATTACTAGCTTCTGAAAACACCAAGAAGAAAATGAGCCACTAAACTACAGTGGGAATTTAGAATTATGGAATTTAGAAATCACAAAGACCTAACTTTAATCATTAGATTGTGAGATCTTTACTAACAGAGACTATCTTTTGCCTTTGTCTTGGGATCCCCAGCACTTAGTAAAGTGCCTGGCATAGAGTAAGTGCTTAACAAATGCATATTAACTAGATGTTTACCTGGCCAATACCCCTGTCAATCTTCATGATATGCTTCTGTCTGTTTTAACAGAATTATATATACATATTTATAGATATACACATATACATACATATATACATACATATGCATATACACACATATACATATACATATACACACACATATATATGTGTATATATATCCTTTCAACATTCTTTGATAGCCACAGAATCAGAGACTTAGAGCTTGAAGTGGCCTTAGAAGGCTTCAAATACAGTCTTGCACTTTTACAAATGGGGAAAATGAGGCTAAAAGACTTTCCCTATGTCACACAGTAAAGCATCTAAGACAGGATTTTAACCCGAGCCTTTTTTGTCATTGAGTCCAGTGACACATTCACTATCTTATGTTGGCTGGGGGATGGGAGAGGATTGGGGGGGAGGGGGATGACAGGGGGGAGGTTCGAAGGGGGTGGATTATTCCTGGCATTTATCCCAATCTTTTTCCTGTTCAATCCACCCTTCTCAGATATGCTGAAGTAATCTTCCTAAGGCATAAATCTTAATGCCATCCCTTCACCCTACAACTCCTCTCAAAAACCTTAGATGGCTGCCTATTGCCTTGAGAAAAATATATAACCTCATTATATAAAGTTAGTATATGATATTCTCCATAATATCATTTCAGCCTTCCTTCCTAGATTGATTTCACAATTATTCCCCTTTATAATCCAACCTTCCAACCATACTGTGCTGTTAAACTATTTCCAGATCTCAAAATGCGCATCTTCCATTTTTTTGGCATGTGTACAATCCATCTCCTATGACTGAATGTACGCTCTTAATCTCCAGTTTTCACAATCCTTATTCAATAACTCAGCTCAGGTTCTGCCTCGTTCATGAAGCCTCCTTTGACTTTTATAGATCCCTTCTGAAATGTTCTTAGCACATCCCATCTGGTCTCCTCTTTGGCCCATTGTACCTTACAACATAGTACTTTTCTCTGTCTGTGGCATATTCTTTTTTCCTTCTCCACCCCTCCCCTCACCTGGCCAGTATCACCTGTGCCATTTTATCTTTATATCTCAGTACTTAGCTAAAGACCAAGAGCATCATATGCAACTAATAAAAATCTCGTTAATTAAATGACATGCATATATACTCTGTGTGTGGCAGTTTCTTTCCTTTCTTCCTGTCAAAACCTAATGATCTTCTGTGAAGATCATAGTGAAGACCATAATGAGATATAACATATACAGAAACTTGTTTAATTTAGCCATAAACTTCAGACTTCAATGCCTTGCATTTCCCAGGCTGTTTCTTCTGAATGCTCAAACACTAAAAGATTCAAAAAGATTAAATGTGTTACCTTTTCTTTACTAGGAATAAAAGTGGCAAAGGAACACGTTGGGAATTTTTATTTATGCTCCTATGCGGGGGTGGGGGAGCATTTTGGGGAGATGGTTTGGTGTATTACATGGGTTACAGGGGTTTTCAACTACAAAATTAAGTAATAAAATTATGTCGGAGAAAGAGTAATTCACCTAATTTGGTTTTGTTTGATTAAGGATTCTTAAATAAAGCCTATCACTTCCTAGTGTTCACAATGAATCCTTGCATAAAGCACAGATAATGTGCCTGTTACCAGAGCAAGAACTGCCTTTTAGTTAAATGTGTTCCTTGCAATCCCATATATCCATTCAAGTGGAAGGAGACACATTATAATTTTGAAATTGGAGGAACAAAGAAAATGTGATAGCATCATTACATGAAATGAAAGGTAATTATGTAGTGTCAATGCAAATGCTGCTCAGCCCGAATGTTCCGAGATGTTTATTCCCTTCACTGAACCAAATTTGGTTCCTTTCAAAACTGACAACACACCTCTCTGCAGAGTTAATAATGGCAGCTCCCTGCTGGAAGGTAACAGTTTGCAAAACCAATAGAAGAGCTTTTAATGGAAAAGCTAACGAGTGACACCATCATTTTCCATCTCCCTCAGCAGACTGCAGAATGACCTGGGCTATGTAAACTTCCCCAATGCCAGGATCAAGTTGGAGTCGGCTTCATTTTCTCCAAATACTTGATCTTGAAACTTGACTGATTTGCTTAGACTGCCATCTATTCCGGGAAGAATCTCCTGAGACATTTTGCTTGTTTCTCTAATGGACTCCAGGGATGGTGATCATTTGACACCAGTGAAGTGTGCCTGATTGCAACAAACAGTCAAACTGAGTACGCATTCAGTCCCAACAATAGACAACACAATTAACTTCTCAACTTTGGCTATTTTCTTTTCTGTTATTAGGCAGCCCCTAGGGGCACAGCAGGTGTGGGTCATAAGAGCCACTCAGAAACACAATGCTTATTGACCTGTGAAGAGCAAAACCACCTGCCAAGCCAGGTTTTCATAGCAGACTGTAATTGATATATTACCTTGGGGCTGCTGGCCACCCTTGGACTCCTTTGAGCGGTTTTTGGAACACTCATTTCTATGTTGAGCCAACCCTTGTAGAGAGCAATTTTGATCATGGCTTGTGGCACTAGCAGAGTGAAAAGCTCTGGACTCTACCTAGAGCCAACTGGGCACCCTGTCTGATGGGCCGAACCAAATGGACTGACCTGATAGTGCACAGAACACTTTGGCAGTAGGTGCGTCTTTCCATTGCTGTCATCCCTACTGAACGAGAAAAGAGAAGGGAAGAGGGCCAGTTGAGGGTGATGAAAGATTCCTTAGTGTGCTGTCTGAAGCCTATGCATGCCGTAGAATAGTGGTTCTTAACCTAGGGTTAGTGAACTTATTTAATTTTTCGTAAAATTTCAATATTTTAAATTTCATTTTATTTACTTTTTTGATAAATATAATATTAAGATAAATATAATTGATTTCCTTTGTAATTCTATTCATTGTATACATTTAAAAAAACATTATTCTAAGAGCAAGTTCAAAAACTCTACCAATTTGCCTTAGGGCAAAAAAAAAAAGGTTAGGAACATCTGCTATAGAGGGTACAAGCACATAAATATTGTTTACCATGTGACTCTGATATAGAACCCCTTTCCTCTTACTATTAAATTTGCTCTCATTAAATATTTCAAGAAGCTTGCCAGAATGGCCCTTGTTCTAACTCTTTGCAGTCTTAATAATGGCTGAATCTTAGTGGTGAGGCTTGGCTCCATAACAAGTCATACATACAAACCTAGAAAAGTTCCCTACAGGGACGTCTTGTTGCTTTCCCAGACTTGATAAGATTATACCACGTGCAAGCCACTCAATTTAGTTCCTAACCAAGTGCCATCCATGCTTCACGCCAATTATTCATGCTAGACAGCTCCTGAAAGACCACCATCTTTCTTGCTTTAATTATACACAATAGATTAAATAAACTTTAGCATTAGAAGCAAAAGGCCCAATATCTGCCTCATGGATATTCAAAAGAACCTAGCAGACACACCTTTCCTTTCTGTGAGATTCTTTTTTTTATTTCAGTGTCTGGAAACCTTGCGATTCTTTGCACCCTCAGCCTCCATTCTTACCAAAGCAAGCACTGCAAGTGGCCTGTGAGCTGTATGTTGTGTAGGCCTAATGAGCCTCTAGTAGTCTGAAAAAAGTCACTTTAAGAAGTTCTCTGCAATCTTTAAGCAAAAGTGTGCTGGTAATATTAAACGGCTGGCTCTCTGGGAGGAAAAAAAAAAGAGCAGCTTGTCACACTTCTGAATTTATTCAATTTTGTTAACACTTTTTCCAAACCCTTAGGTCTAGACCAGGACTTCTTAAGCATTTTCCACTCCTGACCCCTTTTCACATTATAGCAACGGTTCCTTAGCATTCTGTGGCCTGAGGGCACATGCAGTGCAAAGTGCACGTGCTTCGTGTTCAGAAGCAAGACTACAGTGAAATTGCACAACACAACACATGCAAGAGCTGCCAGAAGTACCTCAGATCCATTATGTGTTTGATAATTTTTTTTTTTTTTGGAGAGTAGAAGGCAAGGCAGTTGGGATTAAGTGACTTGCCCAAGATCACACAGCTAGTAAATGTGTCAAGTGTCTGAGGTCAAATTTGAACTCAGATCCTCTTGACTCCAGGGCTGTTGCTTTATTCACTGTGCCACCTAGCTGCCCCTACTTGTTTGATTTTGAATTAATTTTTGGTCATTGCTCATTCAGAAACCTTTTACTGTTGTCACATTTTTCACAACCACACATGAAGCTGCAACCTACAGTTTTGAGAAGCACCAGTCTAAAGGATCAGCAAAACAACACGTGGAGAATTTAGCAATCAGTTCTAGCTGGCTAAAGCTGGCTCCAGCAAACCTTTATAAGGCTCTGGACAATAGGCTGCCTAGATTCTTGGACTCCTGAGGGCAAGAGTAGTGTTTTGGCCTTTCTTTGAATCACCAGCACTTAGTACAGTGTCTACCATATATGGCACCATATTTATTATATAGTTAATAAATGTTTCATTATTGCTTTGTTGAAGCAATTAGATGGGGGTACTGGAGTCAGAAAGACCTTAGTTCAAATCCATCCTCAGTCATTTAATAGCTGTTCAAGCCTTGGAAAATCACTAAACCTCTGTATGCCTCAGTTTCCTCAGCTGTGAAATGGGGGTCATAACTCTGCCTGCTTCATAGGGTTATTTTGAGGATCCAATGAGATCATATTTATAAAGTATCTAGAACATAAATGGTGCTTTAAAAATGCTTAATCCTTTTCCCTTATTGACTGACCAATTGAACTGATAACCTAATAACGCTGCCAGATAACTTTTTTTTTCCAACCCTACATTTATGAGCTCCATTGCATTTGTCCACCGATCAGCAAGCTCAGTGCCAAGCACTGAGCTAAGCACTGGGGATACAAAGGAGGGCCATGTGAGTTTTGGGAAGGGACAAGACAGTTTTGAAAAGCCACTGTGGTAATGAGTCAATTAGGAAGGTTCAAAGGATTGCCTTGCTGCAGTGAGGGTCCAGCTGATGTTATGTAACATAAATTTGTAGTAGACCCAGTCAGCCAAGGTTTATGATTTTCTAGTCTGATTCAGCAGCAGGTATACAGGAGCTATGGCAATGGATTGTGGAAGTAATCCACCGCTGGGGCTTGACCTGGCATGATCAATGATCAGTGATTGGAAGAGGGGGGAGCTGAGAGAAGAAGACAGTATAGAACTGAAATGGTTCACCAGGAGATCAAAACGAGGAAGGAAGGAGATTTTAGTCAGCACAGGGGTGACCGCTTATAAAAGAACTAAAGAATTCGAGGTCATGGTAAGGATGAAAAACAGTTGAAGTTGTGAGACTGGCTGACATCAGAGGCAGAAGAGCAATACTTTCACCACAGGAAGGCATTGCTTTTCCCTATAAAACACCTTTCCCTTTCTACATCCCTGACTTAGGCTGATGCATAGAGGGGCAAAGTCCAAAGAATCCCAACACCTATCTATGACTGAACAGAATTTGACTTAAGCTGCATTTGTTTTGTGGAGAGGGCAGCCTCCCTCAGGACCACCCACCCCCTTTCTTCTCCTTCCATAGCCTGAAGATTCATACAACCTCTCTCATTCTGTCCTTGATTCCTTTAGTCCCTTCAGTTGATTTATGTGGCTGTGCCCTTGGTTATCCTTGCTCCCCAGTGACCAACGCTGTGTGATAAGAGCCTATTGCTTTTAGCATTATTGCTATATCTGTCTCTTCTGTGGAGGCCTCCTTGAGTATTGGGTCGCTCAGTACCCAGGCTCCCAGGGACCCAGTACCCAGGGACCAAGCCTCTGTGTACTTATGTGATCTGATCTTTGGAATGCTGGCATTCTATTGTCAAGTCACCACCTGAAGTTTTCTCAACTCAGTAGAGGCTGTCAGCATTTGTACCCTGATATCTTCAGTGATAGCTTCAGAGACTCCAGATTCACCCCTGTACTACAGTGAGGCTTTTGTAGATATTGGGCAAATAGAGAATCACTTAAAATTACAGTGAAAGAAGTGTCATCAGGTTATCAATTAATTAATTGATTGCCTAAGGAACAATATAAGCAATAAATACCATAGGAATTCTAAGAAAGGAGATACTCCTTTAGGCTGGAGGGATCTGGGTATGAGAGACATGAATTAGAGTTAGGTTTTGAACAATAGTTAGTAAGTAGAAAAAGCTGAAAACACCTTTTTCTATTTGAGAATTTTCCTTTTCCCAAACCATTTATAGCTGCATTCAGTCTTGAAGGCCTGTTGATTGTCACTCTGAAGCATCTCTGCCAACTGCCCCCTCTTCTCAAGTCCTTTCTGCCTCCACCTTAGTGAAACTCTCATAATTACTTACCTGGACTATTATAATAGAGACAGCCCAGTGATGCAGTGGATAGAATGCTAGGCCTAGAGTCAGGAAGAATACCTGAGTTCAAATTTGGCCTCAGACACTTGCTGTGTGACTCTGGTCAAGACACTTAACCTTTCTCTGCCTCAGAATAGTGATCAAAATAGCACTTACTTCCTAGCATTTTTGTGTGGATCGAATAAGATGATATATGTAAAGCACTTAGCATAGCTCTTAGCACACAGTAGGTACTTAATAAATGCTTGCTCCCTTCCCCTCCCTTTGCCCTTCTCAATAGGTCTTTTCGCCTACATATTCTTCCACTTCTGATCTACTCCCTTCATACTTCTGCTATAATAATCTTTCTTATATCTAGAGCTGACCATGCCACTCCTTTGTTTCAAAAACCAACAATGATCCCCTAATAAAGTTTGACTCATTTGAGTGACAGTCAGTCCTTTATATTCTTTGGTCACCCTGTTTTTTCATCTTTAGCTCATGTTATACCCTTCTCTGACCTGCCTGTGCACACAAAACTGAACTATCCCTGAAACACATGCTTTTGTTCATATTTCCTTCCCTTTTCTTATCTTCCCCATGCTCAGAATATATTCCGTCCCCTATTTGTTTAATTTCTAATCTTCTAATGTCCAGTTCAAATGGTACCTTCTTCATGAAGATTTACATGATACGCTTGTAAGGAACACTTCCCCTTCAGACCTCACAAAGCAATTGGTTCTGAACTTTGTGAATGTACTTACCTGGTAATAGTGTCTTTCGTAATTTTCTTTGCTGATATCTTTTGTTTCCACTAAGCTGTTTGCCCTAAGGGATCAGGGTCTCTGCCTTATCTAAATTTTGTATCTTACCTGGGCTTAGCACAGTACTGAGGACACAATAGATGTTTAATGAATAGTGGTTGAATTGAATTAAAACTGAAAAATAAATAATACCCTGAGGATGGTCATCTTTTCACTTATAACACTGAAATTATAATTTTTTTGTTTTTCCCAAAGATAGTCTTCCCCTATACAAAATGCTTCATTTCCAGAGGTCAGTGTATCAACAATTCAGTATTCACAATGCCTACAGTAACTATAAGTGTGCTGATATGGTTATTAATCACAAAATGTAACAGGCTCTCTACATGGGAAATATAGATAGAGCATCTATTCAAATACCAGAAAACTGAGTCCCAAAACCAGAAAGTCAAAGACAACACAGTAGTTATGAAGTTGGCACTTGTAGTTAAAGTAGTAAACACCCACATTCTCAAACCTTCAAAACAGGACAGGTTACCTCAGGCAAAGATCCTCGTCTCCTCACTCACGCAACTGCTCAGTGTCCAGGCAGCTTGCTCCCAGCAGCTCTGGGCCCTGCAGTTCCTGTCCCTGGCAGTCCTCAGCAGGAATCCTTAGCAGATATTCTGGCAGGCTCAAAGAAAAAAGAGTTCGTGCCACAGCCGCAGCTGCAGACTCTGCCACTGCTTCCAGTCATCATAGCTAGCTTGGTTCTGGATTTCTCTTACTCTACCCCTTCCTGCTACAGCAGCAAGTTCAAGGGGCATGGAAGATCTTCAAATCCCACTATCATTACAGTCACTCACTCACTGGATCTCTTGTCAACATTCTAAATCCTTAATTTAAGGAATTAAAAAAAATGTGTTCTAGAATAAATGCCTTGTAAATTTATGAACACCTGAGGAAACAGCAACATCTCCTTTTGCCCCACACCCCTCAGAACTTTAAGTGAAGATGTGGCCATACAGCATGATTATGCAGCCTCTATAGAGAGTAACTTTCCCAGAAGGTGATTTGTAAACCATAACTAGAATGGGACTTCATTTTACCTTAATTCTCCTTTGAGATCCTCTCACTCCAGATCTTTTGCATGCTTTAAAGATTACTAGTCCATTAATCTTTGTGACACCTCCATAAAATGGGCACTTCCCACATATTTTTACATATGAAAGAAACTGGGGCAGAGAATAAATAGCAAAGTGGTTTGTCCAAGGTTTCACCCTGAGTCATCTAAAGGGCCAAAAATAGAACCCAGTACCACTTTGTCCTCATGGTTGGCTATAATCACTCTAATGTGCCTTAGGGGAGGATAAAGCTCTTTCGCAGCCATGACTTTGTGTGCCCTAGCTGAGGGCTGCCCTTGGGAACAGCACCTATCGAGTTCCATAAGGGAAGTATCACATCTAATATGGGCATATGACATCATTCCTTCCCCCTCTTCTCTTTCATGCTGGTTGCTGTTACAGAGGAGGGGTTTGACTGCCCATCTTCTTTCAGAACTTGCTGTCTGATCATAGGGTTTGCACCTGATCTTGAAAGCTCCAGGACTGCTTTGGTAGGAGTGAAATGAAGGCACAAGACACAGGGTACCAACAGGCAGCCCAACCCTGCCTAAAGTACATGCAAGTAATTACTAAGAAGCTAAAAATGAAATTATATAGCAACTCATATTAATAATCAACTTAGAAACAAGGGACTATATTTACAAAAGGGGACTATGAGTGTTTCAGTATAGAGTCTACTTATTTTCCTCGTGGGATTTAATGCTACAGTGCAGACTCCTTAACTTTTCTCAGGATGAGGAGCTATTTTGCTCCTCATCTAAAGCAAAGTAATGCATTTGAAAGAATAATGGATTTGGAATTAAAGGACCTGGGTTCATATTCTGACTCTGTTACCTACAACCTTTATGACCTTGGGTAAGTGACAATGACTCTCTATCACTTTCCTCTCTTGTAAAATGAAGAGATTGGGTTAGATTTCTAGGGTTCCTTTCAACCTAAAATCCTTTGTTTCTAATCCTCATACTGGAAAAGTATAGGGTGTTGACTGACAGGTTGGACTGTAACAGGATGGGGATGAGAGTTACTGTTGGGAATTCCCTACCTGGGAGCCAAAGGAGACTCTGGTCCCATGACCAACGAGATCCATGCCATGGGGATGCCTTCTGTGATGTAAAGTAATTCAGGCTATTAATGGTGATTGCTACTGTTGCTTAGTCTTGTGTTTAATTTTTAGCTCTTCTTTATCTAATGAAATTTAGACATCTTTCTATATTGCTTGTGTTCTGTACAACAGATCAATAGCTGCAAACAGAAAAATAATTTTTCTTCCCCCTGCCTACACTATGACTATTCTCCTGTCATTCTGAACCATCACATAGCAAAGGGGAAAAAAGCAACGGATCTGAATTGTAGTCTCAACGTGACCATTTCTGGGCTGTATGAGCTTAAGCAAGTCACTTACCTGGCTTTCAATTTCCTTATCTACAAAGAACAGAATTAGTTTATCTCTGTAGTTCATTCCAGTTTTAATTGTGTGACCTGTGCATCTACCTGCTCAAGTGCTGAACAGTGTAAATACTGGTTTTGGAATCTTCCATTTTAGGTGGCATTCAAATCATGCCTCAAATACTGATTAGCTGTGTGACTCTAGGCAAGTCACTCAACTCTATTTGTCTCAGTTTCCTCATCTGTAAAAGTGAACTGGAAAAGGAAATAGAAAACTCCTCCAATGTTTTGCCAAAAAAATCCCAAATGGGGTCACAAAGAGTCTTCCTACACAACTGAAACAATTAAACAACAATTTATTCAATATCTCTACTGCCCTTATGTGCTTCGTAGTTTTCAACTATTTATAAAGAATCCATATAAACTCATACTTTTATTTTTTTAAAAGTAAAGATCAACCAGTTATGTAAAATGGGTACTATATTATAACAATTTCCAAATAATACTCACTTTGAACTGAGTCTTTTCTTTTCCCATTGTTAGTCCTCAAAGTTGGAGGCTTTGTATTCTCATCCATACTCAGTCTTATTTTGGCTTCTTGTATGAATTTTGTTTGGTAACTCATTTAACCTTTCCATCATGTTCCCAGACCTATAAAATAGGTGTGTTTATGAGATTTGTTGCTGTACTAGAAATTTTGTGTGTGAAATTTTTATGGAAATATGAGCATTTTCATAAACAAAGAAAAGATATATGGTGATCTATGAATCCACAACCTCATATACAACTGATTTTAAGTTAATAGAAATTGATCATATTAGTACCAAAGTTTTTATACTTGTCTCTGTATCTTCTTCTGAACTTCTTTCTATTCTCTTCTATTCATTTTTAAGCACATTTCACTGATTCTTTTTTTTCTTTTTCCTTTCTTTTTTCTTTTCATATTTTCATTCTTCCTCTCCTACCCTCTTTCTCTCTCTTTTCCCCTCTCTCTCTCCTCTCTCTCTCTCTCTCTCTCTCTCTCTCTTTCTCTCTTTCTCTCTCTCTCTTTCATTCCTCTTCATTCTCATTGTATCTACTAAACCCTTCCTTGCTGCCTTCAAGTATGCACATATTTGTTCAGTCTTCAAAAACTCCTCACTTGAAACCATAATCGCTCCTCTCATCCCATGTCTTTATTTTCCCCTCTTTCTTAAGCTTCTTGAAAAAGTAACATATACTAGGTACTTCCATTTCCTCTCTTTTCACCTACTTCTAAACCCACTGTAGTCTGGCTTTAATTTTTGTCTTTCAAGTGACAATTTTTCTCTCCAAAGCTACCAGTGATGGTTTAATTGCCATATATAACAGCCTTTTCTCAATTCTCATCCATATTGATCTCTCTTCAGCATCTGACACTATTGCAAACCTACTTTTACTGTATAATCACTCTTCTCTGGGTCTTTGTGATGTTACTTTCTCTAGTTTCTCTTCCCGCCTGTTTCACTGCTCCTCAGACTCCTTTCTTGGATTTTCAGAATCCTTGCCATGCCCTAGCTAAGGGTGATGCCCAAGGCCCTTTCCTGGTCTTTCTTCTCTTTTTTCTGTGAAATTTATTTAATTAGCTGCTATGAGTTCCGGTATTATCTCTACGCAGATAATGTCCTAATCTTTAATAGTTGGTCCTAGTCTCTCTTCTCAACTCTTCTGTCTGCTGAACATTTCAAATTAGTTGTCATATAGACTTCTCATACTTATCATGTCCAAAACAGAAATCATTATCTTTTCCCCAAAACCCTCCCCTTTTCTAAAGTTCCCAATTATGATTAAGGGCACTACCACCCTATATGTACATCCTATATGTATATATGTATGTATGTACATATGTATATATGTATACTGTTTGCCTTTAAATAAGACCTCAAAGGTCTTTCTGAATAATTTCTGAGTAAATGTTTTCTGAGTAATTGCATATATATTTCACAATGTTGATTTTCTTTCTTCTCTGTCAGGAATTCTCTTGTCAGTATGATTACCTCCAGCAGCTCCATCATGGTGACCCATTTAAATTTATTCCTTCTAATCTCTGATAAGGTGGAAAAGTAGATTACTGAAAATGATTGCCAAATTGTTAGCTTGTGAATAAAGCAAAGTAGACTATTGGGGAATGTGACATTTAAAAGAAAGGTGATTCTACTGTGACTGAAGTATCTGAAATTTAGTGACTATAGATAATGTGAAATCAATTTGAGTCCCTCAAAGACCTTTCTTGCCCGATTCTTGGTATTTGTTTGTACTTCAGATAGTTGAGTTTGTGGTACAAATGACCTCTAGGGAATTGGAGTGTATATCACTTTTTTATTGCATGGGGGAAAGCACAGCTGTTTACACATTTCAAGAGGATAATTAAAAAGCAATGAATCCAAGTAGATTAAAATGCAGTGGAAACAGTGAATTATATACAATATAGGACATGCAGAAGTCTAGTGAGTGTAACTATGAAATACATGGCTTATAACTAGGGTCAACCCTAAGGAAAGATTTTGAACTTGGTGAACATTGTCATTGGCACCCATAATTTCCCCATTTTGCAGCCATTTACTCCTTCCAAGTTTCAGTTTCTTATTCTCTTGATTAGAACATGCTTTTAGGAAAGGATCTGATATGCTTATTCATACAAAGGTCTAAATGACAAGCATAAGAATATTAAAACCTCTTGGAGTGTTAATACTGTAACAAATTAAAAGTCTTAAGCCAAAAAATAAAAATTGCTAATAGTAAAAGTACATATAGCAAGGAATTGATAGAAGAATGTGCTGTGGTCACAAGCTCACAACTATGATTGTCTTATGTATGTTCTATATTATAACATATGTAACATACACATATATACATGTGTGTATGTATGTGTGTATGTGTATATATTTGGGCTCAGTGGATAAAGCACTACACTTGGAGTCAGGAAGTTCTGAGTTCAAATTCAGTCTCAGATGTTAACCAATTGTGTCACCTTGTGTAACCCTGTTTGCCTCAGTCTCCTCATCAGTAAAATGAGCTATAGGAGTAAATGGCAAACTACTTCAATAACTTTGTCAATAAATCCCCAAATGGAGTCATGTAGAGTCAGAAATGACTGAAAACAATTGAACAACAACATATATGGGTGTCTACATATCTATCTAATCAATACAATATCACTTGATTAGCTTACTTCTTGGAGGTATTATTTTATGTATCATTTTTCACATGGCCAAAAGTATACTTTTAAGGCTGGCCAAGATATATGAACTTAACTGTTCTCTGTCTTGGATTTTCACTTTAAAAAAAATCTTAAGTAATAATGTTTGTTCTTGAAATTCTGAGCAGTGTGAAAAAATGTACATAATCACAAAATAGGAATACTTTCCTTCATTCCTTATGCCCATTCACAAGTTCTTCTGTTCTTTCATTAACATAAGCTTTAGGCATTGCTATCTTGTTGACACCTACCTATTCCAACTTCTTGGAATAAATGCTGACTCAAGCAAAATCCATATTAAAGAACCCTAGAGGAATGTCATTGTCAGTAACACTCATCACACATCTACCTGTGCATTATTTTCCCTCTGTCTTCTAAGGCTGACATTTATAACATACTCTTTCAATCCTCCTTCTGCATGAATAGCAGCCATCTGCTGGTCAACTGAGCATTGAAAATGTCTGTGACAGCACCATGCAAAGAATAATTCATGAAATATTTTTTCCCACAAGAAATAATTGATAGGTGATAACTGAATGAAAATGAAATGCTAAGAGAAACAGTCTTATCAGAATATAGCCAGTGTCTCCCACTAAGCAGAGAAGACTTTTGAAACTATTACATTTTCACTCTTGCACATCAATGTGCATGCCATCAAGCAATGGCTTTGTGGTTGTACTTGTTAAATTTTACTTGTCTGTAACAGTTCAGTTGTAATTGTTGTTCTCCAACATAATTCCCTGGATTCTCACTCTTAGATTTACAGAAGGAAAATATGTATTTAAAGTTGTCTTCTGTTCACCCTTCTATACAGGGACTCTTCAACTGCTACATCCAATCAACTTCATCACTTATTGTGCAATGATATTTAGATACCTAGGAGAAATAACAAAACAAGCCCCAAAGCAGATTGTTCAGACTTTGATGAAATGATCACATTTAAAGATGCTGTTTTTAGATTGTAAACTCATAAATGAACTGTGAATTATATTGGATTAGAACCTTGGACAGCACCAAACAGCTGAGGGTACCTAATTAAATCTCTCACTGAGTTTTTTGTGATCAGAGATCTAGAGTCCCATCATATCATCTTGGTTGAGTCTTTGTATTATGAATATCACTTTTAGGATTGCTTTGTTACCAATATTCCACTCCTTTAGCCCCTAATTAATCTCTAATTCCTCCTATTGTTCTATAGGATTCTTGTTTGTCCTGGGGCATTACCCTTTTTTGATCTTATATCTTTTCAAGGTAAACTGCAGATTGATTCAACTGCTCTAATTGTTGCTTATAGAGGCATTACTATATTTTTTTAAAAAATTCAAGCCCTCCTTTGCTTAGTTTAGAGAAACAATCTTCTACTTAGTTCATTTAAGAATCTGTGAGATAAATAAGGGTTTATGTTCCATGATGCATTGGAAATTTTTCTATTTGACTTTAGTTTCCCTTCTCCCCCAATACCCTGTGCATTTGTGTGGAATAGCCTCTGCTTTTACAATTTATTGAGGGTATGAGATATATACATAGATGGAAATAATATAAATGAGAATATAAGAATATATTCTAAGGGTACATTGCACAAATTTCAATCACTAGGTTTACACACTATGTGCCCAGCATAGTGCTAAGGTCTGTATGCAAAATAAATGAAAGATCCCTGTCCTCAGAGAATTTTTACTGTCTAGGTAGAAAAAATAACCTCACACAGGAATTAAAGAATACTGGAAATTGTAATGTGGATATAATAGGAATTTGTAGATGGCAATGACCATTGCCAACAAGATTTTAAGAGATTGCTTCACGTAGAATGCATCTGGCTGGTGGCAGATTCAAGGAGTCATATCATCAAGGAAAAGAAACATTCCTGAGATTTCCCTCTATTCCTTACATAGAAAAAATAATCAATGAACTGATGAGTCTGTTTTGATAGTAATAGCTAACATCTATACAGTGCCTTAAGGTTTCCAGAGTGCTTTAACAATATTTTCTCATTTTATCCCCACAACAATCCTGGGAGGTAGGTGCTATTATTATTCTCATCTTACAGCTGAAGAACCAATAGAATACTTTCCTGTCATCACGCAACTAGTAAGTCCGGATTTGAACACAGGTCTTCCTGAATCCATGTCCAGCATTCTATTTATTGTACTTACTAGCTGTGAGCATCACATGACTCAAGCTCGTAGTATCTGAGAGACAAATGATAGGTGGCATAATAAAGATGGCAGTCCCATTAAGTGAAAGAGTTCTAGGCTGGTTTCTTTCACAATGGCTTATCACTTTCTCCTTATTTCCAAGAAAGATTTTTCTTTTTGCTTTTTGGAGGGGGGAAGGTAGGGCAATTGGGGTTAAGTGATTTGCCCAAGCTCACACAGCTGGTAAGTGTTAAATGTCTGAGGTCAAATTTCAACCTAGGTCCTCCTGACTCCAGGGTTGGTGCTCTGTTCACTGTGCCACCTAGCTGCCCCCAAGAAAGATGTTTTTAAAGCACAGATTTAGACTATGAGCTGATAATAACTCAAAAAATGGGGGTTGTAATGGAATGAAAATTGATTAGGGTAGTGAGGAGATCTTAGAGGGTATCTCTGACTAACTGAATCAGTTGTTTTAGCTGACTCAACACCAAGCAAATAGTGCCTTATTTATGTCTGTTAAGACCAATTCACATTCACTCAACAGACTGCCTCAAAACAGGGTTCTAGGAAGCCAACCCTGACCACTAAGCACTTCTTTGTTGTATGAATTTTATCTAATTAGGTTAGAATGACCAGTTTCCTTCTCCAAAAAACGCTTGAACAAAAATGACCCCGCGTTTATCCATAATAGCTTCATCATTAGCCTCCAACTCCTGCCTTTGCAAATATATCCCTTTTGGTCACCCATGCATTTTATTACAGGTCACATGTTTTTTGATTCTCCTGACTATTAAATATTAAAGTTTCTGTCTTCCATATTAACTTCTAGCATCATCATAGGAATTAGCTTCTTTGTGACCCTAACTCCTTTAAGAAAAAAAAAAGCTACATTCCATTTACCTCTTGCCTTGTTTCCAGCTCCCTTGATTGTTTCATATTCTCTCTTTTCCCTGGTACTCCCAGTACCTTACAGCTTAATTATTATCTGTGGACACCTATAGTATGCTATTTATTTTCCTCCTTTTCAGTTGTTTAATGAAACTGCCAAGTATGAACTTTGCTCTGTCCCTTTCTGCTCAGGTCTGCCTTCTCTTCTCAGTAGAATGCCTTCTGTCAGTATTAGGTCATGCTTTAAACAACCACTCATGGGCTCTTAAATAATTATCTTGTGCAAAGGTAATTAAGACAATGCTCAAGTAGATCCTGATTGAATTTATTGTGGAACATTATTCTGCATTTCTGTGAGGTCAGTGACAAAAATCAAAACAGGCTTCACAAGCTTGACTCCTGCTTTCTCAGTGTAAGCCAAGGTTTCCCTGGAGTCCTCTGACTTCCATGAGAACATGGATAGATATCACAGATCAAAAAACTGTTTCTTTATTTTCATTAATATCTAACTGAAATTTAACATTTCTTTCAATTATTTTAAAACATTAGACTAAGAATGGGTTCATAGGTTTCATGAGGCTGCCAAAGGGCTTCATGCCACACAAAGGTTAAGAAGACCTGGTTTAGGCCATGTTAATAAATAATAATAATAATTATCATAATAGAACAATAATAATTAATAGTAATAATAAATAAAAATAGCCATTTTTCTTTTAATTTTTTGGATTTTACATATAGGTTCAGCAAGGTGCCCCAAAACCTAGTGCAGTGACTGGTACATAGTAGATTCTTAACAAGTACTTGTCAATTGATTGATTGCCTAATCTCTTTTTATGGAGTAAAGATTTTAGTTTATAAGTAGTGGTTGAGTGGAAAGAACAATAGAGAGGCATCAGGGATTTAGGTTCAAAGACCAGCACTGCCAATTACCAGCAGTGTGACCATAGGGAGGTCACTTAAACTTCCTCAAACTCAGCTTTCCTATCCATATAATAATGTTAGACTGGATGACCTCTAAGGGGAGACTTTCAGTTCTGAAATTGGTGGGCCCCAGGGTGGAAGAATTTCTTGCCCTTTTAGAATCTAAAGGAGTGGAAGAGTATGTTCACCAGATTGCATTGGCTCGCCAATGGTTTCTATTCCTACATTACTTTCAAATCAGTATTAATACTTGCAGATATATGGAGATAGATAGGGAGATATATATATATGTATATACATATATATGTATATACATATATATGTATATACATATATATATATGTATATACATATATATATATACACACACACAGGTAGATGTATGTCTATATGTATGTGTGCATACATGTGGGTATACTTGAATATATACATGTGTATATGTGTGTGTGCATGTATATCATGTTTCAGCCACTCTTGCCTTAATTTTCTGTCTCTGCAAAATGACAGAAATAGTGTAAAACTTTTCTCAGATTGTTAAGAGGAAAGATTTCTAAAAATATTTCTAGGAACCACTCTGTAAACGTGAGTTACTATTATTTTCTTTGGTAGATCCCTTGTCTCATCTTGCCCAATGTGGACCCTCTCCATTGATTCAGATGACAATGTATTGATATATTCTCACTCATGTAATTCTGTAAATTCTCCAAAAAGGGTGTATTCTCTGGTTCTTTTAATATTTCACAGTTGTGAGCCCATCACCCAGGCTGTCTTCTTGCTACTGGACCATGCTCTCTTATACCAAAGAAAAGACAAGTAGGGCTCTTACAAATCATAAAACCATTAAAGAAACTACATATGGAATTTAAGATCATCATATTTTTCCTCTACTTGCATGACAAGATCATGGCCAAAATAAACAAATCTATTTTCCTAGTGTATCACCAAGATCAATTGTCATTGGCTAGAGTATGTGTAATGATTATTCCTGTCAGTAACATGCACTGTACTGTATCCTGATGGCAAATGTAGTTAGACAAGAAACTTGGCTTCTAAAAACCAACTTCACAATACAAGATAAAGGTGACATCACTAATATACACATACAAGATATCTCAAAAATCTTTAATAACTTAAAGCTAGACTTAGACTTTCAAACTTTTTATTGTTAAAAATTGCACTAAGACTTTTGGAACACCCTGTGTGTATATTTTTTGTGTATTTTTATGTATATATTTCTATTTTTTTTCTTTTTAGAGGGCAATTAAGTGACTTGCCTAAGATCACACGGTTAGTAAGTGTTAAGTGGGGGGGCAGAGCCAAGATGGCAGCGTAGCAGCAGCAACATATCACAGCTCTCACATAGCCACCCCAAAATACCCATAAAACAGGACTCTAAACCAATCCTAGAACTCCAAAACACACACAAAGATACTTCCCACTAAAGTCAGCTCAGCTAC
>CM053580.1:148642905-148668103 GCA_028627135.1 Pseudochirops cupreus
ATCCCCCAGATTTAAAAAAACAAGTGAAATAGAAACAAAAAAATTAAAAAGCCAACCTTTTAAGATTGATGAAATCATTAAGATTCACAGCCAGCTATAAACCCAACATCAAGAACACTCTTCCTGAGGCAAATGGGAACTTTGGCCACCTAGTAACTAGTATTATCTTCAGCTTCTTAGGAAATTTGTATTCAACTCAACAATGACAGTTCAGAACCCCACATTTATCATCTTCCATAACCACAGAAAAAATAATTAACACCAAATTAGTAAGGGATAGATTCATTGGAAGAGTGAGAAATGGAAGACCACATGCCTCCGACTGAGTACTTCAGGAAAGCCAGAACATACTTTGATTATTGCCAATTACAGAGTCCAATTACCATTTATCATCTACAATTATGGGACAAGGTTACTGTTCTGTGCTGTAATCTCCAATTACTAAGACACTGTTAATCAAGATAAAAAGGATACTGATGCGTGGCATGACTGTGGAGAAGCAAGCGAGGGGGAAGTGGGACAAACACTATCATTTATCTTTTGCAACAATAGCAACAAGACTGTACATTGCGGCAATGGGTAGTTTGAAAAGTTATTCAAAGTTCCATCTGTTTATCATTTAAAACAACGAGAGATAAAACACTGCTGCTATAGCACCACAAACCAATGAATAACACATCATAGACTTAATCAGGAAAAGATGATAAGGGTATTCTCGTGAGGATCATTTACATAGCATTAATTTCATAATTTCGCAGGTGAGCATGGTTGAACAACAAATAATTCATTTTGCAGAAAAGAGATCGCAGTAGTTTGATACTTAAAAGTCAGCTGATGTGGGTCGTTAAATAATTGGGACACACAATCTAGCTTTGGAGGCAGACTATTAAGTGGTAGGTATTTAAAAACAAGCAAACTAAAAACCAGATTCATCTTTCATTTGTTTAGGTACTTCCATTAAAATGCTACCTTGATATCTTACTGGGATATGAGGTGATCTAACAGATCGCAAGCTTTGGTACTTTATACCAAGCCCAGTGACAGCCTGTGTGTGTGTTGTCAGACAATTAAACAAGTCTCATTACCAAAGTATCCTCCTAGAGGTGATTTTGATCACAGCAATTCAAGTGAGGGAAGGTTGTGCAAAGTCACCAGCCTCACTTTCTTCTCTGGAACCTTAAAGGAACAAGCAACAACCACGTGGAGCGTGATAAGCCTGCTTCTGGAAACAAATGGAGAGCCTCCACTTCAGAGAATGCACAGGTATCCATTGTTTCCTGTTGGATTATTGCATGATGATGAAATGCCTTTAAATTGGTTGCTGAACCTTAAACAGGTTCCTACAAAAGTCTTGAATAGAAAAACAGAAGAAAAGAAACAAACAAACCGCCCCCTCCCCCCCCAACTCCTTCCTGGTGGTGTGCAAGGTGAAAATCATTGTAGGTCTCCAAGTGGGAGAAGGGCCTGGGGCCTGGGGCCTCTCTCTTCATCCTGATTCCATATGACTATGACTAAGTTTCTAATGTGTGCACTTTTTTACCCCATATTTAGGTGAATAAGTGACAGGTTGAAAGAGTCATTAAAAATCCAGCAACTGTAGTTAGTAACTATTTCTGCTAGAAATCAAAGCAATGGAACTTGGTGAGAAGCCAGTCCTTAAAAACAATCAGTTGGACCCAGCCTAGCAGTGAATTAACTTGGCCTCTGAGACAACATGTCCCACAACAAGAGAACAATTCACCTGTTAGTTATACAAAAGCCAGAAATGAATTTAAATGAGAGAATATTTCAAAACATCCACTTCTTTTTTCAGAGCAGCTTGGTAGTGTAGTGGACAAAGCACCAGGCCTGGAATCAGAAAGACCTGAGTTCACATCTGATCTCTGACACTTACTAGCTGTTTGACCTTGGGCAAGTCACTTAACTTTTTTTGCCTCAGTTTTCTCATTTATAAAACGAGCTGGAGAAGGAAATGGCAAACCACTCAAGAAAACTCTAAAAATGGGATCATGAAGACTCTGAACTGAAATGATTGAACAACAATAAATCTCAGGGACTCAGTTGATAGAGAAGAATGTTCTTGCAAGGGAAGTTGTTTTATTTAAATTCTTTGCAAGAAATATCCTTTTGTAAAAGTTAATTGATACTAATGGGTTATCTGTGATGGGCTAACAGTAACTGGTAATTAATTTTCAGGTGAAAACACACAAAATGGGGGTTCAGAAACAATTGTCCTAGAAAATCCCTATCCCCAAGCCCCTCAGAAGTAACCCTAGAATCCTGTGTGGAAGAAGTAGCCAACCTTGTTCTAGGGACCCATTTGGTCAGTGTGAACCTGGGTTGGGAGAGGGAGCCACAGAGATTATAAATGCAAAATAGGTTCAGAGGATCATAGAATCACAGATATAGAATTAAGATATAGAATTAATTAAGAATTAACCTGTTTAAGAATTAAAAGCCAATGTAGTCCAAACATCTATTTTTATATTCAAGGCCCAGGGAAGTTAAATGACTTGCCTGAGTTTGTACTGGGTAACTGGCAAAAGTACACTGAAACCACAATTACTATTACCAAAGAATTTTAAAATTCAATTAAATTTAATTCACTAAAAATTTGTTGTCTGCTGTATTAAAAGCACTAAACTAAGTGATGACAATTCCAGAGTTTAGAAATCCAGTGGGATGAGGGGAGATACCATGGAAAGGGATAGAGAAAGTCAAGAAAAGGAGAAATTCAAGGTAGAAGAGATCACTTTCACTTGGGGGAGGTTGGGGAGGAAAAAGAGAGATGTAGAAGTGAATGGAGTTAGGAACCTTTAGGGAGTAAGCAGCATGTGAGCTGGCCCTTCAAAGAAGAGAGGGACTCCTATAGATAGAGATAGAAGGTGGGGGATACATTTTAGGCCTGGCAAGATGACAAGCTCAAAGACACTGAGATTAGAAAGATCAAGACAAAAGGGGAACGAGAATCACTTAATCTCATTGGAGCATAGCCTACTTGAAGGAAAGTGGTTTGAAATAAAAGAAGGTTGGGTCAGATTGAAGAAGTCCTTAGAGTCAAGGATCAGACACATGTATTATATTTGACAGTTAGTGAAGAAGGGAGCATAGATTTTTGAGTGGTGGTTCCCATGGTTAGAATGCTATATTAGGAAGGTGACTAAGGCATGAACTGGAGAAGGAAAAAAATGAGAGGCAGAGAGATCATAAGGAGGCTACTGTGAATAAAATAAAGATAAGCCAAAGTTTTAAGTCAGGCAAGAGATAGAACCTTAACTAGGGTGACTGCTAAGTGGTAGAGAGATATGAGATTTATTATGGATGTAAGGCTGGTATGACTTGGCACTTAATTGTATGAACATGTGGTGCAAAAGGGAAGGAACAGTTAAAGATTACTCTAGGAATATAATCTGGGTGATTAGGATAGTAAAGTCATTAGCAACAACTGAAACGTTAAGAGAAGGGGCAGATGATGGTGGAAGGGAATGATGAGTTAGGTTTGGTGAGTCTGAGATGCAAAAAGAAATTCATTAATTAAGGGTTTACTTTGTGCTGAACATTGTACTAATTAAGTGCTGGGAATACAAATACAAAAATGAAGATTAAACACATCCTCACTCCTGTTCTGGCCATGCTAACTCCACTGTGAGACAATCAGCTTGGAGACTGTTCCCACAGGACTGGAGAACACCTGCATTGTCCATACATGAGCCTGCTGTAGGAACTGCTTGACCTAAGAATGATTATGTCATGATCCATCCCCCATTGTGTTTTTTTTAGGTATATAAATCATTGCTTTTGCCCCAGCATATTAAGCCCTCCTCCTCCTTCAGAGGACACCCACTTGTAAGCATTTCCTCAATTTGAAATTAATTAAACTTCTGTTTAAGTCCTGTCTGACCTGCTTTGTGCAGCTCTGGCTGCCACAGGTCAGAAGCCAGTTCCAGTCCATTTGATATTAATTGGTGTCAGAAGTGGGATTGGACAAGCCACCACGTCATTGGAGTAGGAGTGGATTAGGTGCCACTGGAGATTTCTCTGGAGTTGACCTCCCCTCGTCACTTCACCCTTTGTTCCTGCTCCAATCTCCTGGACTCACCCTTGATTGAGCTTGCCTTTCTTTGTGAGGAAAACTCTAGGGTCCTTCCCTTGACCCAGTTCTGGTAAGAATATCCTATGCACACCTCTGTTCTCTGCTCACCTCTGGAAATTTGCTGTTGTGTGCCTGTGTATGTGTGTGCGTGTGTATGTGTATATGTGTGTGTATGTGTGGTTCCTCCCTGCATGCTTCAGTGTCACATGCCTTACCTAAACAATTGTTCCTGTTTTCTTTGTTTGGCTTTGGCCTCCAAGTCTAGGAAGCTTTACCTGCCTTTGTTTTAGCATTGACCCCCCACAAGCTAAGAAAATATTTGGTTAGCTCCATGGATGGCATACCTCTGTAATTTAGCCCTTCTGTGCACCTCTGGTCTTTGCATGCCTCTAATTTTTTTTCTTTCTTCATCTCAGGCTCTGTGTGCCCTGAGTCAACTGGATAAAATTAGATTTGTGTGCTTTGCTGTTTTTATTTGTCTTTTCATTTTGTCTGTGTCTGTGTCTTTGTAAGATGCAGAGTGATTGTGTTGTGAGTTAGAATCTGTTATGTTGAAAGATTTAAAATTTATCCAGTCAGAAAAAACCTCTAAGGATTGTAGCCAGAGAGTTTTAAAACACTGGGAAAGATTAATGAACTTTCATAGCTGAAGTGGTTGTCCCAATAAGCAGGACTAGCTCCCACTTTATACTTTCTGTGGGAGATTAGGTTATAAGAAAAGAGGAAAAAGACATTTTTTGTCTGTCATTTCAACTTTGGCCAAATTGGAATTACTGAAATAAAGTTAGACAATCAAAGTTGTAGAAACACTGAAAACACCTTACCAAATTCTGGAGGTTTGGAGGTTAATCAAGAAGTTTAGTAATTAGTCGTTTTAAGATTGCAAGAGAGAACTCCTAAGACTTTGGAGTAATTATAGGAACTCATTCCCTTCTGAAACATCTTAGTAAGTTTTTAGATACTACTCTGTATAACCGACTTAAGAAAAAATAAGTATTAAATCTTATGAAAGTTTTTTTTTAAATAATTGATAAGATTAATAGTTTCCTTGTTCCAGGGCAATGAAGGAAGCTAGTTTGGTAGTAATCCAGAGGGAAGAAAGTGAAGGGAAACATGTGTAAATGATTTGCATCTTACAGGAACCTCTTGTTAAACCTTCTTTGACTTCAGTTTTTATTGAATTTTGTTAATAATCTGTGACTATTTCTGATTGGCAACATTCTGACACAGGTTTTCCCCTTGAGACCATAGCTAATAAAAGAGGATGAATCTAGCCCTGAGTCTCTTCTGCACCATTACTAAAGGAAAGTAAGCTAAAATGTCTGTTTTCACTGTAATAAACCTGATCACTGGAAAATAGAATGGAGAATAAAGGCTATGGTAAATGCTGTAAAAAGGGAAAGTACTCCAGAATGTATTGAGGCATGCTCCCCACCTCCTGTGTCACTCAGCATGACATGGCTCCAGTGAAGGATGGCAAAAGGAGAGGGATATTCAGTAATATTTCCCACTCCCCTCCCCTGGAGTCATGAGGGTATCTCAGTTGTGATTGTTAAGCAGATCATTATAGAACATATCTCTGTTAACCCCTCTCATCTCAGATCATATTAAGAAAAAAGAATGCTTGAGAATTATGGGGAAACTTGAATTGTGTTTTGCCCCAACAGGTGGGGGGCAGTATCTGTAGCAGGGACACCCTACATTGGCAGTGGCCCCAATGGCCCTATGCCCCTGGATATCCAGCAGCTTGCCCCTCTAGGCAAGTGTTGGGGCATCCTCCAGGTCCAGTACATCCTTCTCACACTGCTCCAGCACCTGTAAGTGACCCCAGGCCCCAACAGGGTCTACAGCTATCATAATGGTGGTGGTGAGAGGGTCAGTTCCCATGGGCAGAATTCACTTTGCCTGACCACCAGGAACTACCACTAAAGAAGGTCTTGACATTAGCCATCTCAGTCCCTAGGCAGTGCCCTCTGTTGCACCCCTTCCAAAGCCAAGTCAGTGTCCAGGGCGGGTCTAACCCTCAGCAGGTCCTACCCAACTGCTGCCCAAGAGGGTCTGGGTTCCCCTTGCAGCACCTCTCATGGCAGTATGAGGTGGAGGAGCCAGCCAGCCTCTGGTGAGTCCACCCTGCCCTGTTCCAGCTGTAGAAATATATTAGCTGTGTAATTTTAGACAAGTTATCTTATCTGTGTTTTCCTCAGTTTCTTGTTCTATAAAGAGAAAAATAATAATGATACATACCTCCCAGGGTTGTTGTGAGATCAGAATGATATAATGATTGTAAAGCACTTAACACAGTGACTGGCATATGCTAAGCACTACATTATTATTATTTCTCTAATTGAATGTAATTGTTCCATGCCTAAGAATTCTAAAGTGGTTTTAAAATATTGAAGGTAATAAGATCAATGATTTTTATGTGTGATAATTTGAAAATGCAATTGATGTCATCTGAAGTTTACTGTTTGTGTTATTACTGTATTTCTAAGTTTGTATTATAAAAATTTGAGAGATCATTGTAAACCAAAAATGCTGTTAGAAAAAAAAAACCTTCCCTTTTAATCTGGATACTGTTACACATGAATTGGGTTTTTAAAAGGATGCTGTAAAATTGCATATTTGAAAACTTAAATTTTTAATGAGGTACGTTTTATTATAAAACAGGTACTGTAACTACTACTACTACTACTACTACCACTACTACTACTACTACTTACTATAAAAGCAAATTTTCATTTGAAAATATTGGCTGTTATGAAAGTGTATGTGGTGGTTTAACATGAAGCTTCAACCTATTAATGATGAGTCAACTATCAGGTAGCTGGTGTACATCTGAAGCCCCAGAAAATGGGTGGTATTAATTTATAAGTAAAGTATTAATGAAACATTAACTGTTAAGGAAGTATCAGGAAAGATATTCAAGCTCTAAGTTGTGGTTAGTGAAATTTTGCTATTTAAGGTAAAAGTTCCCAGGATTGTAATTTACTTTTGTTTTGAACTTTGATTACAGGAATAGTTGTCAGAATTGCTATGAAGCTAATACTAGAAAAACGGAACGCACTGAAGTCTGGGAAATGATAATGGTGGATGTCTGTACCAGGGAAAAATTTTGAGAATGACTTTGGACATAGCCTAAGTAGGAGCCTCCTGACTCTATTTCACCATTGTGCTGTTTTCTTTCTGAAAAGGAAAATTCCCACTTGGCTAATTCTGAGTCTTGTTTTTAACACCCTGTGACTACATGATTGGTTGTCAGATATAACCCATGCCTGGAATCAAATAGAGCTAGGGCTAGAGAAGTCCCCCCCATTATGATATTTGATGTTGTTATAACTATGCCCCTCTTTTTCCTTTTTTAACAAATTTATGTGATCAAGAAGTTTTATGAGTACAGTACTAAATCTATTAGACATCTTACAATTTAAACCTATATTTTGGTCAAATTATACTATAGGGGATTATATCCTCCTAAGGGGGAAATGATTATACAAGGTAATAGGACAAAGAAATAATGTGAAAGCTTTCTAATTAAATGGAATACCAAACATTGAGAAAAGCAACAGGATTAGATTGTTTTATTTAAGAACTATATACATATATATAGGGTTGGCTTCCAATTTTTATCAGCTTCCAAAATTTATCTATCATGCAAATTCAGGCACTAAGTATATTTTAGTAATGTTTTCAAACTGGATTATAGATTTATTAATTAAAGATTAATTGGATTTTACCCTAAAAATTGTATTGATAAAGGTCAAGGAAGTGAAACTATTTTCCCATTTTAAAAAGTATTTGTCTGAATTTAAAAGTCAGGTTTAAAAGGTTCATTTTCAGTTAGATCCTTGCAAATTTTTAAAAGATTCTGATATCAGGTACAGGTAAGGATAGAAATAGCAAATGCTATATAAACTGAAATTCTCTCAGGTTTCAAAATTGGAGAACCAAATTTAAGTGATTGCATTAGATTATACTAAATCAGAACTTCTAGATTTGGAAACAAAAAAGCAGAGACCCTTTTAAAGATGTCCTGAAAAAAGCTATCTGGGATTATCCTTTCTGTATGCTCTGTTGTCCTAACCAACTGTTCTTGCCTGCTCTATTTGTCTCCAGCTTCTGCAGATCAAGAAGCTCATATCTGCTTCTGTTCCAGCTTCAACCCCACTTCAGGCTAAAAAAATGTTCAATTAGCTCTGTGCTTCTGTTATATGGGTCTTGATGTCAATGTTTAAGTTCTCTTGTCTACCTTGGTGACATGTAATTCTCCCTTCTCAGAACCAGTCCACTGTGAGACCTCTAAATAGTCTGATCTGTACCTGACTTCATGTAATTATGCAATTATAGGAATTGTGGTAATAACTTTATTGCATCATGTAAACCTAGCCCTGTGCAGCTGGGAAAATGCTGTTTAAGGACCTGTGCTATGCCTTCCAGAAATTCAGATACAAAGATTGATGCAAGGGTTTTTTTTTTTCCCTAAGTGCTCCTACCACAGGGACAAATTTGTGGGTGTGGACTCCTGAAACATCCTGCTCCTGAATGGATGGGTGGCAGAACCCTCCAAGGACCTCAAGGTTCATCTAGTATGGACCCCAAAACAGTTGATATCCAGATGACACAACTGTTTTAAAAGGGTTAAGAACTTTGATCAACACAGTGACTGACCACAGTTCCAGAGGACCCATGATGCAACATTCTACCCACCTCCTGACAGAGAAGTGATGGATGAATACGCAGAAGAAGACGTGTATTTATGGACTTGGCCAATATGGAAATTTGTATTACTTAGCTGCTATTTTCCAAGGATTTTTTTCTTTTCTTTTGCGGGGTAAGATAAGGGGTTGGCAGATAAATTAATGTTCTGATAACTGAGAAATATTGTAGAAAAGGAGAAAGAAAGAAAGAAAGAAAGAAAGAAAGAAAGAAAGAAAGAAAGCAAAAAGGAAGAACCATTGTACTCTGTTCAGTGTAAGGAGGGAAAAAAAAGACAATTAAAAGGTAGAGAATCTTTCTCTGGGAAAATATAGGCATTATTGATACACCTACTAAGCTGAGAGAGTATCAGCACTTTGTCTTCATTTCTAATATCTTTTTAGTTTTATTATTGTTTTTTTTTTGTTTAGAATGAAAGAGGCACAAAGAGTTAGCTGAGGAAATATAATACCATGTACTGAGAAAAATAGCTTTAGTAGAGAACTGGGGCAGGGGAGATACAACCTTTCCTTTTTCCCAGAGAAGGAAATCCACACAAGTAAACAAAAGCTATTCATTTTATCTAGTTCTGGAGGCAGATATAGGACAGGGGTTTTTTATGAATGAGGGGGGGGAAGTAAGCAGGAGTGAAAGATTGAAAGGAAAATTGTCCAGAGGCTTTTTGATGCTGAGTTAAGGTTCAAGGTGCATTATAAAGGTCATGATAAACTGTTGTGAGAACCATTAGCTTGTTTGTGTAGAAGAATTTGACTCCTTCAGGGGCAGACATCATTGAATGCAACCTCATCATTTTATAGGAGAGCAAGCTGAAGGCCAGAGAAGTTGACATATGTTTTTGAAAGATTTTGTGCTATGAAGTTAGACTTTCTGATGTTTAAACTGTGGAGTTTAAATAAATAAGAATTCTAATACTAATCAAGAATAAAAGTCATGCATCAGTCATATTTTAACAATCTGGAAAGATATCATATGGATAGCCTAGTTGCTTTACTGGTACCCACCTAATGACCAAAGATAAAGAGGAAGTTCCCCCCTCCCCCTTTTTTTTTAATTTTTATTTTGGAGGCCCAGGATCAAACAGCTAGTAAGTGGTCAAGTGTCTGAGAGCAGATTTTGCTTAGGTCCTGTCAATTCTAGAGTTGGTGCTCTATCCACTGCACCACCTAGTTGCCCTGGAAGTTGCCTTTTCAACATGCTAGATGGAGGATTCACTGGAAAACTAGAGCAGAGTCTTAAAGGCTAGGTTTCCCTCTGTCCTATTGGAGATTTCCTTTTGGTGACTTGGATATATCAGGTAATCTATGGTACCATGCTCACCCTGAGGAGAGCCTACTCAAAAAAGGCAAGTCTTTAATCCTTTGCCTTATGAAACTACAACTCTTAAACAATAATAACACCAAATATTTACAAAATACTTGTGGTTTATAAAGCACTTTACATGCGGTAAATCATTTCCTCTTCATTTAACAATCCTAAAAAGTAGGATTTATTCTCATCTTATAAATGAGGAAATTGAGGTACAGAGAAGTCCAGTTAATGGTCTTTGAAAAAAAAAAAGAGAACATATACAATTATGAAATAAAATTATGGGAAAAACAAAAAATTTCTTGGCTTTGTTCCTTAGACTTAAAAATCATAGAAAAATCCTTTAATTCCTGTTCTTATTTTCATAAATGTGAGATGGTATTGTTACTCACAACTACACATTGCTCAGTTTAGTACAGCATTATGAAATATGGGACATTGAAATGGTGTAGTGAATAGAGTGCTGGGCCTAGAGTCAGGAAAACCTGAGTTCAAATCCTGAGACTCTGGCCAGTTGTGTGACCCTGAACAAGTAATATAAACTTTGTTTGCTTTAGTTTTCCAATCAGTTAAAAGGGATAATAATAGCACCTACCTCCTAGGGGTGTTGTGAGAATCAAATGAGATAATATTTGGAAAGTACTTAGCACAATGGCTACTAGACAGTAAAATTTAATAAATGCTTGTTTCAAATTTCCAAGAGCCAAGATAGCAGGGTAAGTAGTAAATAGTCATATCTCTCCCATATTCACCTCCAAAGAACCATAAAATAGCACCCAAATTAAAAAACTGTGCATACACCTTTGATCCAGCAATGCCATTACTAGGTCTATATTCCAAAGAGATCATAAAACAAGGCAAATGGACCCATATGTACAAAAATATTTATAGCAGCACTTTTTGTATTTGCAAAGAATTGGAAATGCCTAAATACCCCACTGGCCTCACTACATGCCAGACACCACCATTAGGATCCTAACACAGCACCACGTGAATTACCAGATCCATCCAGCTGCCTCCAGCAGTACCATTGAACCCCCACCTCACCTACTCAGCATAGCACCAGGCATGAGTGTCCCCTGGTGGGGCTCAGGACATCATCAGTGAAGCATCAGGGAAACAGCCAGGGCCTGCACCCACTGGTACAAGAATCTTGAGACACTGCCCCTTTTACCCTGGGAAAAGAGCTCAAATTTGAAAAACAAAGGCCAAAAAATGGGCAAACAACAACAACAATAACAGCAAAAGAATCTGACCCTAGAGAGTTATTATGGTGACAGGAAAGAGCAAGACGCATACTCAGAAGAGGACAATGACAAAGCACCTATGGGCAAAGAGGGACAGAAGAAAAATTGTGGAAAGAAATGAGAGTGATACACGAGTATTATGAAAAAAAGTCAACAGCTTGGCAAAAGAAAATAACTGCTTAAAAAGTAGAATTAGTAAAATGGAAGAGGAGGTACAAAAATTCACTGAAGAAAAGGAGTTCTTAAAAAGTACAGTTTGCCAAACGGAAAAGAAGGTACAAAAGTTAACTGGGGAAAACAACTCCTTAAAAGTTAGAATAGGGCAAGTGGAAGCTAATGACTCTGTGAGATGTCAAGAATCAATCACAGAAATTCAAAAGAATGAAAAATTAAAAGAAAATGTGAAATACCTCATTGGAAAAGCCACTGACCTAGAAAATAGATCCAGAAAAGACAATGTCGGAATTATTGGACTGCCTGAAAGCCATATTCAAAAGGAGGACCTGGACAGCATATTTCAAGGAATTATGAGGGAAAACTACAATGACATCCTGGAGCCAGAGGCTAAAATAGGCATCAAACAAACCCACCAATACCTTAGGCAAGAGATACTAAAATAAAAACTCCAAGGAAAAAATTACAGTTTAATTACAGAATTATCAGGTCAAGGAAAAATATTGCAAGTGGCCATAGAGAAACAATTCAAATATTGGGGTGCCACAATTAAGATTACACAGGATTTAGCAGCTGCAGCATTAAAGTATTGGAGATCATGGAACATGATATTCCAAAAGCAAAGGAACTAGGACTTCAACCAAAGATCACCTATACATCAAAATTAAGCATAATACTTCAGTGGAAAAATGGTAATTCAATGAAATAGAGGGATTTCAAGTTTTCATAAGGAGAAGATCAGAATTTAACAAAAAAATTGATCTTCAATATCAAGACCCAAGAGAAGCCTAAAAAAAGGTAAAAAGGGAAAAGAAAATACAAGGGATTTAATGGAGCTAAACTGTTTACATCCCTACATGTGAAGATGACACTGGTAATTCTTAACAATTGTATATAGCATAGCTAGAAGCAATATAGATAGACAAAGGGTACAGGTATAAGGTGAATTTGAGGGAATGACATAAAAATAATTAAGGCATGAGAAATAGTAGTACACTGGGTATAGAAGGAAGGGAGCGGTAGAATAGAACAAATTATTTGCCATGAAGAGACACTAAATACCTACTACACTGGAAAGTAAGATGGGAGGGCGGGTGATGCACATTGTTTGAACTTTACTGTCATTGGTATTGATTCAAAGAGGGAATAATATGCACAATCAATTGAATATAGAATTGATACTATCTGACAGGGAAGGAGGAGGGGAGGAAATTTAGTAAAGGGGAGATGGGGACTGACAGAAGAGAGGAAGATCAGGGAGGTGGTAGACAAGCAAAACACTGTCAAGAAGAGAAAGGGTGAAAGGAGAGAGAGGATAAACAGGAGGAAGAAAAGGATAGAGGGAAATTCATAGTAATCATAATTGTGAATGGGTATGGGATAAAATGTCCTATAAAAAAGAAATTAATAGCAGAGTGGATCAAAAACCAGAATCCTACAATATATTATTTACAAAAAATGTACCTGAAGCAGAGAGACACACAGAGTAAAGGTGAGGAGCTGGAATAGAATCTATTATGCTTCAACTGAAGTTAAAAAAAAAAAAGCAGGGATCACAATCCTGATCTCAGAAAAGGAAAAACAAAAACCCTAATTAAAAGAGATGAAAAAGGATGAAAGGTATGATAGACAATGAAGTAATATCAATACTAAACATATAGTTTAGTGGAATAGCATACAAATTCTTAAAGGAAAAGTTAAGCGAGTTACAGGTTTATGACCAAACAAGAGATAAATAATAAGAAATGTAAAATATATAGTTTTGATTATATCAAATTAAAAAGCTTTTGCACACACAAAATCAATGCAACCAAGATTAGAAGGAAAGCAGAAAGTTGGAGAACAATCTTTACAGCAAGTGTCTCTGATAAAGGACTCATTTCTCAAATATATAGATAACTGAATCTAATTTACAAGAATACAGCCCATTCCCCAAGTGATATATGGTCAAAGGTTATGAATAGGAAGTTTTCAGATGAAGACATCAGAGCTATCTAGTCATATGAAGAAATGCTCTAAATCACTTTTGATTAGATACGCAAATGAAAACAATTATGAGCTACTACCTCATGACTATCAGATTGACTGACAAAAAGGAGAATATTATAAATGTTGGAAAGGTTATGGGAAAATTAAGATACTAATGCACTGTTGGTGGAGTTGTCAATGGATAAAACCATTTTGGAGAGCATTTTGGAACAATGCCCAAAGGGCAGCCCTTTACTTACCCTTTGAAACAGCAATACCGCTACTAGGTCTGTATCTGAAAGAGATCATAATAAAAGGAAAAGGGCCTACATGTGCCAAAATATTTCTAGCAGCCTTTTTTTGTAGTGGCAAAATATTGGAAATTGAGAGGATGCCCATCAGTTGGAGAATGGCTGAACAAGCTGGTATCTGAATGTAATTGAACACTGTCGTGCAAAAAGAAATGATCAACAGACAGATTTCAGAAAAAACCTGGAAAGACTTGTATGAACTGAAGCAAAGTGAAACAAGCAGAACCAAGAAAACATTGTACACAGTATCAGCAACATTGTGTGATGATCAACTATGAATGACTTAGCTCTTCTCAGCAACACAGTGATCCAAGACAAATACAAAGGACTCAAAAAGGAAGATGCTGTCCACTTTCAGATAAATAACTGATGGACTTCAAATGTGAACATACCTCTTACACTTAATTTATTCTTTTTTTGTGTTTTTTATGTTCTTTTGATTGGTCTCTTCTTTTACAATTGTGACTAATATGGAAATATTTTTTTTTTACATGATAGCACATGCATAACCTATATCAAATTGCCTACCATTAAAATGGTAGGAAGAAGGGAGAGCAGAGGAGGGAGGGAGAAAAAAATGGAACTCAAAACCTTGTAAAAATGAATTCTAAAATTATCTTGACATGTAATTGGGAAAAATACAAATAAAAATCTCCCCCAAATAAATACTTGTTTCCTTCCTCCCTCTACTTTGAGTTTCAAGAGATTCACAGAATTATATGATCATTTCTTATTTGTGCTTCTCATTTATATAGCTTTTTCTTGACCTAATGAATTAAAAAGGCAATGTGGCTCAGTGACAGAAGAGTCTAATTTGTAACAAGAAGACTTGGATTCAAATTGTGCCTCATCTACTTGTAACCTATGCCTTAGTTGCCTTATCTGTAAAAGGAAGAAGTTGGACTGGATCATATCTGAAGTATTGTTCGGCATTTAGTGAATGTCAATGGAACCACTGCCAGGCACATCAAATTAGCCTTATTCCTAGAATCCCTGTGTCCTCCCTCTAATTATTTTATGACTAAAATGGGATATAAGGTGGAATGAACTAGGAAGGAGTTTTCTCTATCACTGGTCAATCTATGTAACTGTTGAGGGCTCTTGCAACTCTTGTAACTTTGGAGGTGGCTGTGGGCTTCTGTGTCTACTGGACGAAAATACTGGACTTGACATAAGGAATATCTTGCACTCTATCCACTGTGCCACCCAGCTGCCCATATACCTGTATTTCTATGTTTAGACATATATACTTTCTCCTTAAAATTGGGATGGTTGAGTAATTATGGTAAGCCATGCTTGCGAACAAATGTTATTAACCTGGTCCATGTTTTATTAGCTTCCTTCTCTCCTTCTAGATAGAAGTTACATTGTGAGCAAAATGAATGACATCTGCATCCTTGCTCCATTAGCCAGAACTGACCTGTTAGCTAGTCCAAATGACTGGACAACAGGCTAAATACAGTATCAGAAAAAAAGGAGTTGTGTTTTTCAAAGGAGAAAAGACGTATTATTTTCTATTCATCAAATGGTGTCAGTGAAGAAGGTTTTGTTTTTGACCATTGACCTGGTGCTATGACCTTACAGAAACAACATTTTATCCTGTTTTTCAAATGATCCTACATAATCTTCACACTGTCCCTGAAGCAGGTCTCAGTTCTTATATCTGGAAAACAATAGACTCTCATTAACACTTATTTTTGTGTGAAAATACACCCCTGGGAGCATCAAAGTGAAATAAAATTTTCAGTAAGGACTTTCTGAGCTATTATATAACATTTCATTCCTTTTTCTACTTACAAACTTAAGGTATTTCATCAACAGATGACTTTTTTCCTGAGCTCTTTCTTTAAATTGCCCAGAAGTGATTTCTTCAATTTCTCACTTAATTTTATTGAGTTCTATAGAAATCATCATGAAAAAAAGAGGGAAGGTTCCTATAGCATCACAGACTTAGAATTAGGAGAGGCTTTTGAGATTATCTAGTCCAACACTTACATTTTACCCTTGAGAAAACTGAAGTCTAGGGAGATTGTATCTTTTTTTAAACCTTTTTCTCATTCATTCATTCATTCATTCATTCATTCATCCATCCATCCATCTATCTATCCATCTATCCATCCATCTCTCTCTCTCTCTCTCTCTCTCTCCCCATTCATTTATTTTTTGCTTAGGGAGATTGTATCTTTACCATGGTCACACAGTTAATAATTGTTAGGGGAGGATTTGAATTTAGTCTGACTGATTTAAAATCCACTGTACCATATAACTGGTTATACCAGAAGTTCTTAACCTGAGCTCTGTACACTTGTTTTATTAAAAAAAAACTTTTTTCATAACTATTTCAATATAATTGCTTTTCTTAGTGATCCTATATATTTTATGTGCTTAAGAGCTCTATTCTGAGAAGGCAAGCATTGGATTTGCCAGCCTTCCAAAGGAGTCCATGACACAGAAAATGAGAAGAACTACTGATTTGTCATTCAGTTGTGTCCAACTCTTCATGGCCGCATTTGGGGTTTTCTTGACAAAGATACTAGAATGGTTTGTCAATTCCTTCTCCAGCTCATTTTGCAGATGAGGAACTAGGGCAATCAGGGTTAAGTGACTTGCCCAGGTTCTTACAGCTAGTGAGTGTCTGAGACGATATTTGAACACAGAAAATTGATCTTTCTGGTTTCCAAGTCCAGTGCTCTGTGCATTATGGTGCTGCCTAGCTTCCCTTCCTTTGCTGATTATCTGTTATGAAGTAACCTGATTTTACAACCAGAACATAAATAATACATAACATTAATCATTCAGGGAGTAGCATTGCTAATTATCCACTGATGTTTTATTTCTATACATCATTTTATGGAGGAGACAAAGGCTTCTTAAGAACAAAGTCAATGGAGAATAATTTTTGACCTTGTCAAGGCATAAAGGTTTTGAGTATGAATGAGTCAAGACAGAGACTATGCATCTAACAAAGATCAGAACAAGTTTGAAAACATTTCTAATAGCTAGCATTTATATAGGAATTTAAAGTTTGCAAAGTATTTTATAAATAATATCTCATTTGACCCTACCCCAAACCCTAGGAGGTAGGTGCTATTATTATCTTTATTTTCCAGGTGAGGAAACTGAGGCAGAATGCTATTAAAATACTTGTCCAGGGTCATTTAACTCGGAAGCATCTGAGGTTGGGTTTGAATTCATTTCTTCCTGACACTAGGTTAAGCTGCCTTATCTATTCCACTATGTAGCTGCCTATTTATTATCATAATATTGAGTAATATATGGTAAAAATTTTTGGCTAAGGAAACTCATGAAACCATCTATTATGGTATGAAAGAATAATGAACTTTGTTGTATAGAGAAATGCTACTCCGAGTGAAATTACTAACCTTTCAAAGTGTTAAAGAAAGAACAGTGGTGTCATAATATTAATAGTAGGTGTGATTTCCCTTTTGCCTCAGTTTTGAAATGAAAAATGTCAAATATAACCCATTTCTATTGAGTGAATTTATTGTTCAATGGAATTGTCTTGAAATTTATTTAATTGCCAGCAATATTAGAATGCTTTAAGAAAGGCAAAATGTCCAGGACTAGGGAAGGAACTTTGCCCTGGTAAGATTACATTTGTGGTATAGTGTTCAGTCCTAATCAGCACAGATTAGGAAGGACATTACTGAACAGAACATAGAAAGAAGGGCAATCACAATAGTGAAGGGCCTTAACATCAACTCAGCTGGTGATAAGTTGTAGAAAATTAGGGTATTTAGCCTGAAAAAGAGATGATAGTGGAAAGAGGGAAAAGAAAAAAAAACTTTTCAAGTACATGAAAGTCTGTCATGTTGAAGAGGGAATGGACATTTTCTGCTTGACCTGAGATAGTAAATGTAGGGGAAAAAAAGCTAGAAATTGCACAGTGGCAGTAGATTTACTTCTGATATAAGAGGAAACTTAAACTATAGAACTCTCCAAAAGTGTAATGAACCAGTTCTTCCTGGCATCTGGTTTTTCCCTCATTAAAGTCATTCATGTGATTGATAGGGAATTTTTTTAAAAGGTATAGTGTGGACTAGAAGACATCTAGGTTCCTTTCCAATTTGGAGATTCTGGGATTCTGCATTACTTTTAAAAAATTATTAATAGTAACTTCAGTAGACTGAGTATTGGACTTCTAGTTACACCTGGGTTTAAATGCTGGCTTCAAATCCTTCTTACTGTGTGATCTTAGGTAGGTCACTTTGAACCTCAGTTTCCTCATCTGTAAAATGGGGGTTTTGTTGTTCAGTTACATCTGACTTTTTATGACCTTTTGGGACTTTCTTGGCAAAGATTCTAGAGTGGTTTAACCATTTTCTTTTCTAGGTCATTTTATTGATAAGGAAACTAAGGTAAACAAGGGGTATTGATTATAGACTGTGTCAAATCAAACATTTTTCTTCAGGGAATTTTTAATAGCCACCACTGGATTTTTACCAACTAAGCTCCTCCAACATTCACATTCAACAAATCTTCTTTTTAAGGACTCCATAATTATAAAGTGCTTGAATGGGAGAATGTATTTATTTTCTCCTCTGTTCTAAAACTTGTGTTTGTGTGGGCTGACAATAAAGGGCACATTACATGTGATTTTTCTCCATCTTGTGTTCCAGATAGGATATTCAATAATATTGGAAATATTGTATAGCTTTTAATTATTTCAAAAGACTATTGAATTTTCACTCACTTTTTAGCCCTGTGTTCTTCACCTTAAAAACTATGGAGTCAGAATTCACAATCTTTCCAAGTTGGAAGTTAGAACTAAGTACTTTTCTATAAGTAAAGTTTCATATTTTAACATCAAGTTTCTTTATTAAAGTAAGTAGAGAAAGTCACAAGTATAAGAAAAAGTCTATAATTAATCATGCTTTAACCTTCATGATCTTTTGACGCTTGGAAAAACCTTTTAGATATTCACTCATTCTTCTCTTTTTTCCTTTACTTATTTTCCATAAACTGGTTAGTTCTTTCTGATTTTTTCAAATATTACTTTTCCTTTTAAAAATAATTTTGTGTATATCTTTACAGAATTTTAACACGAAAACACAAACACGCATGGTGTGGTGCTCAGAGGCCCTGATGGCATGGTGCGTGGAGGCCTGAACGAGGCCTGGTCAACCTAGGGGCAAATTGACCCACTGACCACGAGGGCCATTCCCAGGCCTATCATCAAAGGGCAAGAATCAGACAGAGTTGGGTAAGTGACAAAAGCAGGGCCCATGGCAGGGGCAGTAGCTACTCCTGGGGCTACCAATCCACAACCTGGAAATTTAAAAAGCCCCTATCTGAACTTCTAGGGACCAGTATGGCAGAGTGAACCTGGGCTGCTCCAATCTTCCCCTCTGACCCTGAAAACAGAGTAATTATTGCCCCAGAGAAAAATTTTAAACAGTAATGGCTTAGGAACCCCAGTGGGTAGGGTGTTGCTAAGGTCCTGCCTCAAAATAGGTAAAAAGCAGGCTAAAAAGACAGACTTTGGAATCCTATTACTGTGAGAGGGAGGAACCAAATTCAGAAGGAGACAGTATTGACTCCACATCCACAGCTGAAGCCTTAACAGGGATTATGAATTGGTCTCAGGCACAGAAAGCATTCTTAGATGAGCTCAAAAAAGAATTTTGAAGTCCAGATTAGAGAGGAAGAAGATAAAATCAATACTTCTTTTAAAATCAAATTACAATGAAGAAAACAGCTCCCTAAAAAGAAAAATGTGTGAACTAAAAATGAAGTCTGAACATATGGAAAAGGAGCTTCAAAAACTAACTGAGGAAAATGATTTGCTAAAAATTAGAATCAACCAACTTGAAGCTAATGACTCTATGAGGAGCCAAGAATCAGTCAAACAAAACATCAAGACTGAAACTTTAGAAAAAGAGGTAAAATATCTCAATGGAAAAATAACTGACCTGGAAAACAGATCCAGGAGAGGTAATCTGATAATTATTGGTCTACCAGAAAATCAAGATGAAAAAGAGTCTGGACAATATGTTCCAAGAGCTCATCAAGGAAAACTGCTCTGAGATCCTAGAACTGGAGGGTAAAATAGAAATCAAGAGAATCCGCTGGAAACCTCCTGAAAGAGGTCCCAGATTGAAAAGTCTGCAAAATATTGTGGCCAAATTCCAGAACTATCAGGTAAAGGAGAAAATACTACAAGTGGCCAGAAAGAAACAATTCAGATATCACAGAACCACAGTGAGGATCGCACAGGATCTGGCAGTTTCAATGTTGAAAGATGGGAGGAAGTGGAATATGATTTCTTGCAAGGCAAAAGAGCTAGGGTTACAACCAAGGATCACCTATCCAGTGAAACTGAGCAGAATCTACCAGGCAAGGAGATGGTCATTCAGTGATATAACAGAATTCCAGATCTTCCTGATGAAAAAACCAGAGCTCAATGGAAAATTCAACCTCTAATTACAAGACTCAAGAGAGACCTAGAAAGGTAAATAGGGAAAAACACACACACACATACATAACTTGTTATTTAATAAGAGCAAACTATTTACATCCCTATATGGGAAGCTAATACCTGCTAATATTGTGAATTCTATACTTATGGTGACATCTAAAAGGGATATAGATAAATAGAGGGTGTGGGTATAAGTTACACAAAATCATGTTAAAAAACCTTATTAAGGGCTGCAAAGGGACTGCAATGGAAGAGGAGGAAAGAATGAAGCAGAAAAGGGTAAATTACACCACACGTAGAGCCATAAAAACATTATAGTAGAGGGAAAGAAGGGAGGCAGATGAGCATTATATGAGCTTTTCCCCCATTGGTTCTGGTGCAAGGAGGGAATAACACAATCAGTAAAGTATAGGACTCTACCGAGAAGAGACATAAAACTTATCATAACAGAGAGAAAGAGGGGAGGGAGAGGAGCATTGCATGAGATCTATTCTCATCAATCTTGGTTTGAGGAAGAAATAACATACTACACTAAGTATAAAAATCTTTCATATCCTACAGGCAGTAGAAGGAGGGAAGCGCCAAGAAAGGGGGAGTGGTTAGAAGGGAGGGAAGAAGTAGCAAAGGGGAAGGATAGGAAAAGGGAGGGGGGCTGATAAGAAAGGAATACTGAGGGAGGCAGCAGTCAAAAAGAAACCTCTTAAGAAGGGGAAGGGAGAAGGGAAAAATAAAAGCATAAACACAGGAGGGAATAGCATGGAGGGAAAGATACAGATAGTAATCATAACTGTGAATGGGATGAACTCTCCCATAAAATGAAGGCAAATAGCAGAATGGATTAAAAACCATAATCTTGAAATATGCTGTTAATAAGAAAAACATCTGAAACAGGGGGATGCATGCAGGGTAAAGGTAAAAGGCTGGAGCAAAACATATCATGCTTCAGCTAAAATTAAAAAAAGCAGGGGTAGCAATCCTTATGTCAGACAAAGCAAAAGCAAAAATAGATCTAATTAAAAGAGATAAGGGAGGAAACTATATCCTGCTAAAAAGCACCATCAAAAATGAAGCAATATAATCACTAAACATTTATGCACCAAGCTGTACAGCATGCAAATTCCTAAAGGAGAAATTAAGGATGTTAGAGGAAGAAATAGATAGCAAAACTATACTGGTGGGGGACTTCAATCTCCCCCTCTCTGAGCCTGATAAATCTAACCTCAAAACAATCAAGAAAGAAGTTAAGGAGATAAATAGAATCTTAGAGAAGATAGATATGGTAGACCTCTGGAGAAAATTGAATGGGGATAAAAAGGAACATACCTTCTCAGTGGTACATGACACATATACAAAAACTGACCATTTACTAGGGCATAAAAACCTCACAATTCAATGCAGAAAAGCAGAAATATTAAATATATCCTTCTCAGATCATGATGCAATAAAAATTATATGTAATAAAGGGCCATGGAAGGATAGACTAAAAACTAATTGGAAACTAAATAACTTAATCCTAAAGAATGAGCGGGTCAAACAAGAAATTATAGAGACAATCAGTAACTTCATTCAAAAGAATGACAATAATGAAACAACATTCCAAAATTTGTGGGATATAGCAAAAAGCAGTTCTTAGGGGGAAGTTTTATATCCCTGAATGCATACATAGATAAAATAGAGAAAATGGAGGTCAATAAATTGGGCATGCAACTGAAAAAGCTAGAAAAAAATCCCCAGTTAAATACTAAATTAGAAATAATGAAAGCCAAAGGAGAGATTAATAAAATTGAATTTAAGAAAACTATTGAATTAATAAATAAAACTAAGAGCTGGTATTATGAAAAAAAACCAATAAAATTGATAGATCTTTAGCCAGTATGATAAGAAAAAGAAAGAAGGAAACCAAATTACAAATATCAAAAATGAAAATGGTGAATCTACCTCCAATGAAGAGGAAATTAAAATAATAATTAGGAATTATTTGTCCCAATTGTATGCACATAAATTTGACAATCTTAGCGAAATGGATGAATATTTACAAAAATACAAGTTGCCCAGACTAACTGAAGAGGAATTAAACTACTTAAATAACTCCATCTCAGAAAAAGAAATTGAACAAGCCATCGATGAATTCCCTAGGAAAAAATCTCCAGGGCTAGATGGCTTTACTAGTGAATTCTACCAAACATTTAAAGAACAATTGACTCCAATATTTTATAAACTATTTGGGAAAATTGGAGGAGAAGGAGTCCTACCAAATTCTTTTTATGACAAAAATATGGTGCTTCTAACTAAATCGGGAAGAGACAAAACAGAGAAAGAAAATTACAGACCAATTTCCCTCATGAATATAGATGCAAAAATTCTAAATAAAATATTCACAAAAAGACTAAAGCAAATCATCACAAGAATAATACATTTTGATCAGGTAGGATTTATTCCAGGAATAAGGGTGGTTCAACATCAGGAAAACTATCAGTATAATTGATCACATCAACAAGAAAACTAGCAGAAACCATATGATTATCTCAATAGTTGCAGAAAAGGCTTTTGACAAAATACAACACCCATTCCTATTAAAAACGCTAGAAAGTACAGGAATAAATGAAGTCTTCCTTAAAACAATAAGTAGCATCTGTCTAAAACCCTCAGCAAGTATTATATATAATGGGGATAAGCTAGAAGAATTTGCAATAAGATCAGGGGTAAAAGAAGGATGTCCACTATCACCCCTCTGTAATGGTAATGGAATTTGGAGATGCCCTTGTGTTGGCTTGGTTTTTTGGTTGAGTGTTAAAACCCAGTGCTTGTGAATCCCACTTGTGGGATGGACTTGTTGACATGAAGAAAGAGGGCTTAACTGGGAGGAGCCATGAATTTGGAGAGAGGCCCAAGCCGAGAGAAGGCCAGAAGGACTTTTGGAGAGCAGGATCCAGTATCATGGAGCCAGAGCTGCTGAGAGAAAGACTGCTGAGGGCCAGTTGGAGTGGCCCAGGACTTTTGAGAACTGAGAAGGCATGGCTGTGATGCAGGTATTTTGTCTGTCTGTTTTGATGTTGTTTTGCCAGATTCACCTGCTGGTGAAGGACAGTGCTCCTGTTGTAGAGGTCCTGGAATCTTGCTGTTGGTTCAGAAGCCCTTAAGGAGGATTTTCTTGTTGTATGTTTACAGAAATCCTGGAAGAGAGCCTTGCTGATGTTTTCAGGGGTTCTGGGACTGTTCTGCAGGCAGAGAGTGACTTGATGAGGACACTGGCAATGTTTGTTGTGGCTTTGTTAGGCTTTGCTTCCACAGGAACCTGGATTGCTGAGTACTTGCTTTGGGTCAAGATGAAGACAGGACCCCTCCTTGGGCATTGAATGTGATGCCTTGTTGTTGCCTAAGAATGGATGGCCTTTTGTGCTCTCCTGACCCTTTTGAGAAAGTACTTGACATTAATGGATGGTATTGTGAAATTCAGTTGTGATCTAGGGGCGGGAAACCTTTGATTTTTTCGTGCTCTGTGATTGACCAAATGAATGTACTTTGTTTATGATTGGAATCTCCATTTGAGAAGAGACTTTGACTGACTAAATGAATGTACTGTCCAGGGGTGGAGTAGTACCTGGATTGAATTGAGAATTTACTTGCTAAAGGAATGAGTTACACTGTATTTTTATTTTCTTTGTTCTGCAAATGTTTGCCTTAATCTGTCACTGAATAAATGGGGTTTGCTGTGCTGGCAATCCAAACCTTGGAAGTTGCCTTTGCTTGGCATTACACCCTCTTGTTCAATTAGGTACTAGAAATGTTAGCAGTAGCAATAAGAAAAGAAAAAAAAATTGAAGGAATGAAATTAGGCAAAGAAGAGACTAAGCTGTCACTCTGTAGATGATATGATGATATACTTAGAGAATCCTAGAGAATCAAGTAAAAAACTACTTGAGATAATAAACAAATTTGGTAAAGTTGCAGGATATAAAATAAACCCACATAAATCCTCAGCATTCCTATATATTTCTAACAAAATCCAACAGCAAGAGATAGAAAGAGAAATTCTATTTAAAGTTATTGTGGACATTATAAAATATTTGAGAATCTACCTGCCAAAACAAAACCAGGACTTATATTAACGCAATTACAAAACACTTCTCACACAAATAAAGTCAGATCTAACTAACTGGAAAAACATCAATTGCTTGTGGCTGAGTTGAGCTAATATAATAAAAATGACAATCTTACCTAAATTAAATTACATATTTAGTGTCATGCCAATCAATCTACCAAAAATTTACTTTGTAGAGCTAGAAAAAATACTAGCAAAATTCATTTGGAAGAACAAAAGGTCCAGAATATCAAGGCAATTAATGAAGAAATGCTAGGGAAGGCTGTCTAGCCATGCCAGATTTTAATCTGTATTTTAAAGCAGCAGTCATCAAAACTACTTGGTACTGCCTGAGGAATAGAGTAGTGCATCAGTGGAATACATGAGACTCAGCAGCCAATGACTACAGTAATCTACTATTTGATAAACCCAAAGACCCCAGTTTTGGGGATAAGAACGCACTATTTGACAACAATTGCTGGGAAAACTGGAACATAGTATGGAAGAAATTGGGCATAGACCAATATCTAACACCGTACACCAAAATAAAGTTGAAATGGGTGCATGATATAGGTATAAAGGCTGATACTGTAAGCAATCTGGGAGAGCAAGGGATAGTTTACCTGTCAGATCTATGGAGAGGGGAAGACTTCATGACGAAACAAGTGTTAGAGAGCATTATAAAATGCAAAATGGATAATTTTGATTATATTAAATTGAAAAGCTTCTGTACAAACAAAGCCAGCGTTATCAAGATTAAAAGGGAAGTGGAAAATTGGGAAAGAATTTTTACAACCAGTGTCTTTGATAAAGGCCTCATTTCTAAAATATACAAAGAATTGACTCAAATCTATAAGAACACAAGCC
>CM053580.1:148668603-148705184 GCA_028627135.1 Pseudochirops cupreus
TTCAGGGTTTCTGAACCAACAGCCAGGTTCCAGGACCTCTACAACAGCAGCACTGTCCTTCACCATCAGGTCAATCTGGCAAAACAACATCAAAAGAGACAAAATACCAGCATCACAGCCATGCCTCCTCAGTCCTTGGCAGTTCCAGGTGGCAGTTCCAGGTTGCAGTTCCAACAGGCTCTTAGCAATCTTTCTCTCAGCAACTCAGGCTCCATGATACTGGATACTGCTCTCTCAAAGTCCTTCTGGCCTTTTCTAGGCTTGGGCCTCTCTCCCAATTCATGGCTCCTCCCAGTTCAGCTCCCTCTCTTCATGTCAACAAGTCCTTCCCACAAGCGGGATTCACAAGCTCTGGGTTTTAACACTCAACCCAAAAACCAAGCCAATACAGGGGCATCTCCAAATTCCATTACCAGTACAAGCATTTTGGCAATAATGTGGAGGATAGATTGGAAATAGGAGAGTCTTAAGACAAGTAAGACATGAATTAGGAGGCTATAACAATAGACCAAGCAAAAGGTAAAGACCTCAAATAGAGTAGTTCAATCCAGGGGTCTCACCATACTGGTATTGAACTTAATGCAGACATCCAACTATCTTAGCTCTATTGTGGCTCAGAACTCCTGAGCTTAGATGATCTACCACCTTAGCATCCCTGTAAAAGGAATTATAGGCATATAACATTATATCCAGCAGCAGCATATGTTGCCTGGATTATTGCAATGATCTAATTATCTGCCTACTTCTGGTCTCTCATTTCTCCAATTCATCCTCCATATAGCTACCAAATTGATATTCCTAAAACACACGTTTGACTGTGTTATTCCCATACTCAAAAATCTCCAATGGCTACTATAACCTCCAAAATGAAATTGGAAATCCTTAGACTATAAAGCCTTCCAAAATTTTACTTTCCAACTTGATTTCACTTCACTCTCCTTTATTCTAGTCAAATTGGCTTGCTTGCTTTTCCCCATATATAACATTCTACCTTATTCCATACTTTTGCAAGATGTTTCTCAAATCAGAATTACACCCCCACCCCCAACTCACCTTCTGGTAGAATCCCAAACTTCCTTCAAAGTACTGTTCATGAGCAACATCTTATATGATATTTTTCCTGATCCTTATAATTTTTTCACTTTTTCTCCCTTGAAATTGCTTTATTTTTACTTACTTCTATACATGTTTTCCCCTGATTAAATCTAAGCTCCTCAAAGCATGGCATGATTTTGCTTTTGTCTTTGTATGCTCAGTGCTAGCACATAATAGACATTTGGTAAATATTGAGCTGTATTGATTTGAAATGCTTCAGTATTTGATTGATCTGGGCTACAACTTTTATGAAAGAGAAGTCCTACCTCCAAAGTTAGTGCCCTCTATTAAAAAAAAATACCACTTTCTTTATATGGGAAGATGGAAAATAAATGAGGATGTTTTAGAGCACACTATTCCACTGAAAAGATTTCTCTTCAACAATTTCTTATAGATCCTTTTGCCTTTTTGAAACTGTTTTATTATGTTTACCAAGGTAAGAAGTGTAAAATTGATGCTTTAGAAAGAATCGTGAACATGGAATCAGAAAATATAAATTTATATTCACTTTCTGATACTTAATAAGTTTGAGACCATGAGCCCTCAGTTTTCTCATCTATAAAATGAAGAGATTGTACTATTTAGCTTCTAAGGTCCTTTCTAGGTTAGATGGAGTAGTATTTCTGGCCCTTTCCTACCTCTCCCGTATTCTTATACTTTTTTCCTCTCCATGTATTCTAGGATCCATTGACTTCCTTGCTGTTACTTGCACATAATGTTCCATATCCTGTTAGGTATATTTGTTGACTGTGTCTCTTACTTTCAGTATGATCTTGCCTCATCTCTGCTTTCTGGATCTGCTGGATTCTTCAGATCCCAAGTAGAATGCCACAATCTTCCTTTATCTTAGTGCTTTTCTTCTGAGATAATCTCCAGTTTATCCTCTGTTTATACTAATTTATACATAATCATTTGCATGAACTTTCCTATTAGACTATGAGATCATTGAGGGCAAAAACTGGGTTGCTGTTGTTTTGTTTTGTCTTGTTGCCTGTCTTTGTATCTTCAGATCCCCAGTATTTGACATGGTACCTAATGCAGAGCAGATACCTAACAAAGGCTTGTGGTATGAATTGCCCTATCCATAATAGAAAAGTTATGTAGCTGCTCTGGGTCTCAATTATTTCTGTCTATAAAATGGAAATAATATTTGCACTGTTTACATTATGCAAGAGTGGGGAACCTACAGCCTCAAGGCAGGTTCCCCAGCCCTGTAGGGCTTATTATAAGGGAAATATTTAATAAAACTAAACCTGATATAAATGTTAGTACCTGTAGTTAATTTTAAATGCATGACAGAACACTTCACACAGTCACCAGAGATTCATGGAGTCTCTAAAGTAGGTCTCTGATGGGAATAATTGCTAATATATCATACCAGATCTACTAATGCCATTATTGCATATCATTAACAGTATTTATTTAGATTTGACAGTATGAGTATTTGTCATAACAGATGCTAATAAGCAGATGAGCTGGTATTTAAATGATATCAACAAAAGATATGAGAAAGAATTCAAATATATGTGCAATTAACTTTAACATTTGTAAGTAGTTTTCAGCCTTTAGATTGAATTAAATGAGGAACACGACAACAAGTTAATTAGCTATAAATTTCTTAGATATGTCATGAAGAATGCCTATGTTACATATTTTGTAAAACCTTAATGAAAATCATGAGAAATTTATTCTTAATAAAACTAATTCTGCCAACACATGCTAATTATACTGAAAAAAGCACTTAACTCTTAAAAAATCATTCACTATACAATAAAAGCCTGTTCTGTGCTTTGCATAGCCAAATAAAATGAATGATGTAAAAAAAGTAAAAGCTTCTCTAAATTTATAGTTATACTGGTGTGTGTATATGAGAGAGGTGGGGTGGCAAAGGGAGCCTAAGCTATCCGTATAACCTTAGTAAAGTCAGTTTTCCTCTCTAGACCTCAGTTTCCTCATCTGAATAATGAGAGTCTGATTAGATAGTCTCTAAGGGGCATTTCAACTCTAAATCCTATGAGATTGCCATAGTGAGACTTTTCACTAAATGAACTGTATACCACATTCTTAATTCCTAGCAATTCTAATCTTGCCTGGGATGGGGGGGGGGGGGGGGTGGAGCTGAGAAAGGGAATCAAAGTTGAAAATAATGAATTTTGATTTCTTTTATTGTCTGTCAGGTGGAGAAAGGAAGGGAGGTAAGGGGAGCGGAGGTCATGTAGGTAGGGTAGGAGAATGTAAAGGAGCAATTTTCAAGTTTGACAGATATTTTTAAAGTCATAAAAAGTTACTTCTATTTTGATTTTCAATCTTTGGAATCATTCAGAGCTTCTAAATGCTAATGTGATGATAAATTATGTTAATTTAGGCCATTAATTGCTCATCATGGAAAATGCTTATTTCCTTTCATAAATATTTCTCAAGCCAAAGGTTGAGGCTGTCAGGAAAGGTCATGGTCGATGTCAGAAGGGGCAAAGAGACTGGAATTTCAAACAACTATTTCATAGTAGTGGTAGCAAATAAAAAATTAAAAAAAGGAAATCTATCAGATTTTGCTCTTCCACCTCCTAATCTTCATCTCCCTTTAGCATTTGGTGTATACTGGGATACAGATCTGGAAACTAGAAAACTCTTGGGTAACAAACCATGAGCCATTTTGTGAACGTGTAGAGGGGCCAAGGGGACATGCTACGGATGATGGATCTTCCTCCATTCCTCAGGGTTGTGGCAGGTTGAAAAAACTTGAGAATTGCTACTTTTTCTGAATTAAAATTGTGCAGGAAGCCCTTGATTTAACAAACATCCAACTTTAAGGGATAAAACATCTTGCTACTCTAAAGGTAGGAATTGAGTCAATCAGTCACCCCACCACATTTAGCTCTGTACTTTCATAAGATGGGAACATCTCCAATGAGGTTCCCCACTTCTACCTCCTGATCTCCCTGGCTTCCTTCAAAAATCAGCTCAGGGGCAACTCAGTGACATAGTGAATAGAGCACTGGCCCTGGAGTCAGGAGGACCTGACCCTGGGCAAGTCACTTAACCCCAATTGCCATGCCTTCCCCCCTGCAAAAAGACAAAAAAAAGAGTCAGCTCAAATCTCACCTTCTTCAGAATGCCTTCCCCTCCCCTTTTACCTAACTTCCCCACTCTATCCCCTATCCCAACAGTGCTTTTGCTCTAGCATTACTTCCCATCTTCTCTATAAATATCTTGAATATACATAGCTATTTGCATAGTGTTTCCCCCATTAAACTGTGAACTTCTGGAGGGCATATAGTGTGTCTTTGCCCTTCTTTATAAGCCTAACGTTTAGCACAGTGTCTGCCTCTGCTTAATAAAAGTTCTTAACTGACTGAATGAATGAACAATGTTCCTTGCTCAGACTTTTTTTCCAATATTTATTACTTTTTCTTAGTGTAGATACTCCTTCCACCAGTGCAGATAAGTGTGTAAACTGCATTGTTAACATTCTATCCACCAGTTTCTTAATCACCAAAATAAGAAAACAAACCTAGATTTGTGGCATTGCCCAATTCCTGAGGTGCAAATTCTCACACTGGAAATTTGCCAGTCAGCTCTCATTTACCTGTTTAAGTTGGCTTCAACACACTCTTGGTTATGAGTACCATGAGATCACTGAGAGGGAAGAGTATCAAGCATATTAGGGATAGAGAGTAGAAATAGATACGTAAGAATGCCAAAATCAATTTTAAGGGAAATTTTTGCACCTAAAATATATGGATTAAACTATTCCTTCTTCTCCTAATTCTCTTAATATTGTACCACAGAGTCCTCTGTTTGGGGGCTCCAGAACTCAGGCTAATATTTTTACTTTTAGAATATTGCCTGAAATGGGTTAACTCAAATAAGTTGTTTGTTTGTTTTTTGTAAGTTGGCCCTGGAAGCTGCCTACTATTAGCTTTAATGGGAAAATAAATTTGCCTTCCAGAGAAACAGTTTACAAATGAACTTTTGTAATGCAGCCTAGTGGTAAACTTGAGTGATAAATAATGAAACGGGTCATCTGCATTGTCTTTAAGCTAGCCATCATCAACAAAGAGCAGTGTATTTTATTTGAAATCTGACTGGGCATTCAGAGCTAATATATTGACTGGCACATAGTAGGTGCTTAACAAAGATTTGTTGAGCTTAATTGAATAATAATTTTCTGAAGGTAAGGTCTAAGGTGGCTACCAGCTCCACGACTCATCTCCTCATGAATTTGATTCTTATTACCTGTCACATTTAAAATGCCAGTAACATAAAAGTCATCTCTAAATACATTGACTAGAATTCAATTAATTTAACTGATAACAAGTCTAACTATGGAGTCTCTACCTTAGGCAAACTGAGAAACATCTTGCCCTTTTAGATCCCATAATCAGATTCCTAAGGAACAATCAATAATCATTTTGTTAGCCAGAAATTTTATTGTTCTCATTGATGACAAAAATTTATCTTTCTAACTAAATCCGACTCTGGATAAAAAGACTAATTGTTGGGGCTACTTTGGGGACAATGGAGCTGAATAGTTGAAGAATAAATGTGATTATGTGTGACTAAGACCTGTTTTGGACATTAATTTATGCAAGCCTTAGTAACTGCTAGATTGATTGCATCCCGTTTTCTAAAGCTTACTGCATGGTTTGGAGATGGGATACTTTTGCTTTTATACTGTGATGAATACTTGTGGCTTTGTGATCTACAGTTCTAAGTTCAGTGCAAGGACAAAAAAAATTAAAGGGCATTATCACAATTCATAAATAATAAAAAAAATAATAAAAAGTGACATTTATGTAGAACTCTAAGGTTTACAGAGCACTTGACCTACATGATCTCATTTGAGCTTCATGACAACCCTGTCAGATAGATACTACAGATATTATTTTCCTGTTTTACATATGAGGAAACTGACACTCAGAAGGATGAAATGATTTGCCTATACATGTAAGTATTAAGAGATGGAATTTAAACATTGAGCTGATTGATTCCAAGTTCAACTCTATCTAGTTTTTGTTGTTTTTAGTCTTTTTTCAATCGTGTCCAATTCTTCATGATGCCATTTGGGGTTTTCTTGGCAAAAATACTAGAGTGGTTTGTCATTTCCTTCCTCAGCTCATTTTACAGATGAGGAAGCTGAAGCAAACAAAGTTAAGTGACTTGTCCAGGATCACACAGCTATTAAGTGTCTGAGGCCAGATTGGAATTTAGAAAGAGAAGTCTACCTGATTCTAAGCCCAGTGTTCTATCTAGTAGGTGCTACCTACCTATCATTTATCTACTTCAGTACACTATTTTGAAATTAGCTCAATAAAAAGGTGAAATGACTTTTTAAATTAATTATAAATGTTTTAAAATTTTGAATGTTTTTAAAAAAATATTTTAAGAGGGATTTCAGCTTTCTCTCCATGACTTCACACAACTCTGCCTCACTTAAATCCAATTCATTTGCAAGTCAAGACATCCATCCACCCGATGTCATTGTTCCTCTTGGAGAAGGAAGGACAAACGACAACAATCTCCATATCCCAGAGGGATAAAGAATTGATATGTCCTGCTCAATTACTTTGTGCACTTTTGAGAGAGAAAGAGAGAGAGGGAGATATATAAGACAAGTCACATATGTGACCAGCACAATATCTTTGAACCTTTGACGACAGCCTTCAAAGGTCTTAACTTACTGGAGCCTGTTACGTTAGCACCCATAACAGTAGGGAATCCATCCTTATTCTGCTTAAACCTGGATGGGATCTAATTCATTATATCTTGCTACTGTAGGATTTGGCAATATTGTCAAAATGGGTCACTTTCATAATGTAGAATTGTTGAGAGGACATATTGAGTCAGCAGTCAAGCCTCTGAACAATCTACCAAATCACTCTACATGTCATGGTCTGCTGATTGTTTTTCGCTGGGTACAGTAAACCTTTTAATGTCATGATGAGTTCAGTAACTCTGAAATAATGCTTCCAGAAGTATATATGGTTCAGTCAAATATTTAAAAAATTATTTTTTTCTTCTTTTTATGGACCAGGCAGTCCTCAATAGAAATACCTTGTGATTATTTCACTGACAGCCATTTGCAGACAATGCGATCAGTGATCCTTGAGACCCTGAATATCTTTTGGTTCAGTCTCTTCCTTTTATAAGGTACTCTGGCTTCACAGGACTTCCCTGTTGTGCCCTCTGGCTACAGCACCCCACCTGGAATCCTGGCTCCAAGACGTAATGGTAATGGGAATTTGAAGATCTTCCCTGCCCTTTAATAGACCCAAGGTAATTTGAAGATCTTACCTTCCCCCAGTAGGCTGAATATAATCACATGGAGTCCATAGTGGAAAGAGTTTGCTGAACAGGTGTATCAGAAAGGGTGGAGCAGAGCCTAGAGGAAGATGGAAGTCAGAGCAGTTAGAACAGAGGGAGAAGAGGATGCAGGCAAGGAGACAGCTAGGCTTGTGAGTGTTTGTTTGTGGGAAGGCTTTGGGATGGTGTTTCTCTCTGCAGTGTTATTGTGTATAGATTTATTTGTTGCTATGATGAATTTGGTTTTCTGGTGCTGGGATTTGGCTTTCTGGTGTCTGAATAAATGGTTTGCTTCTGTCTTCTATATGGAGTGCCTGTTATATTTTGTGATTCAGAAATACGTTGGCAACTATATTCATAGTCGCCATCAGTGCTGTGAATATTGCCTTGGCAATACACAAGGCCACCTTGGCTTCATTGTGGAGCATGATTTAACCTAGTTATGGTGGTCCATCCTTCAAGAGCCAATTCAGGTGCCAGCTCCTTCATGAAGCTGCCCCAATCATCTAGTTCTCCCAGTTACAAACATTTACCACCCTTTTTTCCTCCCCATCCTATCTCTCATGGCATTTTGAGAAATGGCAAGGACTAGTGGGAATAGCAACATATTGGCAGAGAGAAGACATGTCCCCCATCTGGCTCTGTTCCTTAGTAACTAGCAGACGTTTGGTAGAGCATTTGGAGTGGCTGAAGCTCCATTTCTTCTTATGTAATTTCTAAAAGCCTTAGAGAACTATCTAAAACTTTAAGTTACAAAGCACCTGTTGTGCATTGATGGAGAAATGTTCTGTACCAGGAATTCCCCACATCCTAGCACATCACATATTCATTCTTCTTTGCATTTCTGGACCTAAAAATCCAAACAGTAGAATACTATAGCTACCAGACAATCTGTAGCATTCTATTACTTATGTATATATTTCTACACTGATATTCAAATGTATCAATTTTCCACCCATATCCCTCAGTTATCCAAAAAAGTCTTCTTCCCACAATGCATCTTCCCCATCTTTTCTACCCGCACTTGCAACTGCTTCTGTACTTTTCCTCATGCTCTCGTCTTCCATCACTGGTTCTGGCACTTGCCTCTTGTGACTCAGACTTAAAGTCAGGAGAGATCACTTCAGACTGGGAAAGGTCAAGATGGTGAGGGAAGAGTTTTATGAATGAGATGGACTCAGGCTGTACTCTGAATTTAAAAGAAGAGAAGGAGAGAGAACATCCTAGATGTGGTCACATATCACTTCAAGTCTCCAAATTTGATCTATTTGTTTTTATTAGCTAATAGAAGCTCATTTAATAAAGCAAATATAGGGCCTTGTTAATGATTCACTTTGTAAGTAATAAGGGACATTTTCCCCCTTCTGTATAGCCATCCCACCCAAAAATATAAAGAGAATTCCAAAGCTTTACTCCGTTTTCCTTTGCTATGAACTTTCTCTTACATTTTTGGTCTTTCACTCATACTAAACACATTCTGTTCATATCCTCTTGACATTCTCTTATGTTCATGTTTTGTATGATATTCCTACTCTCAACAGGCAGATAGAGGGCCAGGCCTAGAGTCAGCAAGAATCATGTTTTTAAGTTTGAATCTGGCCTCAGACATTTACTACCTGGGTGACCCTGGGCAAGTCACTTCACTCTGTTTACCTCAGTTTCCTCATTTGTAAAATGAGCTAGAGAAGGAAATGGCAAACCACTCCAGTGACTTTGCCACAAAAATCCCAAATGAGGTCACAGTCAGACATGCCTGATCAACCATTTCCAGAGCCCATGTGATAAACGGTTCTTTGCCCACCAGTCTTACTTTGCAATGGACTTTCTTTGCTGCTTTTTGCTGTGAGCCTCCTTCATGCATTTCTCACCTAAATACTTATTTTATACGCCCTAACAGTATGAAGCAGAGCTGATTAGCTTAACAAAACTTTTTCCTGTATGGACAAGAGCAGATGTGTAAAATCTGATACTTTTTTCTTCCCAGATTGCAAATGTATACTGGGGTGATAAATAGAAAAGAGCCATTTTATCTGAAGAGGAAAGACCCTAACACCAGATGTGTTACAGTCTGCATGTGGAGGGCTTTGTTGAAGATTAAGGATACCATCTGGTTTATAGTATATCACAGAGAAGTTCTGGGCTGTTTCTGTACACTGTGCACTCAAGGTTAGCAGCACTGCAGTGATCTCTGTGTGTTTTAACCGTCTGTGCCACAGAAAACATTCTAGATTCCCTGGGCTTTACAAAATGTTATGTGAGCCTCCAGGGTGGCAGAAACAGCCCTTAATGTTCTTTTGGTTGTGTTTTTTTTTTTAAACATCCAGTAGAATATGAGAATTGTGCCTGAGAGGTAGTTTAAAGGAATCAGCGTTCTTCCCAATCCACAATTCATTCATTCAATAAGAACTTATAAAAGACCCTACTGTGTGTCAATCACTCAGCTAGTTCTTGTGGATAAAAAGATAAAAAACAAACAAAAACAAATGACCCTTGACCTCAAGAAGCTTATATTCTAACGGATACTTTTTAGTTGCTGTTCTTTAGTAAATTACTCTTGTCTGACTCTACATGAATGACCCTCTTTGAAGTTTTCTTGTCAAAGATGCTAGAGTAACTTAGCATTTTTTTCTCCAGCTCAGTTTACAAGTGAGGAAACTGTGGCAAGCAGGATTAAGTGAATTCTCCAGGGTCACATAGCTACCACTGTACCACCTAAGTGCCCCTATAAGGAGTTTGGATATTTCTGTCATTTTTCAGTCGTGTCTGACTCTTCATGACCCTATTTGTGGTTTTCTTGGCAAAGATACTACAGTGGTTTGCTATTTCCTCCTCCAGTTCATTTTACAGATGAAGAAACTGAGGTAAGCAGGGTTAAACAATTTGGCCAGGGTCACACAGCTAGTGAGCATCTGAGGGCAGATTTGAATTCAGGCCTTCATGACTACAGGGCCATCATTCTCTCCCCTGTGCTGCCCAGCTGCCCTACTGATTTCCTAGTGGCCCTCAAATTATGTTATATTAAGGCCAGCCATGAACACTGGGAGAGGGAGCCAGCCATTAACAGGATACTGAAAAAAGAAAAAGATAATGTTGATACAGCAGAATCAGAGGAGGGAAAAGCAAAGAGCGCCATAATATTGAGAAGGTGGAAAAGACATGGCCAATTGTAGTTCTTCGGAGCTTCTCAAATCTGAGATTTCCTCCTAGTGGAAACTCCCTTCATCAAAGCATGTCACAATAGGGGCAGCTAGTTGGAGCAGTGGATAAATCACTGGTCCTGGAGTCAACAGGACCTGAGTTCAAACCCAGCCTCAGACACTTACTAGCTGTATAACCCTTCACAAGTCATTTAGCCCTGTTTGTCTTAGTTTTCTCATTTATAAAATGAACTAGAGAAGGAAATGGCAAACCATTCCAGTGCCCCCCCCAAAAAAAACCCACAAAAATGGGATCACAAAGAATAGGTCAGGACTTGACATTTGGCCAAAAAATGCAACATCCTGTAGCCAATCTGATTGTGGGCTTCTCTTAAATTCATCTGTCTAAGCCTTGAACTTGCATCACAGTGCTGGCACCATAATTAAAGCCTTTACAATTTGAGAAGATGTGCCAGTGCTTGAGTTCTATGAGCATGACCTTCCAGAAACCAAGATCGTTTTCACACCAGGATGAGGCATCAAAGTAGGCCCTTAGTAGATGATGTCAGTTAATCATATAAGAAGAAAAATATCAGACCCACTGTGCTGCCAAAGAGGGGCCTGCACCTCAAGTTTACTCAACTTCAATTTGTTACTCAGTCATTTTTCAGTTGTGTCCAACTCTTCATGACCCCATTTGGAGTTTTCTTGGCAAAGATACTGGAGCATTTTGGCATTTCCTTTTTCATGTCATTTTATAGATGAGGAAACTGAGGCAAGCAGGGTTAAGTGACTTGTCCAGGGTCACACAGCTTGTAAGTGTCTGAGGTTAGATTTGAACTCAGAATGGTGAGTCTTCCTAACTCCAGGCCTGGAACTCTAGCTGCCCAACTTCAGTTTAGCTAATAAAATTGGATTGACAAAATAAATTATGTTGGTTGCTACTCACAACCATCCTGTATAAGGGAGTATATGTATTTTTATATTTATGAATATGATTTTCCTCATTTTTAGATGAGGAAACTGAGGAATAGAGAACTAGCTCTTATCTGGGTAACACAGTTGGTTTGAGGAAAAGCCAGAATATAAACTACAGAATTTCTATTTTTAAATCTAGTGCCTTTTCCACTCAGATTATAGATAAAAAGCTGAAAGAGATTTTATAAATCATCTAGTCTGATGCCCTCATTTTCAGATGGGGAAACTGAGGCCTAGAGAAGTTACTTGACTGGCCCAAGTCACACACAGAATGTCAGAGATGGGAATTTGAACCCAGCGTCTCAGACTCCAGAACACTGTACGATAGCTGCCTCTGAACTTCAAGAATACATATTTTTTTTCAGGGAGAGAAAGACAGAGAGAGATAGACAGACAGACAAACTGACAGACAGACAAACAGAGACAGACAGAGACAGAGAAAGCAGAGTAAGTGATAGATAAATAGGGTAAGAGAGAAACAGAGACCTGATTGTAGGAGTCACCATAGTGGGAGGAGGCTTAGCGCCACAGTGCCTGGCACGGAGTAGTTGTTTAATAAATCCTTATTGCTTTGTTCATTGATGTGAACCTACAGGATCTGGGCACTAGGAGAAGAATAACAAATCACATTCAAGTACACTTCATGTATACAAAAGGCTTGACAGATATTGTCTCATTTAATTTTCATAATAACCCTTTGAGGTACCTAGTATGAGTTGCCTTTTTCCCATTTTACAGATGATGAAACTGAGGTTCAGAAAGGTTGGTGATTTGCCTATGAGCTGATAGATGATTAGCTAGTGGTAGATCTAAGATCCAAACCCAGATCTTCTCACTGAAAGTCCAGTGTCCATTGCACTATGCTAGGTTATCTTATTTAGAGTGAGTCTCTATTCATTCCTTCAATGCCATTCTCTTCCAGATTATAACCATGAACCTGAACCACATCTAGTCACAACTGGCTATATCTAAAACAATATTAGTTACTGAAGTGTATACAGCACTCTTTGGTTTGCAAAACCTTCAATCCTAAGCAAAGTAGTATCACATACCCACTTTACAGATGAGGCATCTGAGGATGAGCAAGGTCAAGAAGCCAGCCCAGGGACATACAACTGGCAACAGTCTAAGGCAAGATTTGAACCTGTGTTTTCCTGACTCTAAGACCAAGCTCTACCACTGGTGCCAAGACCATTTCTTACAGAGTAGAGACAGAGTATCTTTGCTGCTCCCTGTCCCAGCCCTACCCACCCAGACAGTGCCCTTGCCACCACCCCACTGCTTTTGTTTACTCTCTGTGCCAAAGTTAATGGTTTCTAAATGCAAGGCTCCCTTTGCAGACCTTTCAGCTCACTATATAAATCACTGAGGAGGCTGCTTATGCTAATGAGCCCATCCCAATCCAGGAGTTCTTTTTTTAGGTCTCCTCTCATGGTGTGCTGAATTAATTCTTCCTGATGGATTGAAGGCACCAGTCTTCTCTTCATGCTGAGGAAAAAGTGCTGGAGGGTTTCACTGAAAACCTTTTCTGCCTAGTATGCAGAAGTAGGTTGGCTGTGAGCAGATGCCATTCCTTTTGGAATGAAACCTGTCAAAAGCAGGACACTCCAAAACTGCTTGCTCCATTTTGCTGTACTCACTTTCCACCTCAATTAGTATATTTTTCAGTTCAGCAAATTCCCTGGCCTATGTGAGTGTGTTGTTCAGGGAGTAGCAGACTGGTGAATCACTGGTTGTGTTCTACTAACCTCAGCATCAGAGCTCAGTGAGGCATATTTGGCGGATACGAAGATGCTGCCTTTTCCTCTCATTAAGACAGGATTCAAGCTTCTCTTTTTTAAAAAAAAATTCAAATACAGTAGGAAAAAATGCTTGACTCACAAAAAAAAACGGTTTCCTTGGGAAAACTTTAATGTAATTTCATTATCATTGAATAAGAGACAATGATTGGTATTTTTAAATTCCCTGGGAAAACAGGTTTCTGAAATAAAACCTACTGATAAGAAAAATAATAATAATGTAACAAGATAATTAAAGGTGAAGAACACAAAGAAAGGTGAAGAGGAGCTCTTAAAGTGAAGGGCACTAGCCTGGCAATTGAAAAGGAGGTTCTACCAACAACCAGCTATGTGACCTAACTTAAATCACATGACTTCTCTGAGCCTCAGTTTCATTAATTGCAAAATGAAGTAATTGGACTAGATCAGATGTACTTAATTTGGGATTCACATATCCCTAAGTTGTCTATGGATAGATTTCAGGGGCTCCATGAATTTCTTTTGTTACTATTTTGATAACTGTATTTCAATATAATTGAGTTCCTTAGTACTCCTATGTATTTTATTTTGGGCATTTAAAAAATTATTCCAAGAGGGGGACCTTAGGCTCTACCAGATGTAGAAGTAGTCTGTCACACACACACACACACACACACACACACACACACACACACAAACACACTCACCATTAAGAATCCCTAGACTGCTTATTACTTGCCATCTCAAGGGGTAGGGAAGGAGCTGGAGAGAGGGAGAGAATTTAAAACCCAAAATTAAAAAAAAATGTTAAAAAAAAAAAAGAATCTCTAGCCTACATGATCCCTAGCAAAGGAATCCCTTTCTATACCGAAGTGTGATGTTTTCATGAAAAACAATATAGTGACCTTTGTAGTTCTCTTTTTAACATGCAAGGTCTGATTGAGGCCCAAAAGTCACACGAATAGCACGGGAGTAAAGAAATGGTTTTGAACCGAGATCCTCTGAATTCAGACACAACACACTTTCTACTACAGCATATTGCCTCTTTAATGAAGGAAAGGTCCTCCTATCTTTCACTCTTAAATACTTGATTTTTCATTCTCATCTTTGCCAGACTCTCTTGATGACAGGAAATTAGCCACTGATAGAGATTTGAATATATGTGGCTTTAATATAATCTTCTTGTAACCTGAAAGTGTTCCTCCTTCTCACAGTGCATGTAAAACCCTTGAGAGGAAGGTCTCCCACCCTTTTGTTTGTATTTCTAGTGTCTTTTGTTCAGTTGCTTTTCCAGTTGTGTCTGACTCTCCGTGACTCCATCTGGGGTTTTCTTGGCAAAAATACTGGAGTGGTTTGCCATGTCCTACTCCAGCTCATTTTACAGATGAGGAAACTGAGGCAAACGGGCTTAGTGTTTTGCTCGGGGTCAAACAGCTAGTTCAGTGTCTGAGGCCTAATTGGAACTCAGGAAGGCGAGTCTTCCTGACTTTAGGCCCAGCATCAATCTACTGTGCCGCCTAGCTGCCCCTTTCCCAGCACTAGATATGTAAGTACTAAATAACTGTTTGCTCACCTGCTTTCACAAGTGCACAATTGGAGGGTTTTATGGGACTCAGAGAGCTAGATCTCTCCGAGTAATTCCCTCATTTCATTGGTGAAGAAATCCTAGGTACAGAGAGCTTAGGTCTTATCTTTATTTATCTTATTTAATTTTATTTTATCTTAATACTATTATCATTTTATTTTATTTCTTCATTTTATTTTATTATTTTACCCATAGTCTCACAAGTAGCAAGCAGGAGAGTAAGCTGGAGTGAATGGTAAGTAGCAGAATCTTCCTGTCTTTTGCAAGTTGAGCTGGATTGTGGAGGTATCTGTGGACACACACGCATGCGAATGAGGGGATGTGTGAAATCAGTGAAGTTTAAGTTTGTGGGAGAATATATCCCCTGATGTCCCTTCCATGGCTAGAACTATAATCCTATTATTCTTCCAACTCAATTGCCTTTTCGTTTTCTATAGATTGCACTTCCATCTTCACCATGTGGCCATTCATTTGTTGCCAAGTATAATGAAAGAATGTACCTAATGGTAGGAAGTTCATTGTATTTGTGTTACTGTGACCCAAATAACCAAGGTACAACAAAAGAGAGAAAGGCCCATTAGAACTCCAAGAGCATTCACTGCCAACTTTAACATCTTACAATCTGCTCGTTTATCATTGTTGTTTTGTTCTTGTTTTGGACCCTTTCACCTTTTATACAAACGAGTATAAATTTATCTTTGGTAGTATTGGACTATCAGATAGTTTCATATACTATTTTTTACCATGGCCAATGACCAAGGCTGGTCCTTGGCTATAGTGGCTCACAGAACCCATATCCAACCTCTTTTCAGATTTTTAGGAGCTGCCAGACCTTCCATGCTGCCATACCTGCATAGCCTTAGAAAATTCTGGCTTACCTTAGTCACCATGAAGAACCAGATTAGGATTTTGGAGGAACCTGGCTAATTTAGATCATAAGAATTTCTTGATTGATCAGGGTTCCAGGATATAATCCACGGTTTCAAAAAGGTAGGAGGAGGAGGGAAAGCCATACTATGAATGAGTATATTCCTACTATGGTTTGCAGGGATTTGAGAGGAAAACTTGTGAATTTCATAGTTTAAAGCCCTTGGAAATCTATTAGAAAGCATCTCAAAGGTTTGGCAAAAATCTCACACAACTTAGAATATTCATAAATAGAGTTTTTCATAAATATTTCTTAACCTAGATGAGACCTGAGACATCATCTTATCCAATTGTCCATTTTGCAGATGAGGAAAGTGAGGTCAGTGAAAGTAAAGGATTTGACCAAGATCATAAAGGTGGCAAAACCCACATAGGAAGCTATGTTTGTTTCTTCTGGTTGTGTCTTCCCACTACACCATTGTACATTTCTCATGGATGTAAAGAGTATTATAAAAGAAGAAAAGTGTTATTTTCTCAAAGAATTCTGCTTTCCTTTTTTTATTCGATGTGGAACAGGGTTAGCTTCACATATTTTTTCACAGAATTATAATTTCAGTGAAGGTGATCAGAGCTTTGCCCCAAGACACCAAATTTAGAGGAGACTGATGGTCATTACAGTTCTTAAGGATGATGGGAAGAAACATTCTCCATCCTTCCTTGCCCTTTTCCATCAAGGTGGTTTCTTCAATGATGGTTCCACATCTATACCAGTGTCTCTGCAGAACTGACACAGAGTAGTGCCCCAATCCTTTCCACCTTCCTCTTAATACATTTAGGCAACTTTCAGGAATTTACCCCAAGTACAAAAACATTCCTGCTTAAAACTCTGCTCCTCAACATGGAGAGTTAAAAATTGCCTAGTGTTCTCCTCTCCTTGAAGGCAATTGTATATTGTTTCATGTTTTGTTTTGTTTTTGGATCTCCTGAACCTTTGACAATGTCTAACACAGAGCGGGTGTTTAAGAAATGTTAATTGACTGATTAAGCTCAGCACCAAATTTACACAGTCACTTTATGATAATCTACATGGTATAAGTTAAAGGCTTCTGGAAAGACTCCCTGCCCTAAAATATTTCTCCTATCCATAGTAAATTAAATCCTACCATTAAAGATTCATTCCTTTAGATTCTTTTCCCTGCTCCTATTTTAAAATTCAAATACACCTGGAGAGGGTAACACAATCTAATTCACACTAAAGTATTAATGACTTATCAGATCCTCTAACAGGAGAAAGGCAGACAGGAGAAGGGCAGAGCATTGTGTTTAAGAAAGGTATGGAGCACGTGGAAAAAAGAGCTAGGAATACAAACATTAGGGAGGAGGGGTCCAAAGACAAACGTATATTGTTAATGTTATTGGATACCATTAACATGCCTAACACGCTACTCACCATATTTATAGAAAAGAAATTAAGGTTTTCCATCTTTTTCCACTCAGATTTCAAAGAGGTATTATTTCAATTCAATAAACACTAAACAATAGGAGTCCTGTCTCTGTTCCTTAGTCCAACCTGTCCCCTACGCCTGAAATACACTCTTTCCACGCTCCACCTGTTAGAATCCTTAGTCTTGGTCAAGGCTTAGCTTAGGTGCCACCTCCTACAAGCCACTTTTTCTGATCCATCTAGTTAAAGAGGTGATTCATTGTCAGAACACCAATGATGTCATGCTTCCCTTCATCATGAAAACAGTATTTCACTGTCTCTTTTCTTCAGCCCACAAGAAAGCATGAGGGTCATACCTTCCATCATACAAAGGGGAAAAACTATACTTCTACCTAATTTAGATCCTCTCCTAGAGGAAGAGTACCTTCCTACCTTCAGCTGTCTATCACTTCAAGGCAAATGGACGTTGTCATTGTTTTTTTTTTTTCTTAAATGGCTACTCTTTCTGTGACAATGATCCTTTGGGGGAGGGGGAAGGGAGGATAGAGGTGGGTGATATAGAATCATCCCAGTTCCCTGTGTGGCCACAGATGCAGCCTCAGGTATCCACACGAACCATCTTAGACCCCATTCAGGGCTGTATGGTTCAAGTGACGTTAGGAAGCCATATTCTCCTGCCAGTCTTGTTACCTAAAGCTGTCATCCATCCCTGAATTTTGTCATAGCCCACTCACTGTCTCTTGGAAGGGAAAATAACCTGATTCAGTTTTAGCTGTTTCTGGTTTACTAGAAATTCCTGACACTAAGAGTTATACATAAATGATTTCTCCCTCACAACATGAGAGCATTTTTTCTACCATTCTTTTTGCTTGTCAGGATTTTCTAACTTTAGCTGAGTAAAAAGAAAAAAATGCAAGCTGAAGTGCTTGAGCTGATACCTCATTCTTATCAATTGTACACAAGGAGAGTCTTCTGACAGCTCTCATACCATCCCCACCCAAATCTCCTGCCACCTCTTTTTTTTATTGCATTTGAACCATATGCTTGGCCAGATGGTATACCCACATCTTCTAGGGAATTTTAAAATGACCTTTTTAAAAAGATTTTCTCATTGGAAAAGATTAGAGAGAAAAAAATTGAATTAACTCTGAGGTTGTAGTAATCATCTTGGCTTTGATTTCATTGAACAGAGTTCTCAGTTTCAAGCTGGTCTCTTAGTCCAGGACATAAAAGGTAAGCCGCTTTGGTTAATACAGATTTTTTTAAAAGCATTAAACTTGAAGTCAGGATGCTTGGGTTATAGTTCTGCATTCCACAATAGTCCATGTGACCTTAGACAAGTCATAGACTCATAAGATCATAGCTTTACAGATAGAAAGGATTTTAGATGTTATCAAGTCCAACATTGTTTTACAAACTGAGGAAACTGAGGGCTAGAGAGTAAGTGACTTGCCCAAAGCCACACAGTTAGCAAATGGCAGAGCCAGGATTGGAATCAGGGGTGGAATAGATCCAGTTCAGACTGGCTGGGAGAGCTGATTACTAAATTTTCAGTGTGAGTATTTACATCTCGGAAATTGGCAGTTGCTACAAATGAGTTCTTGATTTATCATTTTTGATTGTCTAGACTTGAGGAAGGGATAGAGAAAATATTAATGGTAAATGAAATGAAAGTGCTAATAATGCAAATTAAACTTAAAAGTTTATGTGTAGCTATACTGCTTCCCCTCCCCCCCCCAAAGAACTACTTGTTATACTTTTACCAGCACATCCCTGATTGGAACTCAGGTTCTCTGACTCAAATCTCTGTTAGTTTCCACTGTACCACATTTTCCCTTAAATTATTAGAACTTAAAGTGAGTATAGAGGCCACTTAGTCCAACACCCTCATTTGGCAAATCAGGAAAATGAGATCCATGAATACAAAATGATTTTCTCATGCTATTCAGGCACGTAATCATTTTGAGCCTTATATTCCTCATCTGTAAAAATGATGATTGCATTAACTTTGATTATCACTCAAGATGACTGCAGAAATCAGATGATGATTGTGAAATCCTTTGAATATCATGCTACTCATATGTAAGATATTGTATTTGATACTCTTACATTGGATCTATGACTTTTGAACCAATTTATAAAAATCAGTTAACATTCTTCTAGGAAGTTAAATTCCACTTCTCTATGGGACTCTCAAAAATAGCATCAAATAAGATCAAATGGGATAATATTTGTAAAGTGCTTGGACAGTGCCTAGTACATGGTAGGAGACATAGAAAGGCTTATTCTCTTCTCCCTTCCCATATCAGGATAGTCCAATGACACCATACTGACTTGCAGAATTTCAATTTTCATTTTTGGAAGTGATAGGTATTTATTATTTGTCATCATTTAATAATTATGTAATTAGTAATTAACAGTGATGTAACAACAACAACAGTTTACAAACTGGATGAACCTCTTTTTTATTGCATTTACAATCATGCTAAACATATTTCCATGTTCGTAATGTTGTGAAAGAAGAATTGGAGCAAAAAGGAAAAAAAAACAAGAAAGAAAAAAACCGTGAGAATGAAATTATATGGAAAGTTTACACAATGAAAATAGTGTGCTTCAATCTGAGTTCAGACTTCATAGTTCTTTTTCTGGATGTGGATAGCATTTACCATCATGAGTCTTTTGGAATTGTCTTGAATCATTGCCTTGCTGGGAATAGCCAAGTCTATCACGGTTGATCATTGCTCAATGTTGCTGTTACTGTGTATAGTGTTCTCCTGGTTCTGTTCACTTCACTCAGCATGAGTTCATGGATGTCTTTCCAGGTTTTTCTGAAATCCACCTGTTCATCATTTCTCACAACAAAATAGCATTCTATTACATTCTTATACCACAACTTCTTGTTCAGTCATTCCCCAATTAATGGGCATTCCCTCAATTTCCAATTCTTTGCTACCACTGAAAGGGCTGCAATAAATATTTTGTATACGTGGGTCCTTTTCCATTTTTTATGATTTCTTTGGAAGAGACCTAGTAGTGGTATTACTTGATCAAGGAGTATGCACAGTTTTATAGCCCTTCGGACATGGATCAGTTCACAACTATACCAACAATGCATTAATGTCCCAATTTTCCCACATGTTCCCCAACATTTATCATTTTCTTTTTATGTCTTATTAGCCCATCTAATAGATGTGAGGTGGTACTCCAGAATTGTTTTAATTTGCATTTCTCTAGTGAATAGTGATGTAGAGAATTTTTTCATATGACTGATTAGAGATAGTCTTAGTATAGACTATAGATAGTCTATACTCTCTTTAATTTCTTTATCTGAAAACTGCCTGTTCACACAGGATTTCAATTTAGCCAAAGCCTGAGGCCAAAATTTCAGGTAGTCAGCTATCAAAGGCCTTTGAGAATTTCTGTTGTGGTTAGAAAAATGTCCACAGGCAAATGTGCAGCCTTCCTTTCTACTATACACATAATTCTATTTGGTGCTTTTCACATTCAAAATGTACCCTCAAAAATTTGAAACAAGGATTTTTTGAAAGGTATGGTGCAGGGGTGGGGAACCTAAAGCCTCAAGGCTACATATGGCCCTCTACATCCTCATGTGTGGCCCTTTGACTGAATCCAAACTTCGTAGAACAAATCTCCTTAATAAAAGGATTTGTTCTGTAAAACTTGGACTCCATCAAAAGATGACTGAAGGACCTAGAAGGCCACACGTGGCCTCAAGAATGCAGGTTCCCCACCCCTGGATGGGGGAAGGAGGGATGTAGGTGTGAAAACTGAAATGGGGAATAGGAAGGGAAGGAAACTTGTGAAGGGAAAATAGAGCTTTTTTTATAATAAACCACTATGCTAACAAAAAAAAAATTGGGCTATTCTCATGATACCTGTGTTCATTATTTGGGAAAATAAAATGATCAAACCCTAGGGTCTGTTTGGTATAGATTAAACTTTGATATTAGATGAAAGAATAAGGAAAAGTGTCAGAATGGAAGAGAATAGAGTATGAAAGAAGGACATATATTATGGATCCACTTACGTGCACTCATAAACAGTTTACCATTTGGACAAAATGGTCACTAATTACATCCGTATTCAAACTCTGGGGTCTTTGACTTCACACTGATTTCTCTCTTTTCATATAAAAAAATGAGTGGGGATCAAAATAGCGCCACAGTTAATCTTCAACTTTTAAGTAGGTGACATTCCTTGTAAACAGCACGAAAGTCAAAAACATGGATGTTGATACATTGAATTTATGGGAAATAGGAAATTAAGTTTCTGAGACCACAAAAACTTTAATCTGTTGCTATAGATTGCAGAAAATATACTTTTCTGCACAAATTCTTTATAACAAAACATTTGTTCTAATATGCATCCTACTTAACACAGTAACCATTAAATAACCCATAAAATACAAGACATAAAATAAAAATGGTAACATGCAAAATATTTTCCCACTCATAATTCTCTACAATTCTGTGACCTTCCATGCTAACATCTCAATAAAAAAGATACATTATTTCAGATAATATTCTCTTTTCATAATACACTTCTACAGCACCATAAATAATTTACAGCAAATAAACTTCTTAAAACTAAAACATTTTTAACCTGAATCTTACCTTCCACTGCATCAGATAGAGGTGTGAGGGTATAATACTGTATACTATACTGTTATAAACCACTCTACCCTGGTTGCCCTCCAAAAACCAAGGGAGAGGTGACTGGATTTTAGTCACTACTGGTGGTGAGACTGGTGAGGTCTTGATATCACCTTAGAGCCCAAAGGACTTACACTATGCATTGAGGGCATAATTGCAACACAAAATTTGAGTTTTAAGGGCAAAAAATGAAAAACAAATGCACAGAAAGTTCTTGACAGTGCTGGGGTGATCAAGACCAGGAAAGAACCTATTAGGATCCAAGCCACTCCACAAGCTTGATACATCATACCTCTCATTTTTTTCTCTACTACACTTAGCACAAAAGTGTGTGCTTGCCAGTGTAAAAGTGAAAATGAGGCTACTAATAAAATCACATCAATGCATGAAGTCTGGAAAGCTAAATGCCAGAATGTTGAAAAGTGACTATTTAGAAAACGTGTCTGTAAGGGCTACGTCATTACTATCTCCAAGTTCTGATTCTAAGCATAGAAAAATGGCCCTAAGAGCCATAGTCGCCACTCAACTCAATTCCCATAAATTAATACTGCACACAGATTAAATCCAAATATTTGTAATTTTTTCCTCCTTTGTACCCCCTAGGACTCTGCAGCTACTTGGGCTTCACACAGTAACGAATCCATACTTTATTTTCTCTCACCTACATCTTGTATTATTTCTTTCCCTCATAAACCATTATTGTTTCTGGATGTTTGACAAGAAGGGCACACTGTAAGCTTTTTAATGTTGTGATGAATTCTGACATTGTGATGGCCTGGGATTATGACATTTGTGTTTCATTCAAAATGAAAACATGATACAGGAAAAAAATCCATATAGTGCCATAGCTTTCATTAGAATGCAGGTCGATTCACAGGTTCCCTACACACACAGACAACTCCAAATGGATTAGTCGTGTTCTCCTCCACCAGTCCAATAATGAGTTCAATTTCATTTTTCTGCAGTGATCATACTTGGCTTGCTAGAGATGTTGAACTCTGAGAAAAATAAGCTTCCCATGGTGTGAGATAGAGTAGTCTAAATTGGATTGTGTATTTGGGTACAGGAAAGAATGTTAGAAAGTTGAGATCATTGTGTCCAAGCATCTTAGTTTACGAATGAGGCTACTGAGACCTGCCAAGGTAAAATGCCTTTACCAAGGTCACAAAGGTGATCATTGTGGCAGATCTTATCAAAGAATAGAGAAAAATCACTTTCTTGCGTTTAACCAATTTAATTCTGTATGATGTGTATAGAATATACATATGAAGTGGCTTTTAGTGGACCTGCCGGGATTGGCTACCCACCTTTTTGTTGTTGTTGTTCTGTAGCAAATGAAGAGCAGACTCAACAGGAAAAATGAATAGCTACATCAAGCTGAGAAAACAAAAATGCAAAAACACTTTGTAATTGAAAAGCACTTATGGGGCATAAGGACCAGACCAGGGCTTTCATCAGTGTGGGACAATGGTGTCAAACTCAAGTAGAAACTATGGACTGCCAAGACAGACATAAGGATCCCTGTAGGCTTCTTATTTGTATAGAAAGTCCATATTAACATTATCTATGTTCTATTGTATTTTTACTTGTTTTCTTAAATATTTCTCTATTTCAGTTTGTTTTTTTTTAATGGGGGGAAGCACTTAAGAGCATTGCAGCCAGAGGGCAATGTGTTTGACACCTTTTTATGTAACAGAACTCCCTATGTTAATACAGGTCAAGACCTACTCTGTAACTTAAGAGAACTGCCTAAAAGTGAAGCCACTTAAGTGGCTTGGCTATGGTCACAATCGATATGCATCAGAAGTAAGACTTGAACGCAAGTTACCTGATTGTGAGGTCAACTCTTTATCCACTAATGTGGTAAGCTATTTTTCATAGTATTCATGATTCCTTTCTTCTGTGTTTGTCCACAGTCACATGACACAAGGGGTCACCTTTGAAGACCCTAGATTTGAAAGCTGCCAAATCATCCCTCCTGCTCCTCGACAAGTTGAGATGAGGAGGGATCCTGTGCTGGGATTCGGATTTGTGGCGGGGAGTGAGAAACCAGTGGTTGTTCGCTCAGTAACACCAGGTAAGCAAACCTGTAGCACTCCTTCCTCCTGCTGCCTGCCCCTTCTAACCTTATCCAGCTATGAGATGTGAGTCTCCTCTTTGAGCCCAGCATAGTTGTGGCCAGCAAAACAAATCTGCTTATACTTACAACTAGAGTTGGAAAGATTCTTTAAAAAAAATATTAGAGGAAATTTCAAGTCAGTTGTACATTTTTTAACATGAGATTGGCTATTTTGATTGACCATAAGCAAAACTGGCGAAATTTTATCCTTGAACATTGTTTCTTTAGGTATGAACACGTGGTAGGAAAAACCATCAGAGAATCATAGATCAAAAGTTGGAAGGGACCTCAGAGGTAATCTAGTCTGACTCCTTTATTTTACGGAAAAGGAAATTGAGGACCATGGAGATTAAGTGACTTGCCCCCCATAGTCACACAAGTAATAAGTGGCAGAGGTTAGATTTGAATAGAGGTTCTCTAGCTTCCAGTCTTCTTCCCACCATACCACAATGTCTCCCAAATAGTTGGGGGGAAACGGAGAGTGCAAGAAATTCCAGATGATGAAAATCTTTCTACCATTGTTTCATCTATTAAAAAAATTCTTTATCTATTTCTCTCCTTGACTCCTACACACACACACACACACACACACACACATACACACACACATTACTATTTCTCTTCTTTTAAGGACTTTTAACAACGTCCTTCAGGCATCCCTAGTTCTCCCATGCCTTTGCAGAGTTCTGTAGCTGTAATATTTAGAGTTTGTAGTTCCAAGAAAAAAAGCATGAAGGCCCATATTCTAAAGTTCTGATCCAGAAGGATCAAATGTTCTGTTCTTTACAAATTTCACCAAAAGCTATTCAAGTAAACTCAAGTTAATCAGTGACTGCCAAGGGTCAAAGTCCTCACTCATCTTATGTCATTCTCAGGATTCTTAAGTCCTTCAGTACAGCATCTATTTCTTTATAACTGTGGTCCTAGAAAAATTGTTTCTTCCCTCATCTGCACATCTGGTTGACTGAAATGACTGATTCATTTTGCTGTACTTGAAACATGCTAAGATTGTTCATGGAAGTAACATATATGTAATGAAAAGATAACTGGCCTTACAACCAGGACAACCTGGGTTTAATATATATGTGTATGTATGCATATATACCCCCACACACATAAAATACATATATAGATACACACCCATATATTTATTTATACATGTTATTTGAGCTTGTTTAAAACTTAAAATTGCACTAAGTCTTTTGGGATATTATTTGTATGTGTATATATGTGTAATATATATATATATATATATATATATATATATATATACACATATATATATATATAAATAATAAAATTAGCACTCGACTTTCTGTGGGCCATGTAATCAGTGCTGAATACTTCATAGTCCTTGGTTATTTGACCATCATGAGTCCCTCAGAGTGGCAATTTTGTTCTCCCCTTCTCTGTTTGTATTTTATAACATCATATAATAACTTACCCCCTCTTGCACCTACTATCCCTCCTCAAATTCAAAATCACTAATGCTTGTGGATAGGGAGGTCTGAGGTGCTGGTAATAAAAAGGAAAACAAAATGATTTCCATTAATATTTATCCTTTAAAAGTTAGATAAAATGTACTGCTGCCAGGCAAGTGACAAGACATAGATTTTGCTTCTGTGGAAGAGAACCCAGTCTGCTTAATGATGTGCAAAGAATGACTTCTTCCCTGACGAGCTCCACTGATTCATAATTTGGAAGGAACAAGGATTTGTGTGTACAGAATTCATGTTTCAAATCCTTCAGCTATCAGCCTGTTGATTTTCTGTGGGGAGGAAGGGATTTGGGCTAGTGATGGACATAGGTAGTTCCAAAATTGTATTTATAAGTTGGCTGTTTGGGCCTTGATTTGTATTTTGCCATAAAAATGTTATGCAGTTAGTTTCCCTGGACAGCCCTATTTAACTTGGAATTGTATCTGAAATATCATCCCATTCTCGTAGTTCCATTGAACTTAATTATCACATATAATATTGTTTTTATGGGAAAACGTGTTGATCATTCTCTCTCCCCATCTCACATCCCCCAGCACATATACCTAACCCTACTGCATCCCTGGTCATCACTAGCACCTTTTCTTGGGTAACCACTGGTAATGGTTTCCATGGGCATCAGACAGAGAAGATGAGGGGCTCAGACAATTTGATTCAAGTCAACCAGCACTTTTTATTTGCCAGACATTGTGGTAGAAAACACCCACTGATCTCAAGGCACTCATTTATCTCATATCTCTTTTACCTACTTTAAAACCTTCCTGGTAAATGTGAACAGATTTTAAAAAGCAGATAAGTAACCCATAAGCTTGCCAACTCTGCTAACCCAAGCTCTGCCAAGGGCCAGAGGGGGTCCCCATCTGTCCCTTGGGCCTGCTGTCACCACCCTAGATATGCATGTACCTGGCATCAGTCTCTTACTGGGTCATAGCACAGGTTCAGGACAGATCTTCTGAGAGCTATCATAGCTTGTCTCTAGGCATACTGCCCACTTCCCTGCACAGATCCCCAGTTTCTTCTTCCTACTTTTTTCTCTGGCTCTCTAATCTCCCCCTTCTACAACTTGCCAAAGGATGGGGGCCTCAAATTTTGTAGTCAAAATCCAACCTTTGCCTAAGCCTCTCTCCCCCAAAAGATAACCTACACTAGTATGGGGGTAGGAGAGAGGGTCAGAGTAAGATAATAAAAAAGCCATTTATTGTAATTTATTTTCCCCTCTTCCTCTTTGCCCCTGTTGATTTGATCACAGCAGACTCTCCTCTGCTTAGTTTAGCCATGTTTGGAGGGTATATAGCCTGGGAAGGTCCTAGATAGTGGAGAACTCTGCACAAAGAGGGAAGAGAGATTTCCACATAACAGCTAAATTAAATAGGGCATCTTCTGGGTTATCCTGGGTCATGTTCATATTTCAGCTTGACATGCATGAGTCTAGGACTACAATTAGTATGCAAAGTAATCACTTCAGTGTGGTTGAATTCAAAGTGCTGATTATTTTGAAACAGGTAGTTAGCAAGTGGTCACTTACAAATTTGATTATCCTAATGGTTGCTTTCACAGGTCATTAAAAAATGAGTTCTACAAATGTTTTTATAAATCACTCTGTGAAGGTCGACACCACTTAAATTTCAGTTAAAACAGTTGCAACATGGATACTCTCCTATGGATATAATAAGATTTCTCTATCTCTCTCCACCTCTGACCCCCCCCCCCAATTAAATATATTTCAGTTTGTTCCATGCAGAGATAAGAGTAATGAAAACATAAAATGGGAAGCAATATGGTTTAGAGGGAAAAGCACTAGACTGGAAGCCAAGACACCTGAGTTTCAGGTCCATTTTCTGTCACAAATAATCCATGTGACCTTGAGCATGTTATGACTTCAGTTCTCCAAACCCTCAGTATAAAAAGAGGAGGTTAGACTAAATGATCTCTAATATCCCATCCAGCTCAAAATGTCTGTGTCTCTACTTTTATTGACTATATGCTCTGACATGCTTAAAGACTTGCTCGTAGTCATTGCTTTAAAAAAAATCATTTAAAAAATAACACCATTGACATTGGAAAGAAAAGGTTTGGATTGTATCTACATGGGGACTAACATCTGGGTGAAAACTGAAAAATTCAATGAAATGTGAAGGCCATCATATACCTAGATATATGGAAATAATATTCGTTTTCCAATTATTTGGAATATATTTTCTATTTTTCTATTTTGGAATATTTTTGTATTTTTACCAGATGTTTGGCTCAGGCAGATGTGGCTATACCGTATGTAATAATAATTTTAAGAAGATTTAGAAGCCAAGTAAGTATTCAGTCCTTGCATCAGAAATGAACATTCAGAGGCTGAAGCATTGGACTGTGCACCTAGAGATAAACCCTTTGCTTCTAGAAGAAGCACACTGATCCTTTTGCTATAGCAGATATCAGTTCGGCAGGAGATTGTTTCCAAGTGCTGAGGCACAAGAGATGAGACTGTGGGTGTGTTAACAATGATCAGCTAACTGGTACTTAACTCTCATTTGTCTCCAGGTGGCCCCTCAGAAGGAAAACTTATCCCAGGGGATCAGATCGTAATGATTAATGATGAGCCGGTCAGCACCGCTCCGAGGGAGAGAGTCATTGACCTTGTCAGGTAGCTGATCCATCTGTGACTTTGTCCTGTAATGTACAAGCATTATTACACTGTCCTGCCATAGAAATTGGCAGAGGGAGGTTTTTCTATGGTCTTCTTCAGGCCTGAGAAACCAAAATAATACATTTGATTTTTGATGAGTATCCAAACAAGTGCTGGTAAAACTGTCCATTATGTACCCTAATGGAGAGGAACCCAAGGTACTTTTCCCCATTTGACAAAGTATAGATCTCAACTTCTCTTTCTATTTCTTCTACTGCTATTGCTAGATACAAATTGAGTTGTTTTTCCTCTGTATTTTCCCATAGAATGTCAAAGTTCTCTCAGTTTATCATCAGAAGTTAAAACACCTAACTTCTGAACTAAACTCAAGTGAAATGTGTAAGAATAACTATGGGTATTTGTGTATGCGTACATCTCTTTGGATACAAATGGATGCCAATTCATTCAATCCTTTTTCACATTTGTGTGGAATTTATTACTTAATTTTCAGAAAAGTAAGCAAGCCAAAAAAACCATGATGTTTTCAAATGTGCTTAGTTTATTTGTGTAGACATCTTGAAAGTGACTTCATTATTTCATGTGCCTGATAAAACACCAGAGAATGTCACTTGTATTTTTCACATACATATTAAAACATTAATAGGACATACTTAGGAGTACATTGGTATTAAACCCTGACTGAGAATTAAAGCAAATAAATGAAAAGTGGAATATTTTATTGGGAATGCTACTTTCTACTTTCTAGTCCAGTTTCTACTATCTAATTGCAGTAACAATGAATTACAGAAATGTATTGAGAGACCATATGGTATGGTGAGATAAACACCAACCCTAGAGTCAGGGTTCAAATCCCAGACCTGTGAGATTTTGGTCAAATCACTCTCAGGACCTCACTTTCCTCAACTATAAAATAAGCAAAAGGGTGTTGAACTAGTTGTACTCTAACAACCGTTCCAGCTCTTATTCTGTGATCTTATGTGCTGTGGGAATATACTATAGAAGCATTCAACCAACTAGCATTTTGTTGTCTGTTATGCTCCAGGTACTGTTCTAGGTATTGGTGATGTCAAGACAAAAATGAAACAATCCTTGCCTTGAAGGAGCCTATAATGAATGCTTCTTTTCAACTTTTGAGTAGCTATAGACAAAATTTCTAATCATGGCTGAAATTTAAAAAAAGGAAAGAAGAGTTGTAAGTAGAATTGTAGGTGACTAATATTTAGAATCTAATCTTTCTGCCAGTAAAAATAAATATTTATGTTAGCCCTCTAACTTGTGTTCCTGTCATGGCCTCCCTCTACCAGATCCCATAAAGAAATGAAAGTCACAGAGTAATGTAGAGATAAAGTTTTCAAAGCAGCATTTGAGAAATTTTGTTCTCCCACATGACTTGGTTTGGACATGACAGAGGGAATGCTCACAGTCAAACTCAACTTTGCAGCAACTACATAAGAATTCTTATACCTTCCTTCTCTTTGGATTATACAGGCATGTTATTATGCCTCTCCCCTTATCATCCTTCCAAATTCCTCCCTTCCCAGAAGAACATCAGATAACAGATGCTCTCTACTACATCTGTGAATTAACCAGGTTACTATGGTGCATTTTTCCATTATTTCCTTTCTCTCTAGATTATTTTTTTCTCTTAGAAGTAGCTATAATTCTTCATTAGTGTGTTTTTCTTCTTTCCATATCTTCCCATCTTCTAGTCATCAATCCTTAAAATGTTGCTCCATCTCTTACCAAACAGGAGTTGGTGAGGACAGAAAAATAGTTCTCATGGTTTCCTTTAAAGCATGATGTTTACTACTAGACTTCAGTTTCTTGAATCTGAGGCTTTTCTTGCCTGAGGTTCACTTGCCCTGTCCTGCATCAATTTATTTCCTTGACTATTAAAGCAGTGTACATTTTTAGAATTATGAGGTACATTCTTGAGGGGTCCAGGGATATTGTAGAAATGGTTTTAGAGAAGGGTAGACCTAGCAGGCTTCTGTCCTGAGACCAGCTCAGCTAGTCTAGACAGTTCTTAGATAGGAATTCCTGCCTAACAAATCTTAGGAGGAGGCAAAATTATGGAAGCGTCCCTTTGCTCCTTAACCCAATGCCTTGCACACAGTAAGCACTTAAAAGTAATTTCATTCACTCCTTCCCCAAATTGCTTGGAGCTCCTCACCAAAGCAATAGACTCAATCGAGATTCTTAAGAGTCCTCCAGGCTCCCCTTCAGCAGTCAGTCCCAGGCTCATTTCACATTTAACCAACACCCCAGAGAAGACCCTGAACAGATGTATTTGTGTATGCATTGGGATACAATAAAGGGATACCCCACAGTTGTACCATGCCTCACAGAGCACACATTGAAATGTTTTGGTGTCCTGGTAAGGGGGCTGGAATGTTGCCCAATTAAAGACTGCACTTGTGCAGTCCACTAAGGAAATAAAGCATCCTTTTTCACACCTGAACTAAGAATGGCCACAGCTCCAACATCTTGGAAAACTGCAACTGAAGTAGACTGAAGGTAATTTATACATTTTGCTTTATAGTGAGAGTAGGATCACTATGATGTGTAGCCATTAAACTTCACATCCTAAGGGAGAATGAAATAAAATGGCAACATTTGGATTTTAGTCGGGCATAACTGCACAACAGAGACACGTACTAAGTCCTGTCAGCCATATGGAAGTGTATGACAATTTGTTAGCAGTGTTTCCAGAGTTATTCAAGAAAAAAACAAAGACCTTTCCTTTCCAGCTATATGCATCAAGAAAGGAAATAGTGTAATTTTTCTGTGAACTAGTTAGAATGCTAACAAGACTAGCAAAAAATAATTATCTGGTTCAAAAGTAGCATTAACCAAAGCATATTTCTTTAAATTAAAATAAGTTCACAGACGAGTGTTTAAAGTTCTCTGTACCCACTACTAAATAAAATTTTAAATCCTTATGACTCAGAAAAAAAAAGAGATCTTGGATCACCCTGATTCTAAGAAGCAAGGTATAATGAATAGAAAGTTGACCCTGAGCCCAAGAAGACAGTCAAGTATCATCCCTGGTGCATACTAGCTGTATGACCTGGGTAAATCACTTAGCTTCTCAGGGCTCTAGGCAACTCTAAAAACTATGAGTTACCAAGAAGATGCCAGACTCCATTGATAAAAGTAGTTTCTCCCTGGAAGCTTCTGTCAAGCATGAAATTACAGGTCCAGTCCCCATCCTTGAATGGTTTTTATTAGGGTAGTTCTCATTGAGGTCTATGCTTTTAACTTGAAGGTTAAACCTACATGCTTCTAACATTAAGGATCTGAATTACAATTTTCCTTCTTTAAAAAGAAGGGAGTGGAGAAAGTATTTAGCATCCACACCAAGGCCAACAGTCTGAGTTTCTGCCTATTTCTCTCATTAGAGACAGTAGGGATCTAATCAAGTAGCTGGTGGTCTTTTATTCACCTCATCAGAATGATTGTTTTGCATCAGTTGCCATTCCAGTGACTATCATTAGTAGCAAAGCTCCTCATGGATTTCTTCTCTCTAATGAGTTTTCCAACACAGTACTATGACATTCTCTTAAGTAGCTTGTTTCTGATACCAACTTTAATAAGTCCAAGCACTGGGGACTCAGAGAAGCTCTTGGTATTAGACACACTGATATTTCATTGAGCTTTCTTTCCAAATTACAATTTTAATGTTTTAATTCAGGATGAGGGAGTTCTTGTGATAAAATAGCCCTCCTAAAACAGCGTGATGTTGAAGATTTTATCTTTCAAATAAATGGGGAATTCACTCTTGTTTGGTAATCAAGCATCCTCCATAGAGCTCAAGAAAAACCTGATGGTTACTATGTTTTGTGCCAGTTTAAAGAATACTACAACAGCTGGGGTGAATGAGGAAGCTCTAAGTCTTCAGCTCTTATAAGAGTCAAGGGAATCTGCAGGGAAATCTTACCTGCTTCATTTCCCACCAGGCTTTTTTTGGCCTCAGGGTAGCATTTAATTGAAGCATGCACATTCTAGTTTTAAGATCACATTTCCTAAATGACCATGTGGGGCTTATGGTCCCATTGGCAATTGGAAACTTCTCCTCATTAACACAGCAGTGCTCACTATTTTAAGTTTGGTTTAGCCTGGGTCACTTGTATGTTGTTTGGGTAAGGCAGTTTGAGAATGAAACCTAAAGCTTGTTTTTTTTTTCAATGTAGGTTTAGATGTGGCATTTACCAAATGTTCGATGGTGAGGTCATTCAATATATTGCACTTTATTGGGTTGGATTGGCAACAATATTATACAATGACATGCCTGTGTCTCATCCTCTGGCGATATCTCCAATATATGCACAGGAGGGACCACAGGAGACAGGTTACAAAGATTCCCTGCAATGGAAAGACCACTGTGCCTAATTAAAACCTATGTTACCTATGTTCACATCTTGGCTCTTCTACTTCATTAGGGGATGTTGGAAGGGTCGATGGTTCTGAAGTCAAAGGACCTGGGTTAACAATACAACTTCTAACATTTACTGACCTTGTGAAATTGGGGGAGTCAATTTAACCATTGTGGGCCTAAACTTCCTTAATCTGTAAAATGAGGAACCTTAACTATGAAACGCCTCCTAGCTCTGGCTTTTTAGACTCTATGAACTTGTATTATGACCAAGGATAACTCACTTAAACTCCCCAGCCTCTGTTTTCTCAAAGGAGGTTTGGGAGAGGGGAAAGGAATAAACACCTGCTGTATGCTAGACATCATGCTAAAGCCTTTTGCAAATGTTATCATGAGATTTACAAATGTCATCAAGATCCTTATAACAACTCCACAAGATAGGTGCTATTGTTATCACCATTTCACAGATGAAAAAAACAGAACTGAGGCAAACAGAGGTTCAGTGACTAGCCCATGGTCACACAGTTAGTAAGTCTCTGAGGCCGCATTTGAACTCAGGTCTTCCTGACTCCAGGGCCAGTGCTCTATTCATTGTGCCACCTAGCTGCCCCAACTATAGTCATTCTCAATCTTCCACAGTACCCTTCCTCTCAAGTTATCTTAGATTAACTATTTGGCATTTATTTGTATTTTTCCTTTCCATATAAATCATATATAACCACATGTGTATACTTACATTGATACTTGTCTCCCCTATTAAAATATAAGCTCCTTATGAGTAGGGATTATTTCATTCCTTATATTTATATCCATAACACCTAGAATGGTTCCTCTCACATAGTAGGTGCCTGATAAATTCTTGTTGTTTCATTATTAAAGAATATTGTTATTTTTTAAAAAGGCCTTTGTTTCAGGTAGGGAATTTAGGTTATGAAAACTACTGTGTTGTTTCCCAAAGGTAATTCAGCCCATTATCCCCTTCCTGTTAAAGAATGGCTCATGAACTGGTATGACACCAATGCAATACCCATAGCAGCCACTATGAATATGCATGCACGTTTCCAGGGTAGATTTGCAAAATATAATAAACTTTCTTCCTCAAAGGCAAAATCAAAATATTTATTTGGAACATCAGTAGGGTAGCAGGAGGTAAAATTTAACAGAGTACACATCATTAATCCAGGGAGCAACAGCATCTTCAACCTTTTTTCTATTAGGCCTCCCCACAAACTAGTTCCCCTAGGCAAATTCCTCCCTCTGTCCACTGCCTCTCTATTCTCTGTTCTTTTCTCTGTTGGGTAAACTCCTCCCACCCTGGGCTCTATGTGACTCAGGCTCCATGTGACTCAGGCTGTGAGCTGGGCCAGAGATCAAAGCAGATCATATAGACTTTTTAATGGGTGGGGAAGATCTTCCTATTCCATTCACATTACATTCAGTCCCAAGATCTTTCCTGTCCATTACATGGGCCAGTGGGACTTTAGGGGAAATTTGTATCAACATGATTTCCATAACAACATAAAAAGGATAACACAAAATAAACACATAAAATAATATGTTAGGGTGGGGGCTTGGGCACAAGCACCCCATCATTCCCCCCTCCAATGAATGGGACCCAAAATCCTGTGGGGTAAGGGGCAAAGATCTCATCTTCTAAAACTACTTCCTGCTGAGATTGGACATAGAACTGTCTCTGCCGTGAGAGGTCCCATTCAAGGGGTCTGTTCTTTAACCACTATCCCGAGCTTGGTCAATGCTAGGTTCAGGAGTGATGTATCACAGTCTTGGACAAAGGGTGACATCTAGCTTAAGCAGTCAGTCATCTACAAGTGGAGAGCACTGAGCCTGTAGGAGATAAATCTAGTGAACAGGTTAAACAAATAAAGGCCAAAAAGAAAATAAGAATACAATAACCAGAAGCAGGGTAAATATAGCATCATTCATGCTTCTGGAGTCCATGAACCCACTATCAGACTTCTTCAAGATAAAATATATGAGTGACGGGCACAATTTGGTAATCATCTTCTCCTGAATAAACAGTCACAGTATTATTTTTTTCATGTGCTACAGTCTCCACAGTCTTTGGAGCATCATCTGGCTTCCATTTTACCCATAATTTAGCTCCCAATGTTATTCTATCAACAGAAACAAACCCTTTAGTTTCTCTGATAGTTATTTCAGAAGGAGGGTCAATTTTCACAAGGGGTATTATTTCACAAGGAATAATGATAACTTGAACTATTCTATCATTTTACAAAACTATGTAGGTCGTTCACCTAAATTTGGAATACCACAATAATTTCTCCTTGATAATTAGAATTACTCCAGCCAAAACATGTACATTATATCCTGCTGAACCAGATGTTCCTGGATATGGTTCTGGGACATCTTGCCTCACAGTCCATTACTCAATATTTGGGATCTTATGTGTTTGATGTTTTCTAGTATGCAGATTTAGGTTCATCATTCTGGCTAGAAGTGTACTTCCTCCCAATGGTCTATTATTCAAATTACATAAAGCAGTGAACAAATTATCTTTCCAATGCTGATACAAATTATTAGAACTTAGTTTCCTTAACTGTTCTTTCAATAATCCATTCATTCTTTCAATTACCCAGGATGCTTGTGGATAACATGGAATATGATATATTCGTTCTCTATTGTTTAATATACAATATCTCTTCATTTCATTACCTTTGAAATGTGAGCTATTGTCACTGAATCTGTGTTGAGATTCCATAATATAGACTTATGAGCTCTAGAGTTCTACAGGTGTTTCTCTGGGTCACATTCTTATAGGGACAAGTCATTACTACACCTGAATAGGTGTCAACACAAGTACATATAGAATTGCATCCTTTCTCTTGTGGTAGGGGACCAATATAATCTGTTTGCCAAATTTGGACTGGGATTTTTCCCTTTGCTATCTCCCCAGTTACTACCCAAGGAACAGCTCATTCCTTTTCCAGTTGACATATATATGACACTCCTCTGCTACCTGTTTTAATAACACATGTGAGATACTAATACCTTGGTCTTGTGCCCACCAGTGTGTGGCCTGGACCTCTAAATGGCCAGCCATTTGATGAACACATTTTGCTAGATCTTCAGTTGATTTCAGAGTGTGGACAATATGTTGAATAACAATCTTTGCTAGTCATTCAGCATGTGCATTGTACTTACGTTCTAGCATGGAAAAGGCCACGAGAACACCTATATGAAAAACTTACAAATTAGTTACCAAAGACATGTTCCGTATATATTCCCATAATTCTTTGCTACAGACTTGTTTACCATGAATTTCCCAATTTTGATTTTTCCACATGGGCATCCATGTAGCTAAGCTATTAGCTGCTGTCCATGAATCAATGAATATATGATACTGTCCTCCCTATTCTGTTTTAATAGCTTGGTGTACTACCATAAGTTCAGTATATCAACTACTTCCACCTGTCCCAGGACTTTTCGAAGTTCACCTAGCACATGGGTTATAGGCTACCATTTTCCAATGGCTTTTATGGACCAAATATTTTGCTGTCCCATCAGTAAACTATGTATGTTTCTTTTGCTCTTCAGTTAATCCATCATATCCCTCATTCCATTTTACCAAAGACTGTACCAACTGTTGCTTTGGTTCAGGGGATGTATCATTTCCCTCAGTAGTTATGTGTGCTATAGATTCATGTAAAGCAAAAACTCCACTTCTGCCTGTTTTAGATCTGTTTTGAATGTACCATTTCCATTTAATTATGCTAACCTCTTGTGCATGTCCACTTCTTCTGGGAAGCTGCTCCCACCCTAAGATATTGTTTTATGTGTTTACTTTGTGTTATCCTTTTTAAGTTGTTATGGAAGTTATGTTGATGCAAGTTACCTCTAAAGTCCCACTGGCCTATGTAATGGACATGAAAGATCTCGTGGCTGAATGTAATGTTAACGAAATAGGAAGATCTTCCCTGCCCATTAATAGGCCTATGTGACCTGCTTTGAGCTGTGGCCCAGCTCACAGCCTGAGTCACATGGAGCCCAAGGTGGGACAACTCTGCCCAATAGAACAGAGAGCAAGGCAGTGGGCAGAGGGAGGAACTTGCCTACGGGAATTTGTTTGTGGGGA
>CM053580.1:148705684-148784812 GCA_028627135.1 Pseudochirops cupreus
GGATTTGAACTCAGGTCCTCCTGACTACAAGGCTGGTGTTCTAGTCACTGCATCACCTAGCCACTCCTGGTATGTTTTTTTAATTGTCATTTTTTGGATTTTTATTATTTAAATTTATTTCAAACTTAAATACAAAATAAGAAAAGCAAAAAACCCAACACATTGCAATGTACAAAGCAGAACATAAGAGGATTCAATATAAAGCAATAAATTTCCATTTCAAGAAAATCCATGAAATAAATATTACACATTATTTTCAAAGCTGTCCATATTTTCTTTGCTTCCTTGCATGTTTTCTTTTCTCATCTGCTATGTATTTTTTGCTTTTTTTTTCTTCTTCCACCCTCTTACCCACAGAAGGCGACAATTAAGTATGGATACATACTTACATATACATATATGTATATATACATATACACACTTATAAATATATACATATACTCATACACATATAGTTACATATACACACATATATATATACATAGGTTTCCATAGACATTCACATATATATATATATATACATATATAATCAAAAGCGTATAACAAAAGACCACATTATTTTTATTTCCACTTGTCATCTGTTTCTCTGTAGGTGGATAGCATCTTCCTTTATAAGTTGAAGTCTTTCCATATTTTTCTGTATCCACTAGCTCATCATTTCCCATACCACATCAGTATTCTGACCCAATCACATTCTACCTGGGAGATGGTCTATGAGACTTTTTTCCCCAATTATTTTTTGCACTCCCTCTATTCTTGACTATATAGGCTTTATTTATACAGAAATATTTTAATTCAAATAGTCAAAAGTATCTATTTTACTTTTCAGCTCTGCTTTCACATTATAATATGGTTTAAGGTCTGATACTACTGAATCTAGTTCCTTTACATATTTTTCCCCAGGCTTTCTTGAAATTCCTGACCCTCTGCTCTTCCAAGTGAACCCTGTTATTACTTTTCCTGACTCAGTAAAATAATTTTTTAGTAATTTAATTGGGATTGCATTACCTAAATGGATGGTTAGGTAAAATTATCATTTTTGTTATATTAGCTTTATCTACCAACGCACAATAAAAATTACTTTTTTATTTAGATCTTACTTAGATTATTTAGATCTAAGTTTGTGTAAAAGGTGTTTTGTGTTTATATTCATATAGTTCCTGTGTCTGTTTTGGCAGGTATGCTCTCACATTTTTTATACTCTCTAGTTATTTTATATGTTCTAAAATGATTAATATAACTGACATAGTGTGGTTTCACTATTTTTTTGTTTTGACTAAATTTGATTTTCGCTTTTACTTTGTCTGTGATCATTACTATCCCTGCTTTTTTGCATAATAAATTCTGCTCCTCACTTTTATTTTATGTCTGTGTGCATTTTTAATAGAATTTCCTAAAAGCAACATATTGTTGAATTCAAATTTTTAATCTATCAGTTTCCATTTTATTGGTAAATTCATCCCATTCACATTCTGAAATATAATTACTTGAATATTTTTCTCCTTCTAGTTTCCTCACTATCCTCACCCTATTCCTCCACCTCTTCACTCTTCTACTTTACTTCTACACTCTACCTTGCCCTCCTATTCCCTAACCTATCCCAACTTCAAGAATCCCTCCTTTATCCGCTTCTCCCACCCCTACCTTCTTACTTCTTTCTGAATTTAGATTTTTTATGTTTCATCTTTATCCCATTCCCACTAATCTACATACTCTTTTATTTTCCCCCTTATCCTATTCTCTGTCGCTTCCTTATTCTCTCCCTGCCTGCCTATCCCCTTGCCCTCTTATTTCTTTCTGAATTTTAGATATATATGTATTCTAGATACATATGTATTCTTTCCTCTTTAACCCACTCCCAGTGAGAGTAGGGTTCCAGAACTACCCAACATCCTCACTCATCTAATTCCTCTGTATCAGTTCTTCCTCTTGTACCTCATTTGTATCGAATAATTACTGTTTTGCCTTTTCCTACATCTTTTTGTTTTTTAGAATCACATCATACTCAGCTCTACCCCAATCTTTCTAGCAAACTACCCTGTTACTAATGACAATCTTAGACATACAGTTTATATTCCACGTATTATAAGTGAACAATTTGTCCTGATTGTAAGGGCAATTGTAATTAGTCTTTGATGTTTATCTTATATTTCTCTTGAATCTTGTATGTCAAATTTCCTATTTAATTCTGGTTTTGGTTTTGGTTTTTTGGCAATAAAATCCTGAAAGTCTGTCAATTCATTGAATGTCCTTTTTTTGTTCAGGATTATCCTTAACTTTGCTGGGTATGATATTTTTTGGCCGTAGCCCCAGTTCTTTTGCTCTTTGATATATAGTGTTCCAGGACCTGAGGTCTTTTCAGGTACTCACTGCCAGGTCTTGTGTAATTTTAATTAGGGTTCCACCATATTTGAGTTTGTTTTTCCCTTGTTGCTCATAACATTTTCTCCTTAATCTGGGGGGTTTCAGAATTTGTCTATGATATTCCTATAGATTTTCCTCCAAGTATCTCTTTCAAGTGATAACTGGTAGATTTTTTCTATTTCTACTTTCCCCTTTTGTTTTGACACTTCAGGACAATTTTCTTCAATTATTTCTTGTATTATATCAAGATTCTTTCTTTGAGTATGGTTTTCAGGTAGTCTGATTATTCTTATATTTTCTCTTCCTGATCTGTTCTCCAGATCAGCTTCTTCTTATAAGATTTTTCATATTCTCTTCTATTTTTTCATTCTTTATATTTTGATTTATTATTTCTTGATCTCTTATATCTTTCCTGGCTTCCCCATGCCTAATTCAAATTTTCAAGGAGGTATTTTCTTCTTTAAGATTCTGGATCTCTGTTTCTAGTTGTTTCATTTTCTTTTCATAATCTTCTTGTTTTTCTTGGATTGTTTTTACTTTAAAAATTTTTCTTCAATCTCTCTTATTTGTTTATTGACATCTTTTTTGAGTTCTATGAATTCTTTCTTGGGCAAGTGACCATTTGACATTATTGGGGCAGGAGAGGCTTTTTTTTTTGTTTGTTTCAGTTTCCTCCTCTGAAGAGGAATCCCAGTCTTCTCTATTCCCACAGTAACTGCCTATGGTTGGGTTCTTTCTCCTTTGCCTGCCCATTTTTTAAAAATTTTAGCTGTTTTTTTTATTATTATAATCACCTCTAATTCTGGAATGTGGGGAAATGGTGTCTTTGGCCTGAGGTCCTTTTTACTCTTATTTCTTGAACTTTGTCCTAGGTCCAATCTATGTACTCCTTTCTCCCTCCAAACCACAGCTAGAGTCCCTGGCACACCTGTATCGGCAAGCATTCTAGCATACCCAGGATGACTGCTAGCATAGGTTCCTTGATCTGCATTTCTAAAGGAAAGCAACTCAAAAGGGGTTAACAAACTTACTTTAATCAAACATATATATCATTCACTTAGTTCAGGGGAAAAGTCAGCACCCTGAACTTTGGAAAATACAAACAGAAATTACAAGCAGACAAAAAATACAGACAGAGAAAATAGCACAATTCAACAGACCAAGAGACAGGGCTTCTAGCTGTCTGATCATTACACACATACATAGTTAGCTACCAGAGAGAAGTACCACCATCTGGGTTTTCAAAGCCCATGGGCTCAGTAGCTGCCCAGAGTCTCATCTGGCAAATCACACAACTCTTCCCATAAGTGAGCCCAGAAACAGAACATCACAACCTTCATGACCCACTGACTAATTACAAAGTAACAAAAGGTGTGGGCCTTCCTGAAAAACAAGCAAGTTCTCTTGTTGGGCTCCAAATAAGGCCCATTAAGGGACAGGGAAGATCTTCAAATTCCTTAGGCCTATTAAGGGACAGGGAAGATCTTCAAATTCTCTCACCATTACAATACTATACTGGAAATACTCTTGTTCCCTAAGAACTATCCAATGGCTATGACCTTCAGTTGTCCACTCTGGTCTGGAACCAAGACTAAGAACTCAGCCCACCATCAACAGTGCCCACACTCCACTGCTTCTGTACTCCCTGGGCATGTACTGGTTCCTTCTTGCCCAGGACTGCATCTCGGCAGCACAGCTGGTCCTGGCATCCCTTGTCGGCAAAGACTTCCTCAGCCTTCCACCACTCAGATGCCTAACTCTCCACGCTGTCCAGGAGGGGAAAATTCATGTGACTGAGAGTGAGGCTACCTCCCAGCTTCGTTGCCCCTAGGGTTCCCTGCTTTTTATTTCAGGTGAGTCAGCTTGGAGGTGTTTACACTTCACTCAGGTAAACCTCCATTCCGGAATCTTTCTTTGGATCTTCTCTGGTTGTTCCAGGCGGACCACTGTTCTGCCCCAACTCTTATTTATTTTTCCTACTCTATGTTGACCCTGAGGTGTTATTTTGTCTTGTTTTGGAGGAAATATGGAGAATTTGGAACTTTCTGACCTACTCTACCATCTTCCCACAATCCTCTCCTTTGTGTGATGTTTAAAATCTGCACAGTGATACACAGAGTTAAAGAAGGTTTCTGAAAGAACGGTGACTGAACCCCAGTGGGGTTCATCTGGGAAGTTTCCTTAGAAGTAATTACTGGTCAGTGTTCTGAAAGAAGAGGATATTGCTAAAATAGAAATGAGGTCATTTTTGGGGGGAAGCATAAAAAAGGTTCTAGTAAGTAGTAATAGTAGTAATAATAACTCTTATTATTTTTATTATTGTTTATAGCCATATATCTAGGTTTACAGATGAGGAAACTGAGGCTTTGAGTTTTGTCCATGATTATATATTTAATAAGTGACAAAAAAACCCCAAACCATGGCTTCCTGTATCCAAGCCTAATATTCCAATCACAAGGCAATACAGCCTTTCATGAGTCAATCGATAAATAGACATTTACTAAGCACCTACTATGTGCCAGATGTTGTGCCAGGCAGCTAGGTAGGTCACCAGGTTTGTGTGGTTGGAGCAGAGAATCATAGCATTTTAGAGTAGTAGGCTCATCTATCGCTTGTTCTAATGCCTCTATTTTACAGGTGAGGAAACTGAGGCCCTAGAAGGTACCTTTGATTTCCTCAGTGGAACGTAAGCATTTGTCAGAGCTGGGTCTATAATCCTGGTCTCCTTGTTCTCTATCCAGCACTTATTTTTACTGTACCTCCATACCAAGCTGAGCTGTAACACAAAATGAGACCAGTTAGATAAGGAGAGGCTAATTGGCAAAGAGCCTGGAAGCCCATCATTAGGAGTATTCATTTGATTTGAGAGGCAATTTGGAGCCATTATAGGCTTTGGAGAGGAGAGTGTTATGATCAAAATGTTATTTTGGATAGGTGATTGGTGTTACTGTGTGGAGGGTGGGTGGGAGGGGGCTGAGGCCAAATGGAGGTCACCACTTCCCAACATTTTTTTTTCAAAAACATTCCTTCCCCCTCCTCTCCATGAATTTGGTTAAGTTCCAATGAATTGACTGGAAACAACTTCATTGTTAGTTGTCATGGAAAACCATTTATACTGCCTGTAGCATCAAGAAGTCTGATGTGTCCATAGAAATGGTGATATGAGTCAAACCTCTGTTGTAGTGAATTTTGACAAGTCTGTTTTTAATCATGCATCTTGACACACACCATTTAAACCAGAAGACACACTTGTGTTCTTTGCATGCTAAAGCTTTCAGACACCAGAATCTGTGAGTGCCAAATTGTAACGTCTGCTCTCGGAACGAGGGATTTATTCTTGTACAGAGAAAGCATTTCTCAGTGCATACAGATCAACAACTTGGACATGTGAAATCATTAGAGGTAGAACTTAATTACACAAAGGGAAGAGAGATGTCAGCCCTAATGACCATCCATGCTAACCATAATTGAAGGAGTGCTCTTGGTGAAGCCGGTCAGAACTGAATGTACCACCTAGTTATTCTAGATCACATAACTGGGAAATCACCTCACCTCTGACCTAGGCTTTGGGCTAAAGAGGTGAAATTCCAACCCTAGGTGACTCAGACCTAAGGATATGCAGTGACCCAGAAACATGTGAAATGAACTTTCTTCTCCAGTATATTTCCTTTGCTTCTTTTCTCCTCCCCTCCCACCCTCAGACCTTCCTCCTATCCACCCACTAATACCTTTTATTTGCCAATCTCCGAGCCAACATACAATAAGAAAGAGAATTCGAATTTACATAACAGCTTCCTTCCAAGAAGCTGAAAGCACTTCTCCCGTATATAATTTGTCCTCACAACAATCTTCTGAACTAAGAAAGGGCCTCTCATTAACATCATCATGAGACTCATCATTATTGCTAGACCTGTTTTACAGTCACAAAACTTGCTGGTGAGCGATTCTGGTGACGTGACAGGTTTCTTACACAGTTTTTGAAAACTGACACACGTAGCGAGGATTGCAGTAGAAGCAACTTCTACTTCTTGCCTCATCAGTGGCCATGTTGCACACACAACTAAATTTACTAACCCTCATTTTAATTTTATTTTCAAAATATATTACAAGCTTCAGATTGTTACGATATTGTTAGATTTAAGCAGAAGGTGGCAGAGCCTCCAAAAGAACTCTGAATCAAACATAAATATGTGCTAAGAAATGAGTGCTAAGAAAGTTGCTGTCAAAGCAAATTGATTTGAATTATGTAAGACCAATTCTCATTTTCTTTTTAAAGGTTTGACTCTGGATAACAGCTAGGCATTATAACAGCCTTAACTTCTCAAATGACAATGCGTATCACTTTCTACCCTTACACATTCAAAACTTCATATACATAGAACCTATATTGGATTACATGCCGTCTTGCGGGGAGGGGTAAGGAGGAGGGAGAGAAAATTTGGAACTCAAAAACAGGTGGAACTAAATGTTGTACACTAAAAGTAAATAAATATGAAGGCAAAAAAAACTTCAATTCGTTTCAAAATTCTAACAGCTAATTTTTGTCTTCATCTCACAGAATTGCTCCTGCCATTCCCAGATTTTCCATAGTAATAATGCTTCTTGTAGAGGTGACCTTCAAAGGACCAAAACACTATTTTGGTTGATATTTTTGATGGTTCCAAACATTATGCCTGACTTTCTTTAGAAAAAAAGGTTACACTGATGCTTTTTGTTTTTTATATCATAATCACCTCTAGGGATATTCTCCACCTTCACCCCATAAATGATGTCTTGTAATAGCAACAAAAATAATTTTAGCAAAAGCACCAGCATAATGAAGGGCAGCTAGGTGGTGCAATGTAAAGAGTGCCAGGCCTAGCATCAGCAAGAATCTTTTTCCAGAGTTCTAATCTGGTCTCAGACACTTATTAGCTGTGTGACCCTGGGCAAGTCACTTAACCTTGTTTGCCTCAATTCTTCATCTATAAAATGAGCTGAAGAAGGAAACAGCAAACCTCTCCAGTATATTAGCCAAGAAAACCCCAAATGGGGTCACCCAGAGTCAGGCACTACTGAAAAAATGGTTGAATAACAACAAAACCCCAATATAGTGACCATGTTTAATGGTGTATTCAACATTTTGTTCCCTGGTCTCCCACTTTTTGCTTCTCTCTTCTCTGCGGTCAAGAGTAGAATCATAGGGTCAGCTACTTTAAGCTACAAGAGACCTCAAAAACCATCTGGTCCAACTGCCTCATTTTACCAGTCAGGACACTAAATCACAGAGTGATTAAATGACTTGCCCAAAATGATACAGTTAGTGTCAGAAATGGGTTTTGAACCAAGGTCCTCTGACTCCAAAAAGAGTTCACTCTTGTTTTAATGTTCTTGTAGTATACATCATTGTGTTCACCATGCGCATTGCTTTACCAATTCTGTATATTTCATTCTACATGAGCTCACATGCACCTCCATTTTTCTCTGGATTCCTCATATTCATTGCTTTGATTCATTGATAATCTTCCATTATCTTGGCTTTTTGGTTCTGTTTTGTTTTGTTTTGGTTTGGTTTGGGGTTTTTTTGGCTTTTTGGAGGGGGAAAGGCAGGGTTATTGGGGTTAAGTGATTTGTCCAAGGTCACATGGCTAGTAAGTGTTAAGTATCTGAGGCCAGATTTGAACTCAGGCCCAATCTTCCATTATCTTAATATGCTATGATTCATGCGGTTATTTCTACCAATCAAAGAAGCAGCTTGTATTTTATTCTAGAGACCATAGGGAGTCACTGAAGGCTTTTGAGCTTGGGAGTAACATGGTCAAACAGATAGATAAAGCATTTTTAAGTGCTTACTGAAGGGCAGCTATGTGACCCAGTAGATAGAGCACTGGCCCTGGAGTCGGAAAGACTCATATTCCTGAGTTCAAATGTGACCTCAGATACTTCCTAGCTGTGTGAGCCTGGGTAAGTCACTTAACCCTGTTTGCCTCAATTTCCCCATATATAAAATGAGCTAGAGAATGAAATGGCAAACCATTCCAGTATCTTTGCCAAGAAAACTCCAAATGGGGGGGTCACAAAGAGTTGGACATGACCAAAAACAATTGAAAAATAATAGCAAAAATTGTAAGGAAACTTAGAGCATTTATTGTTTAAAAAAAAAAGAAAAGAAAAGAAAAAAACCCACCTTATTCTGCTTACATCAGTACTTGCCAAAAGTGATGAAGGTTTCTCCTCATTTTGCAAATGCTATCTGCATGTCAGTTCACTTGAGATGGGTTCAACTAGTGGGTGGAAACACCAAAGGAAGACTTTCACTCTGGGGATTGTAATAAGGGATATAAACTGTAAGGCTTAAACATTCTACCTTGATAAAGGTTACACCATATCAACGTAACTCCAAACCACGTTAATGCTGAACTGAATGATGATTACGTATATTCCCCCAGGTAACTTCTAACTTCACAACTAAGATGAATTCCTCATTTTACACATGGGGAAACTGAGGCCCAGAGAGGTTACATGACTAACCCAAGGTCTGTAACAAGACCTGCCCAATCTTTTGCTCTAAGTAGGCATAACCTCCAGCTGATTTGCTCACTGAATGAGCCACAGGGGTGGGGTTTGTTATCCCTATATATGAGACATTTATAAATAAATAGAGTATACAAAGCTTCCACCATGCATTTCATCTCCCAGGCAATGTGAATTTCTCACAGTTTCTAAGTTCAGAACAATAATTTTTCATACCAGCATTTGTGGTATGAGAAGAATTCCTAACATCTTGGAACAAGTTGTCATTTTAGAAAATTATAAGCTTTTAAAATAACTAGCTAGAAATTTCTGAAGTACAATCAGCCTGCAAGAGAATACCCATTGTGGGGCATGAATAACTGTGCACGGTAATTGTGCAGTTTGTCCTTTCCACTGTAGATCACAGCTTTTATCTCTGGGTGCATTTCTTATATCTGATCAAACCAGCAAAATCTGCCCTCTTTGGAATCCCCTTGCTCTTCTAGAGGAAGAGTCTTTTGATGTTTTTTTCCAAGAATTCCTCGAGAGAGTCTTTCAGATGTTTTCAGACAATTAAAATGTTATTTGATTTTTAACCCTTCAAAACAATGCATCCCCCAAAAAAGGTACATATGGCTAAAAGCAGAGTGAGGGGCAAATCTAAGCAACAGGAAAATGAACAAGAATGCATGCTTTAAGCCCTTGGCACTCCCAAAACAATGTGGCATACTCAGATTATTGCTGGCTGCCAGCAAGGCATCTTGTCCCACCTGTAATTATGGCATAATTCATGCTGCTTGGTTTGGATTCACTTAGTGAAGCAGAAAACCCATTCATCCTCCCAGCATCACTTGCCAACTTATACAACTTTGCCCACTCCTTAAGTAACCTTTTTTCAATTTATTCACTAGTCTGGATCTAGAAGGTTAAAATTGATCTCCTGTTCAGCATGATATCTAATGGTCATAATAGCACTTATTTCTCCTTGCACCTGCAAAGAGTATGCTTCAATGACAGAATTCACTTCAGGGGACCTTTTTATTCCAGGAACTAGTGAAATAGAAGTAAATGGAATCAAAGAAAAAGAATTCTCCATAATAGCTTTTAGAGGTCAAAGAATTAAGGAAGCTTTGTCTGTTCTTCACTGGTACAGGCAAAGTTGGGCGAACACAGCAGGGAAGAAGAAATATGGCCAAACTGGAAAGCTTTGCTACCATGATGGTCCTTTAGTTCAGTGGCTTTTTATCCTATTTCAGTGATTCTCAATCTTTGCCATAATGATTATGGTAGTGTTTTAATGATTGTTCGCTTAATCTGTTACTACCTTGTCCCAAGTCACCTGTGCACTAAAACCCTACCCCTAATATATGAATTGTCCATAACTAGGGGCAGGTATCTGGAGGAGATACTGCACTCAGGGAAGTTTCAGGGATGCCAACAAACCTGTCCTGGGATTCTTCCTTCTTTCTCTGCCCTAGCTCTTCCTTGGGATTATTTGTCTTGATTGACTCACTCCTAAGGCAGTATTGGTGGCAGCACTCACCCCAGGGGTGTCTCAGCCCCCAGGAGTTACTCTCATAGCAAAGAACTCTATCAACAAGTATTCATTAAGTGCCTACTCTGTGGCAGGCATTGTTTTAAGCTCTGGGGGTTACAAAGACAAAGTACCTGCTCTCTGTGCTCTCCCTCCTCTTCTTTTCTCAGGAGATACAAGTATATTTCTAAGTAGTTTCCAAATAAATACATAAATACAAGGTCAGTCAGTCAAAGAGCATTTTTTTTTTGCTTTTTTCAGAGAGGGGAAGGCAGGGCAATTGGGGTTAAGTGACTTGCCCAAGGTCACATGGCTAGTAAGTGTGTCAAGTGTCTGAGGTCAGATTTGAACTCAAGTCCTCTTGACTCCAGGGCCGGTGCTCTATTCACCGCACTGCCTACCCACCCCAAAGAGCATTTATTAGTTACCTACTAAGAGTTAGGTGTTGTGCTAAATGCTGGAGGTAATAGGTTATGAGGGGAAGCACTAGCCGTGATGCTTAAGAGGAACTTTGACTAGATAGAAGCATGGAGGGAGTATATTTCAGGGATGAAGAATGGCCAAGGCAAATGCAACGGAGATAGAGAAATAACAAGAAAGTCCATTTGATTGGACCATGGAGTAAGAAGGAAAACAATCAATTAGGCCTGCAAGTAGGTAAAGGATTTTAGGAAGGATAAGTCACTGGAGTCTTTGAGTAATGGGGCGACATGGAAAGACTTGGGCATCGGTAAAATTACTTTAGCCGCTATGAAATAGATGGAATGGAAAGAAGAGGGTCTCCAGGCAGGGAGACCAGTTTAGGAGGTTATTGGTGAGCCTATTGCCAGATGCTGACCATTTCTCAATATTTGCTCCAAGTGGAAAAAAAAATCGCTAGTATATTTATCCCCATTACCAAAAAAAATTTCCAAGAGCTGCAGCCTCTCCCTCAATATTGTTGCAAATATTGAAGTCTGCAAAGAAGAAAGTTTTTGAGGTAGAACAAGGAGGTAGAGCTTCACCCCATTCATTTCACACACAAGTCAGTCTTATTCTGGCTACAGAGCAATTACATTTAATTTTTATTTTACTTTCTTCAATTACATATAAACAATGATTTTTATCATTTTTAAAATTTGAGTTCTAAATTCTCTCTCTCTTTCCTTTTCTTCACTCATCCTTAAGAAGGATAGTAATTTGATATAGATTATACATGTGCAATCATGTATATTAATTAACAATGTAGCAAAAGAAAACACAGACCTAAATTAATAAGAATAATAAAGCAAGTTTAAAAAGATGCTTCAACCTGCAGTCATTCTCCATGAGTTCTTTCTCTTGAGGTGGATAGCATTTTTCATCATAAGTCTTTCATAATTATCTTGGATCAATGGATTACTGAGAATAGGTAAGTCATGCATAGTCTGTCATCTTACAATATTATATTTACAATATGCAATACTCTCTTGGTTCTTTTCATTTCATTTTGAATCAATTCATATAAGTCTTCTCTGGTTTTTCTAAAGCCATCCTGCTTGCCATTTCTTATAGCAGAATAATATTCAATCACAATCATAAACCACAACTTGTTCAGTTATTTCCAATGGATGGGCATCTCCCTCTCCAGTTTCCAATTCTTTGACACCACAAAAGAGCTACTATAAACACTGTTGTTCATATAGGTCCTTTTCCTATTTCTTTGATCCCTTTAGAGTGCAGACCTAGTAATATTATTGTTGGCCTACAGGATATGCACAGTTTTATAGCCCTTTGGGCATTGCTCTTCAGAATGGTTGGATCAGTTTATAACTTCACTGGTATGCATTAGTGTCTCTATTTTACCACATATACTCCAACATTTGTCATTTTCTTTTTTTGCATAAAGCAGTTATTTTGCAATCTATAGCTCCAGTGTTTGTAATGCACACAAGACATCACCTGTGGCCCCTGATTGGAGAGAACATGGCCTAATTCATTCCTAAATGTCAGATACATGGAAATATCCCATATGAACATAGTAGCTTGTTGTTGTTGCTCATTCATTCAATTGTGTTTGATACTTCATAACCCCATTTGGGGTTTTCTTGGAAAAGATACTGGAGTGGTTTATTGGAAACTGAGGCAAAAGGGTTAAGTGACTTACCCAGGGTCATGCAGCTAATAAGTGTCTGAGGCCCAATTTGAACTCACTGGAAGATGCACTAGCAGCATTAATTAATACATGACCAATATCAGCCTCTGAAAAAGGAATCCCATATCTAGGCTTACCTATGGCCCTTCCTCCTTCCCTTCTTCCTGAAGACTAGTCTCTTTGTCTCTCTCTGTATCAGATAGATAGATAGATAGATAGATAGATAGATAGATAGATAGACAGACAGACAGACAGACAGATAGATAGATAGATAGATAGATAGACAGTCAGAGAGATAGATAAACACAGACAAATAGACAGATAGATGGGTGGATGTCTGTATGTATATATGTATGTTTGTGTATGTGTATATAGATATATATATATACATATGTATATGTTTTATATATACCTGTGTGTATATATGCACATATATACAGATACTCACCCTGGAATTCCAATATAGAGATATGTTGTATATATGCTTTATGTGTATGTATGTGTGTGTGTGTGTGTGTGTATATATGTATATATATATATATATATGTATGTATGTATTTATATATACACATATATATAAAATAAATGTGTGTATATAAATGTATGTGTGTATATTATACCAACTTCACTCTGACAATCCATAAACACGATGGGACTGGTAGTTCTTTACAATTACCACAGGGGTGAGAATTGTAGTATAGCTGCCTCTAGCATCCTGATGAGAAGCAGAAAACTGCAGTGAGCCAATCAACTCTGCTACTTCCTGTGGTCAGTTTTAGTAAGAGCAGACAAGCTTCTAGGATGGTGAAGAATTTAAATTGTAGGTTTTTAACTAACCACTGGTGTAACTGGCAGAAATTTTTTTTTTTAATGATTTTGTGTGTGAAAGCAGCATGGCTATTGCTGTGAACATAAATTCCTCTCAGTCCTCCCAGCTTTCAGGGGACAGTAGCTGATGCCTTCCCAAGTCAGAAAATCATGGACGCTTGTTGCTCATAAAGGATCTAGAACAGAAACCCTCTCACTCACCCATTAGAATGCACTATGCTCAAAGACCTCCAATTGACAATAAACTCACTACCTTAGGAAGCAGCACATTTCACTTTAGAATAGCAATATTTGGTAAGAAGTTTTCCTTTCAGACAAATGGGACCTTTTCCCACTTCTATGATCTCTTTGGGATACAGCCCTAAAAGTGATATTGTTGGGTCAAAGCTCTTTTCATGGTGGCAAAGAATTGGAAATCAAGGGGATGCCCATCAATTGGGGAATGACTAAACAAGTTGTGGTAAATGAATGTAATGAAATACTATTTTGCTATAAGAAATGAGGAGCAGACGGACTTCATAATATCCTGGAGAGCTTTCTATGATCTGACGCTGAGTGAGGAGAGCAGAACCAGGTAAACTTTGTACATAATTACAGATATATTATATCTGTGATGACTGACTTTCATAGACTGGGCTCCTCTCAGCAATGCAAGGTTATAAGACAACTCCAAAAGACTCATGATGGAGACGGATATCCACATCCAGAGAAAAGAACTATGGAGTTTGAATGCAGATTGAAGCAAACTACTTGCTGTCTTTCTATTTAGTTTTGTTCGGTTCTGTTCCTTCTTTCTCCTTGTTCACTTCATTGGTTATAATCTTCTTTACAACTTGACTAATGTTTAATGTGAAGGATTGCATGCTGCCATGGTAGGGAGGGGGAGAAAATTTGAAACTCAAGGGATTGTGGAACTGAATGTTGTAAACTAAAAATAAATAAATTAATTTTCTTAAAAAGAGAAAAAAAAAGTTTTCCTTTCAATCAAGTTAAAATCTGCAACATCTCCCTATAACAGCAGTGGCTAGGTGGCACAATGACTACAGCACGGGCCCTGGAGTCAGGAGGACTTGAGTTCAAATCTGACCTCAGACACTTAACACAAAAAACTTGGGGAAGTCACTTAACCCCAATTGCCCTGCCTTTCCCTCTCCAAAAAGCAAAAACACAAAACAAAACAAAGCATCTTCGTATAACTTTTACTTACTGCTCTAATTTCTGCCCCTGAGACAACACACACACCCACACAAAAGGGTAATGCCTCTTCAGTGTGTTAGTGCTACAAATGTTTGAAGATGGTTATCATTTCCATTCCCCTCCATCCTCTCACTCCCATCTCAATCCCTTCTGTAGGCTAAACAGTCTTACTCCTTTCAGTCTTTTCTCTCAGGATCCCCCCAAACAAATGGCACCCTGATTCAACTTCCTTAGAATATGCTCCAACCTGCCATTGTCTTTCCTGAGATACAGCACCCAAGCTAAACAAAAGGCCCTTGGACACCATAACATTGCCATGTAGCCTAATATGACTTTTTTTCACATCTATTTATTTTAGTTTTACTTTATAGAATGAAATAAGCATTTCCATAACATAATAAAAATGATTGCAATGAAACTGCAAATTTATTACATACATACAATTTGCTATTCTTTTTAAACATATAATAAAGTTATCACATAAATTGCTTTTTTTTTCTTTCTTCCACCCTCCCCCACTCTAGAAATTTTGGGTTTTCTGGCTGCCACATTGCACTATTGACTGACTTCTGTTGCGCCCAGGTGTTTTCTTCAGGAGCTATTTGTCTACACCCCTCTCTCTCCCACAGTCACAACTTGTCCTTTGGGATGAAGAAAGATTGGGCACAAGGACTTGGACCGGAAATGACTAGTATGTTCAGAAGAAGAAGGAAAAGAAAACAATAGAAGTATGAATGTCTCAGAAGACTTAGAAAATAGTGGCTGAAGAGCAGCGGTGACCAAATGAATTTCCCTCCTCTTCCATCTGCCCCCGTACATGCTCTTGGGCCTGGCATGAGGAGATCTTCCATCTTTTCTGAGCAGGGGGTCTTGAAAGCCTAATTATGTCAGCAGTACATGTGGCTATAGTTTCTCTAGATTCCCTGCTCTAGATACCAAGAAAAAAAACTGTTCACATTGAAAATTTTTCATGTCATCTGTGAAAAGAAAATATGAATATATTTATTTGGTATTTGAACCAGAACATTCTTTCTGACAGGTCATATCAATTCTTTTTTTCCTCTTATGAAATTTCCTTCCCATGAGCCTTTTAAGACTAAATTATTGCACTTTTTAGTGTACTATGTTATGGAAATGCTCTGTTTAGCCCATAAATTAAAAATAAAATTTTTAAAAAGACTAGATAGGGTTTGCAATTCAGCAAGCATTCACTTTAAAATTATTTAAGCATTTGATGTGTGCTACTGGGATGAGAACTGGATAGCAAAAGACAATACAGTTTCTCCCCTTGATGACCTTGTGTTCTATTTGTGCAAAGCTTAATGAACAGAGAAAATTATTTAGGCTGGGCTGTAATCCCTGTTACAGGGGAGACTGAGGCTGGAGGCTCACTTGAGCCACAGAACTCTGAGAAATAGTAGGGCTAAAGGGTGACAGAGTATCCACACTAAAATTGTCACCAATATGGAAAACCCCCAAGAGCAGACAGACTACTAAGTAGGAACAAACTGGCCCAAGTTAGAAACAGAGCAAGTAAAAGCTTCCAGGCCAACCAGGAGTGGCCACTGCATTTCCAGTCTGGGTGGCATAAGGAAACTCAGTCTGAGGAAGGGAAGAGGTGGGGAGGGGGAGGGAAGAAAAGGGAAAAAGGTGGGAGAGAAGTTACATACAGAGTCATTTCTATGTCATTGTGGTGTTTGTATCACAGTGCATGGCATACAGTAAGTGCATAATAAATATTTATTGGTTACTTGGTTAATTGATCACTTTAGGGGAAAGGCATTGGCAACTAAGGGAATTAGGAGAGGCTTCCTGTAGAAACTGACACTTGCTCTAAGCTTTGGAGAAACCAAGAGAACCCCACCTCCAACCTCTTTGACCAAAGGAATTTATAATGGACCAGCATACCATTCCAGGAATTCAAGATGCCTTAGATTTTGTTTGTTAAGAAACCAGTGGTTCTCTATCTTAGACCTGCAGGATGGCTATTACCCAATTCCTGTAGTAGAAGACAAAGAGAAGACCACTTTCATCACCCCAGCTGGATTTTACCCAGTGTAGTATATGCCTCAAGGCCTTAGAGGGCACCTTTTGATGGAGAAAATAATTGAAACATGAACTATCTGCAAGTGTTGCTGTACCTGGCAAAATCATTACATTAGGGGAGATCTGGGAGGACATGAGACAAGGTTAATAAAAATGTGGGATCCATGTGAGGAAAATTGCTTATGACTTTTGATTAATGAATGCCAGCTTTGTAGCACCTTTGTCAAGTAGGTGGGCCTCACAGAATCTCAGCAAGAAGTGAGGAACCATCCAAACAAAACAGAAACACTCCTAAACCGGTCACATTCAAAGTGCCGTAGAGAGCTAAAGACTTTTCTAATATTTGGCAGTTATTAATACAAATTTGTTTTTTAAACTGCTTTTGCTAAGCAGTGATCTAACTTGAATACATATTATTGAAGAGCATAAAAGCAGAAAGGCAAGAAACTTAAAATTGCCTTAAAACCAACAAAACCTTTTGGAGACCAATGGACAGAGAGATGGGAACAAGATTTCAAAGACATGGTCAGTTGCTTCAAACATGCACCAGTATTGGTGTATGTACTATGTATATATGTACTATGTACTATATGTACTCTAAAAAACTTTTATCTTGTAGATATATGCCAACCCTGGAAGAATTAGGTACTGTTCCATCCCTACAAAGTGAGAGTCACCAGAAGTTCTGTGTATTTGCAGCAGAAATTGAGCAATTGTGATACTGAAAACCTCATATACAAGGGGAAATCTTGGCTCTGAAATGAGTTGACAACGAAAAGTTCAATGACTGTGTGTATGGAGAAAAGTTACAAGTGTGACCTGTTTTGTTTTTTTTGTTTTTGCTTTTTCCTTTTTGGAGGGCAATTGGGGTTAAGTGATTTGCCCAAAGTCACTCAGCTAGTAAGTGTGTCAAGTGTGAGGCCACATTTGAACTCAGGTCCTCCTGACTCCAGGGCCGGTGTTCTATTCACAGCGCCACCTAGCCACCCCAACAGGTGTGACCTGACAATAATCCTCTGCATTGATTTATATTTTGATGGCTGGTTGGATGGCTTTGCCAGAAAGAGGGGCAGAACTAGCCAACTATTTATTCATCATGTATTCCATTTAGGGAAGATTAATATAGATTCAAAGGTCCTGTCCTAAATACCACATGACCATGAAAATATGATGCCCCCTAATGATGGAGTGAACTCTATTTGTATCACCCAAAGCAGATAATATCACCAAGAAAGAGTATGGAAAGACTAAAGAGCACCCAGGACAGAGTCTTGCAATGAACTCACGCATGGGGGTTAGGACACGGAACACAAGTGATGATCCCACAAAAAAGACTTAGAAGTGACCACCAGCTTATGATTGTGATGGAATAGCCTGGAAAGACTTACATGAACTGATGCAAAGTGAAATGAGTAGAACCAGCAGAACTTTGTACATAGTAACAGTAATATTGTAAGATGATGAACTGAGAATGACTTTACTTTTCCCAGTAACACAATATTCCAAGATGACTCTGAAGGACTTATGATGAAAAAAAGCTATCCATCCCCAGAGAAAGAATCTGAATGGAGATTGAAGCATACTTTTAAAAACTCTTCTCAATGAGGGGAGTAAGGCGGGAAGGAGCGAATTTGGAACTCAAAATTTTAAATATGAATGTTAAAATTGTTTTTACATGTAATTGGGGAAAAATAAAATACTAAAAGTAAAAAGGTAAAAACATAGTAAAAGAGAAAAATAGTAAAAAGAATACTCATAGTAAAAAAAAAAAAGTAAAAATAAAATACCAAAAGTAAAAATTTAATTAAAAAAAATTGTCCGCCAACCATCAGACAGATACAACTCCAAAAGTCACACGAAGCAAGATATTCATTGAAGTCATGTGAGCAGATAAGGCCACCAAATGACAAAACAAGAGAGCACAGGGACATAAGAATTACTCATCTAGTAGTATCCTCCCTAAACTGTAGCACAATTATTTATGTCATCCAAGTTAATGAATCAGACTTTTGGGCATTCTCACTCACAATGCTTTACAGCTCTACATGTTTTTTCTTCATTTTGCATGGTAGGCAACATGTTCTATTTTAAAGTCATTTCAAATACACTTACAGCGCAAATAGGTTGTATCATTGTTAAAGAGTTCGATTTTTCAGAGATTGATTATCTATCCCATGGATTATCTAGGCTCTTTGATTGATTTTTTTCCCTTTTTTGCTACTTTCTTTTGTCTTTTTATTGAGCATTAACAGGGAGAGAATTGGTAAAGGAAGAAGTGAAAATCAGAGCTGTCAACTTTGCTTCTTGTCAAGCACCTCTGATAAGAAGAAGGGATTGGAGCTATTGAAAAAATGACATCCTTGATTCATCCAGGGATTTTACTAATCCATTCACTCCTGTCTCAGTTGGCATAGGTCACTCTTGTGGTTCCCTCACCCTATTTGCTCCCATAGAGTCCATTGAAAATAGCTGACAAATATTTAGAGACTCTTTTCTTCCCATGGAAAACTTTGAGGTAGAGACAAGGTTCAGGGCCAACAAACAGAATATTAACAAGTCATATAAGTACTGACAATCGTGCTTAGTAGTTGTATACTGACTTTTTTAGTGCTTTGTAATTTGATTTGATAGTATTTCTCCTCTTTTCTGGCAATGGGTTTAGAACCTGTTAGGAAGAGACATGATACACAATTATAATCACAACACAGGATATGGAAAAGGTCAGGTACTAAAGTCCTATTCATATTACATCTTGCCAGGTGTAGCCCTGTGGTACCTTTCAACTATTTTCCTGAAAATGAAAGGAGATAATGTTTTCCTTCACCTTGTCATGAACAGACTACAATGCCTGAACTGATCCTATGGAACCAAAAGTCACTAAGCTTTTAAGTCTCCCTATACCTGTCTCCCAGACAGGGAAACAAAAACAAAAGGTAGAAAAAGAAAGAGCCAGAAAGGAAATATCTCTTCCTGTGAAGCTTTCTGGATTTTCCAGAAAGACCACTAAGATTTCTTGCAAGAATAAGAAATTTGAGGAAAACTGAAGCCCCTATGAAAGTATGTGGATGCTATTAGAAGGGAAAATCTATCTGTAGCCTTCAAAGTAGACATTGAAAGAGATGGCATAAAACAGTGAAGGAATAAACATATGAATAAATGAATGAAAGAATGAAAAAACATTTTAGTATTTATGGTATGCCAGGCACTGATCTAAAATCTGTGAATTCAAATGCAAGAAGCAAAACAATCTCTGCCTTCAAGGAACTGACATTCCAGCAGAGGAAGAAGATTAATGCACTTAGGGTAGTGGTAGTCAGGGAAGGCAGGGGGAAAGTATTCATTAAGTTTCTACTCTATACCAGACACTGTAAAAAGAGCTTTATAAATATTTTCTCATTTGTTCCGTATAGCAATTCTATGAGGCAGATGTTATTATTTCCCATGGAGAAAACTAAGACTAGCAGAGTTTGAATGACTTGTCCACAGTTACATAACAAGTAAATGAAGCCAAATTTGAACTCAAGACTTTCTGACTGCAGATTCACTACTGTTTCCTCTGCATATAGGTGCCTCCTATAAGGAATGTTATATCATATATAAGGAAGTCCTGGAATTGGTGATTGTAGTTATAGGGCAATGCCAAGTTTATGTGACATTTCTACTTCATAAAATCTCTAATACATATCCCCTTTTGTCCATTGCCATAGGCATCACCCTGTTGCAAGCCCTCATCACCTCATACCTAGATTTTTGCAACAGTCTTCAGATTGGTCTCCTTGCCTCAAGTCTCTTCCCATTCCTTCATCCTACCCTCAGCTGCTAAAGTGATTTTCCTAGTGTTCAGATCTGATGATATCAATCCCTCTCTCCCCACTCAATAAACTCCAGTGGCTCCCTCTTACCTCCAGAATCAAATATAAAATTCCTTGATGGTCCCTTTCCTAACCTTTCTTGTCCTCTAATAGCTGACTGTCTTCCATGTCCTTTACAAATCCAATGACATCCAGCTTCTTGCTGTTTCTTATACACATACTCCATCTCCTGACTCCTTGCTTTTTCACTCACAGACTGTTCCTCGGGCCTGGAATTCTATTCCTCCTCCCCTCTGTCTGTTGGCTTTCCTGGCTCCTTCTGTCACAATTCAAATCCTACCTTTTATGAGGCCTTTTCTTAACCCCACTCTCACCAGCTGCTAGTGCCTTCACTTTGAGATGATCTCCCATTTACAATGTACATTATCTTGCATGTGTAGTTATTTACATATTGTCTCTCCATTAGAATGTGAGTTCCTGGAGGGTAAGAACCACACTTTTGCCTTTCATTTTATCCCTTTGTACAGTAGTTCTTTGTACAGTACCTGATACCCCATAAGTATTTAATAAATGCTTATTAATTGGCAAGTTCTCTGCAGGGATGTCCATGTTAATTTGATTACTGTTCTCAAAGCCAGAGTTAGAAAATTGGGAATGAGACTGAGGAGGATGCATGTGCAATGTCATAGAGATGACCAGGAAGTTGCACGGTGCATCTAGGTTTCAAGAGAAGACAGAGTGGGTGCTTACCAATCAGATTCCCAAGTTCCTTGGATAGGAGCTTAAGTTCTAGACAGGAGGGACAGGAGGCTGGAATACAGGAGCAGGGCAGTTTAAACATGATCTGCAGTTGTGTGGTAGGTGTAGATCCTTGGCAACTGGATAAAGTGACTGTCTACCATATAAAGATGCATTAGGTATTTGATGCCAATGACATAATTTCTAATTGTTGTTCCCCATCTCACTGTTTTCCCCACGTCCACATATGTACTTTGGGACTGATGGAGCATGTTCTCATAGATGTTTTTATTTGGGGAGAGAATATAAAAAGAGGAAGGTAAGGTAAACCAATTAAAAGCAAGCATGCTAACATTGTGCAATGATTAACTATGATAGACGTAGCTCTTCTCAGCAATATAATGCTCCAAGACAATTCTGAAAGACTCTTGATGGAAAATGCTTATCCATATCGAAAGAAAGAAATGATACAGTGTAAATGTAGATGGAAACATACTATTTTTCATAGAGTTTTTTCATCTTTTTCCTTTTGTTCTGTCTCTTCTTTCACAATATGACTAATATGGAAATATGCTTAACATGATTGTATCTATGTAACACATCAGATTGCTTATAGTATTAGAGAGGGGAGAGTACTAAACAAGGGAGAAAAATTTGGAACTCAAAAATCTTATAAAATATGAATGTTGAAAACTATCTTTACATGTAATTGGAAAAAATAAAACACTATTTACATTTTTAAAATTTAAATTAAATTAGGGAATACTGATAATTAAAGTTATTTACTTTTGAGGGTAGAGACGCTATTCCAAATGAAAAAACCCTACAATCACACAAGAAAAAGTTGTCCTACAAATTCTGAAAGAATATTGATTTGGTTTCAACTGGACCCGTGCATGCTTTCACTCCTTTAGGAAGCTACTTGTAAAAAACTTCCTTCAGTAATGTAAACTGGCACATTCTCTGCAGTTTCTAATCTTACACAGTTGCTTGAGGCATGAGGTAAAATGACTTACCCAGGTAAACATAGGCAGTGTAGGGCAGAGAGGAAACTTGAACTTTCTGCCTCTCTGTTCATTATGCTGTACTGTCGTCTTTCACAGCAAAGACATTAGCAGTTATGAAGCAATGACATTAAATAATAAATCATTTTAAAATGTATACAATTCTGGAAAAAAACAAGCACACTGCAATGGATTTGTGATCTTATCTATGTGAATACTCCCTAAATAATAATAAGAATAATAATTATTATAATAGCTAACATTTACATAGTACTTACTATGTTCCAGGAACAATTATTATTAAATGAAATGTTTTGATTCTCAAAACAACACTGGGAGGTAGGTGCTATTTTTATCCACATTTTACAGATGGGGAAATGGAGGTAAACAGTTAACTGACTTACTCAAAGTCACACAACTAGTAAGTGTCTGAGGTTGTATTTCACTCAGATCTTCCTTACTTTAGGCCCAGAAATCTATCCACTATATCACCTAGCTAGCCCATGGGGAAACTACTCTTTTTTTCATGACATTATAAAAAATTTCTGGGGCTCCAGAATCCATTTCTATCTTATCAGACTTTTATTTCACTATTGTGACTTCTAAGATCCACTATCTTTTGCTCTTTTTTCACCTTAAAATATTTTCTACTCCAATCATTTGTAGGATTCAAGTAATTGGAATTATGGCTACATATGAATCAGGTTTTTGTTTTTGTGCAGATCATCTGGGATAGTCAACATGGAAGGTCAACCTGAATGGCTAGAACAAAGCATTCTAATAAAGACAACATGCACTGATTGTCTTTGGATGGTCACTGTTCTCATTTGTCTTTTGAAAGTCCATCACTTGAGCTAAATTACTTTCTTATAGTCAGTCACCTTACATCTGTTTGACTCTTACAGAAGTGAAAACCACTTCAATTTCTTCTTTCACGATATGACTAACGTGGAAATATGTTTAGCATGATTGCACCTATATAACCTATATCAGATCGCTTGCAGAATTACACTGTAAACCTCAGAGTGTTCCTCTTTGAGTTGTCATCATCATTTTATTTTTAAGAAAATTCAGAATTTTTTAAAAGCCCTAAAAAATGTTTTAACTATTAATTTTTTATATAAATTCATTGAGTGGACTACCTGTTCTGTTCTCATAGGAAGACATATTTGAAAGTCAGAAAACAGGCAGGCTTAAAGATAAATTGTAAATTAATTTGCTGGAGGGAATGTCCACATTGAGGAGATTACAGATCCATTAGAGAATGAGAGTTTGCAGCATTGACATATTTCTTTGCACTGAAGGACTCCATTGATTCACCAAGTTGGTGAATGCCTTTGTTTGGGAGGCATGAAAGGTGAACAAATGATGACCTGTACTGATCCCATCCATGTATGCAAATTGTCATTTGCTTACATACTTGTTCTTTGAGTAGATACTGAACACAGAAAATGAACTAAATTTTAGCTAGGAATAAATGGGGTGAAGGGAGGCAGGGTAATTCAGGAGGCTGGCCAAACTGGGCTTCTCTGTACAATGGCGGCCTTGGGGAACACCAGCTTTATCATCACTTGGAATAGAAAGGAAGTTCATAATGCATTCAGAGCCCCACCTCTCTTGGATTTAGGCTTCTCCCTCACTCAGCCTGGCTCTCTGCAGCAGGAGCACATCCAATGAAATTATAAAATGAAGCCTTATACTACAGCATGCCTTGAAGCCACTGATGTTTGGGGTCCCCAAAAATGTTTCTGTGGAGGCAAAAAGGAGCCTGCAGGAGGAAGGACTAAAGAAAGACTTTTGCTGCAACAATGAAAAGAAAATAATTAAGGGCAATCTTTGCAGGAGAGGTTTAAGGTAAGGAAGGTTATATTGTATTTCTCCCAGCAAGTCTGCACAGTGACTCAGGGATTAAACTGACAATAACCAACTCATTAAATCATTCTAGAAGAGTTTGTCCCTTAAAATGGATCTATTTTGTGGAAGCAGAAAATTCATTCATTAGGAATACAGTGACATAATATTTTGATAAGTGATCCTGTACTTGTAACTGGACTGGAAATATGTTGGGCAAGGATATGCTTGCTTGTGGGAAGTAGGCCTAGAGGTGGGAGTGGGGATGAGGGAAGAAGATCATAAAGATATTTGGTTACTCTGCTGTTGGTATTGTCCCTTCCTGGGTTTTGACATCTCGATATTACTTCAAAACCATTTTCAGGTTTGTTCTTCTTTCCTTAGTGACAGGTTGGGAGACCTAGGAGATTCGGGGGACTATGGATTTCATTCTATCTTCTTGACAGATTTTAATTAAATAACTAGAGATGAGTGTGATGTGATATTGAGGATGAAAGACAGAATTTCACTGCAGCATATAGGAATATTTGATTTCAAATCAAATAACTTATTTATTCATTTAAAGTCAGTTTGGGTACATACTAGAAATATTTCAGAGGAAGGCACTGAAGACTGCAAATGAAAACAATATAATTAAGAAATGTTGTCATTATCAAGTTAATACTATTTGATGATTGATGTTTATTCATAAAGTTCCTAATAGGAAAGTGTAATAGTGAACAAAGATCACTGGAGTAGAATATTTTTGAGAAACTTCATGAAACTTCTTCAAATTTTCTATGCATATTTGTTGATCTCCAGGGCTTGGCATGCTACAAATGGTGGGGCCGTGGCCCTTTGTCTATGCAAAAATCACAGCAACACAGATTGTTAGAACCAGAAGGCTCAAGAAAGAATCTAATGCAAGCTTTTCTTTAGACAACAGAGGAAATTCTGGCCCAAGAAAAGCTAAGCAACTTACCCAAGGTCACACAGCTAGTTAGTGACATAGACAAGTCAGGCTCTTTAAGACAAGCCAGGCTCTTTAAAGTCACAATTTGGTCAGTCCAAAATAGCAGACTGGATTCCAACAAGCTCTGTTCTTTTCTGTTTTGCCTCAATGGTCTCAGAAATAACCTATCTCCTTTGTGATTCCCTGCTTCTGTATCCTTCCTGATCTGTTTCACCTCCTTCACACACATACATACACACACACACACACACACACACACACACATACACACATGCACACGCTCGCGTGCGCACACACACACACACACACACACACACACACACACACACTTTTGTCCCTGATTACACTTCTCAAAAAAAAATCTTCCAATTCACCCAAACCATAATCCCACCATGACACACATCCTTGTTTTTCCTAGTAACAGAGATACATAGGAATTCCTTGAGAGGGAGAGGGGGTTAGAATGGACAATTAGACAAGAAACCTATTGTTTGAATACCGTATTATTTTAATTCAATTTGATTTAGTTGGGGGGGGGGTGTTACCTTGTAATTGCTTCTTTCGACAATCATTTATTAAGTACTTACTGTTTTCAAAGCATTGTACTAGGGGTAGGGCAAAGGCAAAGGGAGAAAATGGGATACAAAATGGAGATAAAATGTGACCATGTCTTTGTAGAGCTTATAATCTAATAGAGCGATATAATCTGCAAAGAAGAGATAACTACAATACAACATAACACAACATGATCATGAGTTCATCAAGGGCTTCTTCAAGGGGGATCAAGGAGAGCTTCCTGGAGATTCAAGGTGACCCAGTGAGGGAAAGTGAGGATTTTAGTTGACCTTTAAAAGATGGATAAGAATTCAACATGTGGAAGAGGAAAGTACTTCCCAGGGTTACACAGCTAGTAAGTATCTGAGGCCACATCCTCCTGACTCCAGGCCTGGTGTTCTATCCACTGTGCCAACTAGCTTCCTTTTATTTCTAAGTGCTCTACTATATCTATTTTATCACCTAACTGCCTTATAGAAAGCAAAGTGAGTAAGGTAGGGGAAAAGGAAAATATATGCAGGGGATAGCAAAGCCTAGTTTGGTTGGATAGGATAGGTGGAAAAGAACATTATAAAATAAGACTGGACAGAATAGAGTACCAGTCCTGGAGTCAGAGAGACTCATCTTCCTGAGTTCAAATCTGGCCTTAGACATTTATTAGCTGTGCGATCGTAGACAAGTCACTTAACTGTTTGCCTGAGCTCTTGTAAAATGTGCTAGAGAAGGAAAGAGAAAACCACGCCAGTATCTCTGCTAAGAAAACCCCAAAACAGGATCACAAAGAGAGACAACTGAACAAGAAGATATTGGATGTCAGATTTTGAAAGGCCCTGCATGCCAATCAAGGCAGCCAGGAAACATTTTTTTATTTTTATGGAAATTGTGTGTGTGTGTGTGTGTGTGTGTGTGTGTGTATGTTGAACCTAGAAATCATATTTATGATTCTCAATTCACCAAATCCAGATATGAATCGCTCACATTGTCTAATCATCTCCAATCTGGAAAAAAAAATGATAAAACCTTAGTTCTTAGACATGCTGTGCTCTGCCACTTTGTCCTTGTAATTAGATCTCAGCATTATGTGTAACCCATTCTAATAATAATGTCTGAAACCCATGCCAGTCTTCTCTATCCACTGTCCAGCAGCTGTGGTTCTGAAAATGAGAAAGTTATATCATAGAATGGGATTGAAGAGACCAGCTTCATTCCCACTATTCTTTTGCTTGTTCCTCATTCTACCCTGAATTTCTATTCCATTCCTGTTTCCCACTGCTCCATTGATTTCCCCCCAGCAATATGTCAGTAGGACACAGCAGCAACACAGCCAGAGGAGTGTGCAGGCGCGACAACAAAGCAGTTAGTATTACAAATGTGATTTGTGGTGGGTTGTCTAAGGAAGCAGTCCTTGCATACAGATCATCTTTTCTTCACACAGCTAAGCAGTAAATCATACCACCAGGCAATTAACTGCAATTTGAGGGAAAAAAAGCCTTGTCCTTCTTCAAAGAGTTGCAACTAGCCTTTCTCTAGTTAACAAATGAGAAAGAGAGAGACAGGAAGGCAGGCAAAGTCAGAGAGACACAAATGTGGAGAAAGATAGAAACAAAGATAGAAATAGAGACACATAAAGGGACAGAGATGGAGTGAAAGAGAATGAATTGTAAACAGTGATGCAGCAATAATAGCATTTATAATAGATGATTTGCTATTTGAGGACAATTAAACCATTGCTTCATTCAGTTACTAACTGCCAATGTGTTCCCTTTGCTACCCAAACACTCCTTCTAGCCTGAAATCTTCCCCAATAGTTTCCTCTCTATAATGTTTCCTCTCTATAATGTTTATGCCAGCATACTATGCACTGCTACTACTTGTTAAGTGAGTTGGCACAATGTGGTAGGTGATGTACACAAGGGCATGATTTTCAGCATGCTGCTTTTACATAGAGTGCCATAAAGGATTTTTCAAAATGATGTTGACCCTTATAAGATAATTAGTTTCCCAAATAGCTGAACTAATTTAAGAAATCTTTCTTCCATTTTCCCACCACCCCATTATGAAAAACTACCCAGACTAATACTGCAGAAATGGAGAAATTTTAAAACAGAAAAGAAAATTGGAAACACAGAAGGGGAGAAAGAGAAATCAATTTTCTTAACAGAGAAAAGATACAAAGAACAGATTGAGCTGATGGTTTTAAAACTGTTCCCTACTCAACAGAGCATTATTTTAGTGTACAACTGCATAGTGAAGCAGGTAGTATCTCCAAATGTGAACTGCATGGGAAGTTTTAAACCAGGTTGTTTGGCACACTTGGGATGCCCTTTGATTTTAGCTATCACTGTAGATTCAAGGTTTGTTTTGTGGCTTTCCTATCTGTCCTGCCCTGGGATCCCAATGAATTCTTGTCAATGGATCACAACATCTCATAACCAAAGAAAACTATTGGAGCCTTTAGAGCCCTGGTTCTCTATATTTCATATATGTTTGTTTTTCCTCTTTTACAGAAACTGCAAAGAATCGATCCTCCTCACTGTCATTCAACCTTACCCTGTGAGTGTGCCGTGAGTAAATAGCTACCCACCCCCACATACTTTAGGCTTCCATTTTCTTGGCATTTTCAGAGCTATCTTTAATCAAAATATTGCCAAAATGTGGCAACATGGGAAAAATGATTTCTTATTTGATTTTATTTCAATCTACACATGGAATTTCAAAAGTGTAAGAAAGTCTCAGCACAAAAACCCTTCCAAGGATAGGGATTAACTACTCATCTGTAACATAGTCTTAGAGAGCTACATTTACCCATGGCCACACAACTACTATTGGCCAAAGACAAGCCTTGAACATAGGTCCCACTCCAAGGTCAAATCTCCATCAGGTACGCCAAGCTTCTTCTCCACATGCCTTCCCTCTGTTAGGTAGAAGAGTTATAGAGATTCTCTTTCAATATATGTCATATTTGAAGATATGTAGCTTTCATAAGTAGGGGGCATCTAGGTGCTGCAATGGATAGAGCAACAGACCTGGAGTTCAAATCTAGCCTTAGATTCTTACTAGCCTTGTGACTTTGAGTGAGTCACTTAACCCTGTTTACTTCATTTTTGGAATATGTAAAATAAGTTTGAGAAGGAAATGGCAAACCACTCCAGTATCTTTACCAAGAAAACACCAGATGGGGTCACAAAGAATCAGACATGACTGAAATGACTGAACAACAACAATAAGTATATGCCAAATTAATATGAAGGAAATAAAAGCAAGGCTAGTTCCTACAAGGTAATTAGGGAGGGAAAGTACCAGCGTTAAGGAAAAAAGGAAAGTTTTGTGTAGAGAGTAGTGTTTGGACTGGATCTTTAAGTAGGAGAGAGATTCTACAAGGCAGAGGGGGAGGGAATGCATTCTGGGCATGAGGCCAACCAGTGGAAAGACACAGGAATAGGAGGTGAACTGCTATGTGTGAACAATAGCTAGATCAATTTGGCTGGATTATATAGTATAGGAAGGAGGAGTAACATATGCACAGAAAGAAAAAAAAAGCTGGAAAGTTAGGTTGAGAACAGATTTAAATAAATGCAGACATACTTAAATACCTTAAGAAATGAATAAAGAAAGAAAAGAAAGAGAAGGAAGGAAGGAAGGAGAGAAGGAGGAAGGAAAGAGTCAGGGAGAAAGGAAAGGAGTAAGGAAGGCAGGAAGGAAATTTTTAAAGGCCTTTAAAAGCCAAACCAAGGAATTTATAATTTATCCTAGAGTCAATAGAGAACTACTATAATTTATTGAGTAAAGCAGTTACATGGTCAAAGCTATGCTTAAGGAAAATTACTTTGACAACTCTATGGAAGATGGACTAGAATGTGGAGAGACCTGAGGCAGAGAAACCAGTTTAGGAGGCCACTGAAATAATAATAATAGTTAACACTTACATGGCACTATGTTTCAGGTTCTGTACTAAGTGCTTTACATTTATTCTCTCGTTTGATCTTCATTACAATTCTGGGAGATAGGTGATATTTTTATCTCCATTTTACAGATGAGAAAACTGAGGCAGACAGCATTTAAATGGCATGCCTAAGGTTACACAGCTAGTAAGTGTCTGAGGTTGAATTGGAACTCAGATCTCTCTTAGTCCTGGTCTAGCACACCATCCACTGTTCCACCTAGCTGCCTCATCAGGCTAGGTAAGAAGTAATGAAGGCCTTGACTAAGGTGGTAGCTATGTGACTGGAAAAGAGCATGATGTGATATGTTGTATAGATAAAAATGGCAAGATTTGACAATTGCTTAGCTATGTGGGCGGAGGGAGAGTAGTCAATCAGAACTCCCAAGCTTCAAACTAGAGAGCAGGTACTTCCAGTTACTGAGGTACTGGGGACCAAAATCTTCCCCCCCCCCCCCCATGCTCTACATGAGTGATATCTTCTCAGTGTCCCCACTATCTTGAACTCAGGCTACTGGTCTGGTGTTGAGTTGGGAAAACCCAAATATCAGTTATTTCTTGATCCTAATTCCTAGACAGAACTCTCTACCTCTGTACTAGTGTTCAGCATGTCAATGATGAAAGATGATGCAACTTCCCCCACACTGATGTTCACTCATCACAGAATCCTGGAGAAAAGGGCTTCCAATCAACGTGATTTTCCTCCATCCTAAAGAGGACAAATTCCCAACTCCTACTCCCCTATCCATGTGAGTTGTTATCTTCTGAGACAAAAGTCTTTTCTCCCTGCTCTCTTTGCCCATAATTTTATCCCTATCCATCTTAATGCTATTCTTCCATAGCCTATATCCTTCTCTGCCTTTCCATTCTGTGGTATCCTCTGAAACCCGTGCTCTAGTGTTATCAAACTCCCCTTTAGCCTAATCTCTTACCTTCACACTCCATCTATTCTTGTGTTCACAGAAACCTGGTCACCTCTGCCAATAAACTGCATCTTTGACTACTCTCTGGATGCTCCATCTCTCATGCCCTCTTAAACACTGAATTAGGGACAAGAGTAAACATATTCATTCCTTCCTCACTGTCACTTCCAGACCATCCCTTTGTTATCATTACTCAGCATCTTCTCGTGATTTGAAGTTTACCCCATCTGTCTCTATTCCTCCATCTCTCTATCAATTCTTCTATATTACCTGTTCAGGATACTTGTCACAGTTATTTACCTGCCACCAAGTGACTAAGTGCCTGGGTCATAGTCTTCTTCTCAACCACAGTCTGCCTTTAAATACTTGCTGATGTCTCCTCAAACACTGGATTCCCAATTCTTCATCCTCCTTACCTTCTAAGCAGCTTCACTCTGTCTTAGCCACACACAGAGATGGTTAGTTATACTTTAGAACTCAGTATCACACAACTGCCATGATTCTGAATACTAAAATTCCTTTCATTCATAACTTCCTAATCTTACCACATTTCCATCTTTTTCTCTTAAGCCTATTCATCATCGTCACTGTGACCTTCAGTCTTTCAATACTTCTCTGATCTCCCAATCAATTACCTCCTCTCTGGCTTTACTTTCCTCCCCTTGAGTTCTTGAACCTGTGGTTAACCAGTTTAAACAAAGATTATCCTCTGTCCTTGAATCCTTTTTCCCCTTCTCCACTCATGCTTGGTCAAAATAGAACCCAGGATAATTCCCACCATCCTTTCCAGGCTTTCTTTCTTTACTTAACTACATGCAGGCAGGCTCATGGTGTTTGAATCAGTGTGTGTGTGTGTGTGTGTGTGTGTGTGTGTGTGTGTGTGTGTGTGTATGTGTGTGTGTTTGAGAGACAGACAGAGAGAGAGAAATATGGAGAGACAGAAATAAGGAGGAGGGAGAGAAAGAAGGAGAGACAGAGTGAGAGAGAGAAAGAGAGAGAGAGAGAGAGAGAGAGAGAGAGAGAGAGAGAGAGAGGAGGTAGTCCACTGTCCTAGCTTGGCTCAGGACAACACTAACCCTCAGATGGACACAAAGACAGTTGAATGTGAGGAAGTCAGGGAGAAAGGGATAGAACAATCAATCATGTGTGAAAGTATGAAAATGAGTGAAAATTTGTGTTTCTGGAGTACATTTGAGGGACAGCAGTGGGGGTTATTCCACCCTGGAGACTGGCATATATAAGTGGGAAAGAGTGAGAATGATGGAATGAAGGACTGGGGAAAGGGGAAATCCTCACTCCTTAATTCCCTGCATCTAGATCTGACCACATTCCTTCCTCCTGAGGGTCAACTGAAGCCTTCTGTCCCAAAGGACAAAAAAGAGCTACTCCTGGTACTAGTACTTGGAAGGGACAGGGTGCTAGTGATCCAGAAACTGAAGGTATAGCATCCTATGGGGGAAAGAGCACTGAACTGAAAGCAGAGAACCTAATTATCATTTCTGAGACCTTAGGAAAGCCACTTGATATCTGAGCTTCTATATCCTAATCTGCAAAATGTGGGAGTTAGATTATCGATGTCAATAAGCAACTATCTATTAAGCACTTACCATGTTCCAAGCACTGTGTTAGGCACTAGGGATACAAATATAATGAATAAAACAACCCCTCCCTTCAAGAAGCTTCCATTCTAAAGGAGGGGGAGACAGTTATCATCTCAGTTATATATACATATATGTATATGCATATATACATATGTAAAATCTATACAAAAAGACTTTACACATATATGTATATATATATACATATACAACAAATACACTGCTGTTATTGTTGCTGTTCATCCTTCATTCTCAAAGAGGACCAATGACATCATGAGATTGATCTCTTGACTTGAGCATGAGTTAGTAGTTTGTGAAGGAGGGTGCCTAGCTACTAGTTGGGCAGGGTTCAGAAGAAGTCTTCATGTAGAAGATGATGCTTGAGCTACTTAAAGAAAAGAGGGATTCTATGAGGCAGAGGTGAGAAAGGAGTACATTCCCCTCATGGAGGATAACCAGGGTAAAGGTATGGAGATAGAGTACCACATGTTAGGAACAGAGAGGATAGTTTAGTTAAAGGACTGAGTTCAGGGAGAGCCATAATGTGTAGTGAGCCTGGAAAGATACCCAAGTCATAAGAGACTTTAAAAGCTAAACAGAAGAGACTATATTTTATCCTAGCAGTAATAGGGAGACACTAGAGTTTATTGAGTAGGGGTGTGATAAGGATAGATTTCTGCTCAAGGAAAATCTTTTTGACAGCTGTGTGGAAGGAAGACTAGAGTAGGAAGAAACTCAAAATATAAATTCTAGGGTCCCTTCCATCTCTTCATTTAGAAATCTTTACTACTACCCTATTGGAGAAATTCAAACAACCGAAGGAATGGAATACACTTCTGCTATAAGTGAACAACCAACAAGCATTTATTAAGTGCCTACTATATGCCAGGCACTGGGAATATCTAAACAAAAAAATCAAACATTCTCAATTTGACCCTCACTTCTTCATTACAATTATTATATTTTTCCATGATTAATTCTATATTACCCTCCCCACAACTTCTGTTCCAAACTTACTCTTCTGTCTTCAAGCCATCTTGTTTCCTAATTTTTTACTCATTCATTACTTCCCTCTTTTACATATTCAATTTCTTCCTGTCCATTAATTCCTATAAATATTCTCAGGTCTACTCTATCCTAAAGATGGGTCAGTCTTTACTTGAATCTGCCATCCCTTCAACCCATCATATTGTATCTTTTCCTTGTTACAGCTAAATATCTCGACACTAATTTATCCTTGTCTCTATTCCCTCATCGCTCACTCACTTCTCAGCCTTCTGTATTCTGGCTTCCAACACAAACCCTTTACCAAAACTACTCTTTCCAACGTTACTAATGATCTCTTAACTGCTAACTCTACTAGCTTTTTAACAGTCTCCATTCTACTTGATATCTGTGCAGTTTTTGATAGTATTCATAACCCCCTTCCCTCTTTCTAGATGTTCTCTCTTCCTTTGGCATCTGTGACACTTCTCACTCTTAGTTGTCTTCTGTCTGTCTAATCATTCTCAGCCTCTTTCGACAAATCATCATGTATCTCCCACCCACTAAGCATGACTATCCCCCAAGATTCTATTCTGAGTACTCCATTCTAGAATTCTGGTGATCCCATTAGTTACCTTGGGTTTAATTCTAATTTTTATTCAGGTACATCCCAAATGTCCCTATTAAAGCCCCTTTTCTCCTGGACTGCAGCCCCACATTGTTAACTACCTCCCTCATATGTCTCTTCGACATCGTAGAGGCAGCTAGGTAGCATAGTGAATAGAGTGCTGGACCTGGAGTCAGGAAGACACAGGTTTAAATCCCACCTCAGACACTTAATAGCTGTGTGACCCTGGGTAAGACCTTTAACCTCTGTCTGCCTTCATTTCCTCATATGTAAAGTGGAGATAACAATAGCATCTGTTTCCTAGAATTCTTGTGAGGATAAACTGAGATGATAATTGTAAAACATTTTGTAAACCTCAAAATACTACATGTACATGCATGCTAGTGATTATTATTTAGTGTGTCCAGCATGAAACTCATTAACTTTCCCCTAAATGCACCCCTCCTGCAGATTTCTCTTTTGCTGTCAAATGCATAACTGTTCTTCTAGACAACCAGCTACAAAGTTTTAGTGTCTTCCCTACCTCTTCCTTCTTTACTCTCCTTAGCCAATCAGTTGCTAAATCTTGTCACTTCCACAAAACCTCTCACATTCACTCAAATGACCATTACCCTAGATCAAGCCCTCCTCACCTCTCACATAAACTACTAAAATAGTTTCCTAATTGGTATCTCAGCTTGTAGAATCTTTCTTTCAACCTGTCCTCACATAGTTGCCAAGTTAATGTTCCTAGGACCATTGTGTGGAACATTTCGCTTCCCCACTTGATAAAAATAATAAAAAATAAAAATAATGATAATAATAAGCTAAGATTTATATAGCACTCTCTATGTACTTGGTAGTGTGCTATGTGCTTTACCATTATTATATCATTTGATTCTCACAATAGCTCTTCAAAGTGGGTATAATTATTATCCCCATTTTATAGATGAGGAAACTGAGACAAACGGAGATTAAGTTACTTGCCTAGGGTCACATAGCTAGTAAGTATCCAAGTTCAAATTTGAACTCATTTCTTACTGAATCCAGGTCTACTGCTCAATGCACTATACCACCTAGCTGCACTGAGTCCCTGTTGCCTTCAGGAAAAACTCAACCTGGCCTTGATAGTCCTTCACAAATATGGCTTCCACCTAACTTTTCAGACTTATTTAATATTAATCTCCCCCATGCTCTCTATCTTCCAGCCAAACTGACTTACTAGCTGTTCCCCACATTCAGTCTTGTGTATCCTATCTCTTACCTTTGCACAGGCTATATACCTGTACCTGGAAGGCACTCTCTCATCATCTCCACCTGTCAGTACCCCTAGCTTTTCATAGCTTAGCTCAAATGTCAACTACCTTAAAAAGCTGAGCTTGATTCCTCCGATTTGCTTCCTCACATTCTCTCTGTCTCTCTCTGTCTCTGTCTTTGTGTCTGTCTTCTCTCTTTAGCTCAGTCTCTGTCTCTCTGTCATTCCATTGCTCTCTGTCTCTGTCCCTCTCTGTGTCTTTTTTATCTCTGTGTCTTTGTCTCTGTCTACCCTCTCTGTCTCTGTGTCTCTTTTTGTTTCTCCCTCTGTGTCTATCTCTCTGTTTCTCTCTCTGTCTCTCTCTATGTGTCTCTCTGTCTGTCTCTGTGTGTCTGTCTCTGTCTCTCTGTCTCTGTCTCTCTGTGTCTCTCTCTCTGTCTCTGTCTCTCTCTTTCTCTCTCTCTGTCTTTCTCTCTTTTTCTCTCCCTCTTCACATGTTGTACCCCACCCCCAATAGAATATAAGTTCCTTGAGGACCAAAAACTCACCTCCTTTTCCCCTACATCTCAAGTGCCTGGCACAGTGCCCAGCAGAGAGTTGGTACTTAATCAGTTAAGTACTTTATTCAACTAATTGTTGAATGAATGAATCATAGCTAAGCTTTTGCAAAGCTCTCATGATTTATTTTTTAGGTTATATAGTACAATTTTTCTTTCTCACTTAACTTTAAGGCACTCACATTTTAATTATTTTCTGCTGTCTAAAACATTTCTATGGCACCAGTCTAAATATATTCCAATAAGAAAGATATTGAGCAGTTCTAGTTGTTGATAGAACTTAAAGTCTGCATTTTATTTGGTTAAATTATCCTTTAAATCCAATAGAAATGTGAAATCATTACCATCCTGTTCATCCTTGCTAACATCTGAAAGCTTTCTTAACAAAAATATGATGTTTCATCCACTGACTTAAGTAAGAAGATCAGGAGGAAAGGCAAGTCATTTGATGCATGGGAAAAGCCCTGGACTTAGAGTCAAGATGAACTATATTCAAATTCTGGCTCTTATACTAGTCATATGACCCAGAACAAATCATTCATTTCTTTAAGCTTCATCTATAAAATGAGGGTAATAATACTTCTACTACCTCCATGACAGGATGGTTGTTAGGAAGTAATTTTATAAACTTTAAAGTTCTTTTGAAATGTGGGTATTATGATGGTGGTAGTGGTGATTATTGATTGTATCCTTTGAAAATGTCTCATTGTTCCTTAGAAACCTTCTTCTCTTCTCTATCAGAATTCAGCAACTCATCTCAGGAAGGCATGTATTATATATGATTTGTAGTAGTTGCATCACAAGCCTTTAAAGTATCTGTCCCCTCAAAGTACATTCTTCCCTCATCCATTTCTTCCTTTATGGAATAACTTTCTGATCTTCTCCATTTACTCAAATTCTTCCAATATTTTAAGGTCAAGATCAAACTATCCAGAATGGAGCATATTGACTTGCAAGAGGAGACATAATTTTCCCACTGTCTGGTTTTTTTTTAATCTTTTTTTTTAATCCTGTGTAGCTCCCAAAAGCCTGGAAACAGTCATCTCACAGAAGGTAAAGGGAGGAGAGGATATAAAGAAGGAAGTTGTGGTGGACAGTATCTAATACAAACTATCTCAGGATAGTATGGTAAAGAGCACAAAATTTTGAGTCAGTGAAAGGATCTGGGTTTGAATTCTGGCTCTGACTAAATGATCTACTCTAACTCTACATTCATGTGGTAATCCATATAAATCATGAAACACACACACACACTTCCAGTTCACAGTGATCTTCCCTCTTCTGGATCCACTGTGTTGTTGTTGTTCAATCATTTGGGGTTTCCTGGGCAAAGATACCAGAGTTGTTAGTTATTTCCTTCTCCAGCTCATTTTCCAGATGAGGAAACTGAGGCAAGCAGGGTTAAATGACTTGCCCAAGGTCATAGAGCTAGTAAGTGTCTGAGATCAGATTTGAACTCACAAAGATGAGTCTTCCTGCTTCCAGGTATAGTGCTCTATTTCACCACCTAGCTGCCGCCAAAGAGGCACAGTGACTGCCTTATTGCTAAACCCAGTGGCCTCTTCTTGATCCTCATCCTCCTTGGCCTTTTTAGATACTGTCCACCACAACTTCCTTCTTGATATCCTCTCCTCCCTTTAACTTCTATGAGATGCCTCTGTTTCCAGGCTCTTGGGAGCTTCATAGAATTTTTTTTTAAAGATTAAAAAAAAACCAGACAGTGGAAAAATTATGTCTCCTCTTGCAAGTCTATAAGCTCCGTTCTGAATTTTCCCTTCATATCTGCCATATCTTATTGTGTCAATATCATTCTTGTGGGGTCTGATAGTGAGAGCTTTCAGAGACTGTAATGCACTGACTCACTAGAGATTATAAAGCAAAGGCTGAATGATGGCCACCTATTGAGCATATTGAGGGGAGAGTTTTGTGAATAATTATAGCTAGCATTTATGTAGTACCTTAGGTTTACAACACACTTTACAAGCTTTATGTCATTTGACCCTAAAAACAATATTGTGGGTGATAGATGGTATTGTTACACCATTTTACAGATTAGGAAACTGAGGCTGGTTCACTGATCTGCCCAGGGTCACATAGCGCAAAAGTATTGTTAGCTGAATATAAATTCATTGAAATCTTCCTCGCTCTAGGACCAGTGTTCTGCCCATTACACTACCTAGCAGTTTAGATAAGAGTCAGCCTAGATACTCCCTGAGATTTCTTCTAACTCTGAGAATCTTTGCTTCTGTGTCTTACTACCATACCACAGTTTCTATTATCATCACCTCCACTGTACACAATTTTAGCTCTATGATTGAAACATTTCTTTGTGAAGCTAATAATATATACATATATATTGAATGTGCTCACTTTATCCATGAATAAAGCAATTCGCTGTTTAATTCACTAAATTATTCCTACTCCTGATACTGGGTTATATTTGTTTGTTAATCATAGTCCAGATTCCAGGTATCATGGACAGAAACAGATGATCCAGCAGACTAAAAATCAATAAATTCTACTTTTATTACTCACAATAAAAATTAGCATTTTAATTACTTTTACAACTTGCTGCCCAGCATTTTTATGTTTGGTTTCCTCTGCATAATATCACCAAATAAAGAAATGGACTCATGTTTGAAACACTTTTGCCAAATTCAATATGTAGGTCTGTGCCCATGCTAAAATGTCATAGTATGGTGTAAGTATAGAATGAGTCCACCAACAGCTGGTAGGATCACAGAGAGGGTCACACAATGGCAGGTGGGTTCACCTAAGTGTAGTAGTGCCCAGATATCTACCACCTTTATTTGCAGATAATACCACATATTTGGTTTTTACTTGACTCCTTCAGAAATTCCAGTTTTTTGCCCTTTATATAATTTCCCTTCCAAATTATGGGCATCCCATTCAACGAATAGATCTACTATCTGAACCATTGTGCCAGCTACTATGAGAGATGCAGATGCACAGTGCCTGGCACATAATAGTCACTTAATAAATGTTTGTTGACCCCTGAACACACAAAAACTTAAAAGTCAAAATGAGAAACTTGCTCCTTTTTTGGGATGAATTTTTGCATTTTATCCATGCAATGTTACTTTTTCCAGAGTTATTATTTATTCCCATAGTAGTCTCATTCATTTCAAAATCATTTATCGAGTGCCTACTATATCCTAGGCATTGAGGGTGCAAATACAAAAATAAAATAGTCCCTGTGTTCAAAAAACTAACATTGTAGTAAATAGATGGTGTAGGTGGAGAAATAGATACTGCATAGGACTTGGAGTCAGGAAGAGCTGACTTCAAATGCAGTCTTTAATCATTCATTAGCTGTGTGGCCCTGAGCAAGTCCCTCAATTTCTATTTTCCTCAGTTTCTCAGCTGTAAAATGGGAGTGATGATAATAATATCACCAACTCTGTGTTGTGAGTATCAAATGAAATAATATTTACAAAGTGCTTAGCATAGCATCTGGTATATAGTAAGCACTTAATAAATGCTTGTTTTCTTCTTTTTACTGGTGGGATAGATTAGTTAGTTCAGAGAATGCCAATTTCTCTGATCTTGCCGTGTTAAAGACATTGGGCATGGAGGCTTGTGTTAGGGATTTCTCAGACTCCTTGTTTAAAGAAAGTGTAATGTTAAAAGACTTTAACTCCTCAAAATGATAATGTATTTCCATCTCTATCTTTGGGTACAGTTCCATGCAGGTTACTAGCACCTATAGCTTTCTGCTTCAATAATCACTAATTAGGCACTGAGGATATTCAGAGCCTCTGAAAGTGGAAATCCTGGAGAGGATACAAACTTTAAATAAGACAACATCTCTCTCCCTCATGGAACCTATAACCCAGGAGGTAGATATGCCACATATGCAAATAAATATATCAAATGATAGATGATACATCAAGAGAGGTAGAAGCTGAAGAGGGGAAAGGGATGAAGAAATCATTACTGACTGGAGAGATCAGAAAGTTTTATGGAGCAGATGAATTAATGGACAGGACTTCCAATAAGAAGTGATAAGGGATTAGGTAATGCAAGCACAGGGAATGTTGTAGATATCAGCATAGAGGAAAGAGCTTAAAGAGCTGCAAAGAATGTGTTCATCCCCCATGCCACAAGATGAGGACTATATTCTTGTCCAATAGGAATGCAAATAAGAGATAAAAACAGAGAAAATAGAGCTACTATTAGTATGATCCAACACATGTGCCACCACCAGTCACCCTTATTCTGAGATAAGCCAAATTTTACCTCTATTTTCAGAGGAGAAAACAGATGCAATGAGACTGGGCCAACCATCCTCATACAAAAAACAGTCTTTCAAATCCCTTCCATTCACTCCTCTATTCAAGAAGCATTTATTGAATACATCAAGTTGATAGCACTAGCCTTGGTAGAACAGGGAATAGCAAGAAATTAAAACAATCCTTACCTCCAGACCATCTGATTGAAGAGACAAAATATACATACACATAACTGATATGAAATAAATCCTCATATTTCTTAACCCATGTCACTTTTTTCCATTTTTGCATTTAACACAATTGAGTTGTTTTCTCTTCTCTAGATAATAGTTTCCGAAAGATGGCTGAAATTATTTTCATTGTCCAATATTTATTAAGCACCCTCAGGGTGCATGACACAGTAGCAGGAACTGTTTTAAATAGATATCAATGACTAATTGTAACAACAAGCACCCTAGCATACCCAGAATTGATGCTAGCACAGGTTCTTTGATCTACTTTACTAAAGAAAGGCAATTTTAAAGGGGCCAACAATTTTTAATTCTATATGTGTGTGTGTGTGTGTGTGTGTGTGTGTATGTGTGTGTGTGTATTTCACTTAGTTCAGGGAGAAAAGTCAGCACCCTGAACTTCAGAGAAAAAAACAAACAGAAATTACAAGCAGACAAAAAAATATAGACAGAGAAAATAACACAATTCAACAGACCAACAGACAGGGCTTTTAGCTGTCTTACCATTACATATATACACAGTTAGTTACCAGAGAGAGAAACACTAACATCTGAGTTTTCAAAACTAAGGGGCTCAATGGCTACCCAGAGTCTCATATGGCCAAATCATATGACCCTTCCCACAAATGACCCTTTTTCAGGGTCAGAGGACATCACAAGCTTCATGAACCACTGCCTAACTACAAAGTAACAAAGGTGTAGGCCTTCCTGAAAAACAAGCCTCCCCCTAATCAAGCTCCTCCTGTTGGGTTTCACTTGAGGCCCATTAAGGAGCAGGGAAAATCTTCAAATTCCTTTATCATTACAATAGTGAATCCAGGGATACATTAATACTGTTTTCTAGTAGTAGGCTAGACAATAACTTTCATTTTTTTTGTAATCTCCTTCCTTCCTTGTCCTACACTTCAGCATCTAATCTACTGACCTTTTTTTTTAATGTCAGCAGAAATAACAACCTAGAACTTGCTTTCTAAATATATGTACCCACACATACAGATGCACACATGTATGCATCCATACACATATGCAGGTATTTTCTTCCTATTTTTCACTTGGCATAGAATTATATTGTCTCCACCATCTATTCTCTCATCCTATTGCTTCCATTTCCATCTTTCCCATAGTTCCTAAACTCTTCTTCCTAAACACCACACACTAAGGCTAGAAAAAGGGTTCACTAAAGAAACAAACAAACAAAAAAAAATCTAGCTTATTTATCTGAATGCATTGAAACATATAAAAGAAAACCTATGGCATTCTTTTTAAAATCTAATCACCTTTTGTTAAAATAATGTTGCAAAACTAAAGTGAAATTACATGGCAAATTCTAAGGAGCAAGTATTAGATAGAAAAAAGGCTAGACAATTACAGAAAAGTGTGAATTATAGAATTTTTAATAAATACATTGTTATTACTTTTAAATACTCAGAGTGATGCCAAGGGCTAAAAAATGTGCAGTCAGATGGAGGTCCCATATGGCCGTTTAAAATAAGTAGATAAAACTCAATTATAACTAATGCTATTATTATTCATTTACTCTCTAGCCAATGTCTTGAAGCATTTTGGGTCTTTAAAAGTTTGGATCTTTCCCATAAGACACTGGTTATCCTTTTAATTTGCTGATCTGTGATATTTATTAGCTGTGTAACTATGGGTCAGTCATAGTATCTCCCTGGTCCTCACTTTCCTCATCAATGAAATTGTAGGATTGGATGAGATAGATGTCCTCTGAGGTTCCTCAGCTATAAAGTCTATGTTCATCATAGATCATATATAAGTGACCTTTATCCTAGCCCACGTCACATTTTTCACAAAGTCATTATTAGTGCAGTCCAGCTCAAAGAGACCTTCCCTTCAGCACCAAAGTATTTCATGACCACCCTATAGCATCCTCCTCCTGTGTCTCTTAGACTGTAGTGTACATTGACTTTCATGGATATCTGCCATTCATCATTATAGCATCATTTATCTCCATCACTAAGTATTCTGTGTGATGGTACTGCTGGCCAAGTCATAATGAGGTACTTTTTAGTGTAAATTAATGAAATGCTTTAGGGAGAAAAAAAGAATTGAATTCAATCAGTGACTTTTTTTCAAGATATTTATAATCCAGGCTTAACTAATTATCCTGGGAATAGGAACTTTAAGTGTTAAGCTCCTTCAAAGGCAGTTATAGTTGATTAAAAGAGGGAGGCGGAGAAAGGGAAATACTTCAAGGGGAATAAATACTAGTAGAGGTGAGCACATTGACAATAGCAGGGGACTGCTGGAGTAACCCTGGAATTGATTATCTCACTGTGGTACTACACATCACAGTACCCCTAAAGCATCAATGCCTCTATTCCATAATTTTCATATATATATGATAATGAGAAATTAATGGTAATAAGAGCTAATTTACATAGCTCTTACTCTGTGCCAGGCACTGGGTTAAGCACTTTACAATTATAATCTCATTTGATCATCACAACAACCCACAAATATATGTGTCATTATTACCTCCATTTACAGATGAAGAAATTGAGGCTGAAAAAGGTTGAGTTACTTACACAGTATCAAATAGCTAGTAAATGTCTGAGGCCAAATTTGAACTCAGGTCTTCCTGACTCAAGATATGTTCTCTATCCACTGAACCACCAAAAAAAGTTACGTTGAGTAGGCTTTTACTAAAGCAGAGAACTACGTAATGCATTTTAGGAAGATGTTTTCCTTTTTTTTGGAAGAGGTTAAAAGTGCTTTTAAGGTTTTGGTATTTAAAGGATTAAACTTCAGTTATCTGGAAAATTCACCAATGTGCTCATTCCCTAATGGTGATGGATATATAAAATGTTCTGTGTCAAAATAGCTCACCTAATGTCATTCAATATAGCTTTCACACAGACACAAATGCTTCACTTATGATAAACCCATTGTGTCAATGTAGATACCACCTGCTTCAATTCATTAAGGAAGAATAATGTTTTCCCTTCAGCTAATAGATGGCATTTCAAAAACCCTCCCTATATTACTTTTTGTTAATCTTTACTTATCACAGACCATGAATAAGAGGACAGATGAGGGTACTACAATCTATGGATTTTTTTTCTTTTCAATAGAATTTTCTTAGTCACTTAAAAAACTTGTCTAGAGAAATTGTTTTGTTTGTTTGATTGACTGACTTTTTGTTTCTGAGGAACAATCTATCAGAATAAAGTTTCTGTCCAAATGCTTCAGACAGAGAACTTCTGTCTCTGAGGATTAATATCCTGTAAGTTTCTCTAAGTGCTCAGTTCACTACAAAAAGGATGAGAAATTAATTATTGGACTCTAATGGTACTTAAGCCAAAGATTCCAAACAGACCCCCTAAAAATGGATCCTGGGGGAATATGCATAATTATAATTTAATTAGTCTACCTGTACTGAATTGAGAAAGAGTTTATTTTGGTGCTAACTCCCATTTGCTATGGGAATATATGAATATATAATGTAATGTATAATATGTTAATATATGAAGGGTACAGTAAACTGGAGATTATAATTCAGTGTCCATAATAATATAAATCTATGTTACACTGGGTTTTGTACCAAATTATGAAATTACCTTAGACATGGATTACTATAAATAACAGTGATATTTTAAAAATATATTCAAGAAGTATATTTATATATGATAACTACTAATGATAGCTATTATTGATTACTACAGTGTTAGGTAAAAACCTGAATATAGAATCATAGAATCTGGAAGTTGGAAGGAACATTTTAGATTATGTAGTTCAACCTCCTATCTCATTTTTAGGAATTTCTTGCCTCTACTAAGTCAAAATTACCCTCCCCATAACTGACCTTTGGTCCTGTTTCTGCACTTTCTGAAATCTAAGACTCCTTCACTATGATATGCCTTCAAAACATTGAAGACAATTACTGTGCCCTTCAATGAAATATTTTCTTCTGTGAGCTAAAATTATTGTCTTCAACCATTTTTATACAATATCACTTCTAGAACCTTTGTCATCCTGGTTACTCTTCCTTGAATAATCTTAATTTTAAATATGAGAATAATCTCAATTTTAAAAATGTAACAGAGACCCACATCAACTCACAATCCACCTACCATTCTTTACATTCATGCTTATGCTTTGGGTGCACTCTATTTTCTCGTGCAGACACTCAGAATTGTGCCAACCAAATGTTTATGTCTGTAAGGAATTGCTCATCACCATTCCCAAAATGTTCCATGGATATTAACAGAGAATCCAAAGCCTACAACCTCTCCAATCAGCTACATAGCCAAGGGTCCTCTGCTTCTGCCTGACCCTAGAAACAGCTCTCCATGTACCCAAAATGACTCCACACATTCTGTTTGGATAACGTTCCTCTCACTCCCTCTGAATGAGAGAATAATCTATGAAGATCTTCATTTAGATGCCCATCCTCCCTCCCCCTCTCTGAATGTGCATTCCTTTCCAGAGATGTACATTCATATACCTTTACTTCCTCATCCCAGTTCACCAGTATGTAATAATAGCAATGCCTAGCATTTATATAACACTTAAAAATTTGCAAAGCACTACATAGATTGCCTCATTTGATCCTTACAACAACCCTGTAGGGTAAGTACTGTTATTATCCCCAGTTTGCAGATGAGGAAACAGAGGTTTAGTGACTAATCCAAAGTCACACACAACTAGTAAGTGTCTGAGGCAGAATTTGATCTTGGGTTTTCCTGGCTTCAGGCCCAGATTTCTATCCACTATGCAAATTAGCTACAACACCTATTCACACACATTGGCTCCAGTCTTTATTTGACTTGTTCAGTAGCCACATGGCACAGTCACAAATACACCAAACTTTGCTTCATTGATTCAATAATGACACCAATCTCCATAACAAGTGCACATAGGGACTGGATCTCGCTATCATAATTACCCCCATTGGGAGACAATCCCATCTTATACACAAAAGTTAGTTTATCATTGTACACAGCTATACAAATTCTGCATTTTTCCCACTCAGCTGTCTGCCTTCCCCAAGGATTCTCTATCTTAATAGTATAGTACCCAGAATGCTTCAGCTGTGATCTCACCAGTAGATTACAGTGAAACTATCCCAGTGTCATATACTGGCAAAGATGAATTAGATCTGAAGTCAGAGTAGCTGAGCTCAAGTCCAGAGGATCTGGCCACGTGCAACACATGTGACCTTAAGCAAGCCTCTCTGGACCTTTCTTTGTGTCTACAAAGTGAGGGAGCTGCTGCTCTAAAGGATCTCTGAGGTCCCTTCTAATTGTGAATCTATGAAACCATAAACCAATCTCTCATCCTGGGCCTCATCCTTGTATTAATGCAGCCTAAGTTGGCACTAGCCTATTGAGTAGCCATATCACTCTATAAATTCATATTGGGCTTGCTACTATAACCTTTTAAGCCTTTCTCCCCACGAACTATACTAGTAACTGACACTTTTATGGTGCTTTAAAGTTATTTTAGAATATTTATGGATAGCCTTTGTTTTTACATCATCATTATGTCCCAATATATCCTTTCTACTTCCCTCACCCAAAGATCCATCCCTTATCATAAAGAATTAAAAAATGAGAAAATAAAACTTCAGTAAATCTAACCAACACATTAATCAAGTCTAACAGTATGTGCTATATACCACCTTTAGAGTCCCTCTGCCTCTTCGCAGAAGAGAGAGAAGCACCTTTTCAAATCTCTTCTATGGCCAGCTTTATAATTCCCAAAATATCCCATCTCAATTGCTGCTGTTGTACTTTACATCTCCATTGTTGTATTCATTATGGTCTATCATTTTCCTGCTTCTGCTTATTTCCTTTCATATCAGTTCATATAAATCTTCCCAAGACTCCCTCTGTTCTTCATATTCATAATTTCTCGTAGTTCATAAATATTATATTGTAATCATGAACTATAATCTGTTTAGCCGTTCCCCAGTCAATGAATATCTACTTTGTTTCTAGCTCTTTACTACTTCAAAAAGCGCTACTATAAGTATTTAGCATATGTCGCCCCTTTCTTTATTTCTTTGTCTCCTTGGTGTTTACGCCTAGCAGTGGGATCTCTGGGTATGGACATTTTAGTCACCTATGGACATTTTAGTCAGTTCCAAATTGCTTTCATATAGTGCTTTCAAAAGGTTTGTGAAACAATTTACATTTGAACCTCAAATCCTACACCATAAAGTAGGTACTACCAGCATCATTACCTCTATTTTACGTGAAAAAAATTTTGATACTCAGTGTGGAAAAGTAACTTGCCCATAATCAAAAAGATAGCAAATGTTAGAGGCATTAAAATCAGGTCCTCCTGACTCTAAGCCCAACACTTCTGTCACATTACTCTTCCACTGAAAAATTACCCCTAAAGGCAAAGATTTCATATTTGTATTAAATTTCAGCATGTTAGATTGCATACATCATTCCATCCTGTTCATGTTTTTAGCTCCTGATTTTGTCATGCAATGCATTAACTATGTCTCCTAACTTTTTACCATCTTCAAATGTTATTAGCAAGCCATCAGTGGCATCATCAAAATCAGAAGTGAAAATTCTGAACGGATTTCTTCTAGGTTGACATCTCTTAAATGAAAGCTACCCTTCAGGTACAGTCATTCAACCAGGTACATGTCTACCCAACCAGAGTATCATCTAGCCTATATTTTTCCCTCTTGTTCACAAAGATATCATGGAAATAATTCATCAAATATGATGCTAAAATCAAGCTATATTATATGTGTAGAATTTCCCTGATCTACCAGTCTAGTAATGCTATCCAAGGTTTCCATGTACGTGGGGTCCATGAGCTTATCATGGTGGTGGTATTTTTGTTTTCTAATTATTTTTCAATATGACTGGTTTCCTTCTTAATGCAGATCCATAGGCTTTATCATTTTGCCAAAGGAGTCCATGACATTAAAAAGTTAACTCTTGATGTAAGGAAAAAGAAAAGAGATGTGTTGGACATAGCTTCCTTTCTACACACTCACAAACCATCCGTACAATCCATCACGGAATTTACCAGGAAAAGATATCAAATGTACTTGCCCACAGTTTTTGGAGCCCATCTTTACCCTGTTTTAGAAAATCAGGACCTCAGTCTATTCCCCACCCTCTGACATCTCTGTCATTCTCCACAATTTTTCAGAGATTACTAACAGTAATTCAGCAATCATATTCTTGAATCAGTTCAGTTTAGGATCATAGGCTCGTAGGATCTTCTATGATCCTAGATCAAATTCTTATGCTCTTACTACATTAAATCCATCATGAAGCTTAGTCTTTTATTCCTTCCTTTAGTTCAGTTATTTTTTTTAGTCATGTCTGACTCTTTGCGATCCCATTTGGGGTTTTCTTGACAAAGACACTGAAATGGTTTCCCATTTCCATTTCTAGCATGTTTTACAGATGAAGAAACTAAGGTAATCAGGGTAAAATGACTTGCCCAGGGTCACACAGCTAATAAGTGTCTGAGCCCAGATTTGAACTAAAAAAAAAGTGAGTCTGACTCCAAGCCCAGCATTCCATTCTCTGCACCACTTAGCTGTTCCTTTTCCCCTTGTAACGTGTTTATTCTAGTCTTTTCAGTTTAAAGAACTTGATACAGAGGAAGGAAACAAAATAGAAACTTGAGTAGTTGTGTTTTCTTCTTGTTACCCATTTGCACTAGACCTTCCACTTTGTTGCAGAATGGTACAAGGCCTAACCCTCTCCCCCATCATTTCACTATTTGTCTACCAGCAAGCCCGAATGTATAGCTTGCTGATGGTTCCCTTCAGGGTGTCATCACCATTTTTCCTTGACTTTCAGAATTCTTTCTTCTCACCTGGATATGAGAAAAGACAAAGCTTCTTCCTTTAATTGCAGAATTATAGTTCCCAGTGCTATACGCAACAATACTGGGAATAAGACTTTTCTTTTTTGCTCTGTTCCATACATGTCTGATTTGTCTTTTAGATCTCCTCTTAGCCCTGCCCAAAGCTTATAAACCACCTTCTTGATCTTCCAGTGAGTTTTTCAAAGGTTTCCCTCCTTTCTCTTTCAGCAGCATCCAAAAAGTTCATTCCTGTTCTCATCTTCCATTTCTTCCCTATCCTAACTCAGCCCACACCATAATATCTATTTCAAGGAGGCATTCGAGGCCCTAAGATTGAACAGTAGGTTTAAATGATCCATTTTAGCCTATTTAGAATGAATTTAGATTTCAAGAACTTGAGGCAGCTAGGTGGCCCCATACCTAGTGTCAGCAGGACCAGAGTTCAAATCCAGATTCAGATACTTCATAGCTGTGTCCCCTTGGCCAAGTCACTTCATGTCTGTTTCCTTTCACTTCCTCATCAGTGAAATGAGGGTAATGTTAGCACTTACCTCCCAGGATTGTTGTTAGAGTCAAATGAGATTATCTATGTACTATGCTTTGCAACCTTTAAAGCACTGTATGAAAGCTATTTATTACTACTAGTGTGAGGAAGAGAAAGTATATGAATGCACATCTTTAGAGATAAATGCATTTTAAATGAGTGTTAGGGAGGATAAAGATCTTCATAGATTCCTATCATCTTATTTAGAGGAAGTGAGAGAAATATTGCCCAAGTAGGATATCAGTCTACAAAATGGGGTTAATAATAGTCCCTACTTCCCAGAGTTGTTATGAAGATCAATAATAATGTTTACAAAATGCTGGACAAATAGTAAGAGCTACATAAATGCCAGCTGTTGTTGTTGGCGATATTATTATTTCAGAATGGCCGGCTCTTTAACAAATATTTCTTGCCCTCCGAGTAAAAGTCATGTTAGGCAAATTCTATCTGACTCCAAAAATAGATGTACTGCTTTCATTTTCTATTTCTTATTCCAAACATACTTTTAAAAATTATTTTTATTGTTCTTAGGATTTTTTCATAGCCTTTACTTATACTGTGCTTTGATCTTTGCCCCTTCTTTTTTCATCCTTTTCTTGTTTTATATATGTTCTAATAAAATATGGCCTCATCAGTGACCCCATTGTGCAACCACATTGGTCTCTTTCAATATCTAATTGGGGGGGAGGGGAGAAGTAATATGACAATCTCCTGAACTCAACAAACTATTTCCTGTCGTTGTGTGCTTGCACAAGCCATCCCCCATTGCCTGGAGTGCACTCTGTCATTATCTCTGCCCAGTTCTTCAAGTCCTCTTCTTCCTTTAAGGATCAACTCAGGTGTTCTCTCTTCCATTAATTCTCTAATATATCGCATATGATATATCATAATCTTATCTTCCTCCTCCTATTTCTTTGTATTTACTTATTTGTATACATGTTGTATCCACCTTCCTCTTCCCCAACACCAGGAGAACGTAAGCTCCTTTTAGGCAGGAACTATTTGATTTTTGTCTTAATGCTCTCAAAACTCTGCACAGTGTCTTTCTTATAGAGGAATTTGAGAAAAATGTTGGTGGCATTCTGGTCTTTGAACCAAGATGGCTTAGTGAATCAATTGAATAATCCCAGAACTAAAATTTAACATTTGTTTCTTCATTCTGCTACCCTGGATCACCCTCCCTTTCAAAGTAGATTAATCCATTTTGCTTTTGAACATCAGAGAAAGAATACTCTCTCTGTATGGTCTATTTCTCAATAAGAGAACGAACATTTAAATGTTTGTTCATGAAGATAAGATTAGATGATATCAACTAAATTCTAGAGAGTTTGGGAAAAGCAGAGAGGGAACAAAATATCTGGCCAATTTTCAATTGGCTGTGATTTGGTTGGTGACCACAGGCTAGGATTTACTCTCCACTATTGTCCAGGCAGATCCTTGCCACCAACAATGGACTGAGCCAAAAGGGGAAATGCTGAGGAGTGAGTACATGAATGTATCTGTACGTGCCTGTCCTACTCTATTCCCCAAACAGATGTAAATGATAGCTGAATTATCCACTGTTTTTAATTTTCTATGCCTCTTTCCCCTCTATTCGAACAACTTATTCTCAGCTGGTTTTGTATAGGGATAGCATTAGACAATGCCATCATTTTCTCTTCACAGTTTGCCTGATAGGGCTATAATGAGAACAGAGCTTATGTGCTCATGCAGGCACAGTTTAGAGCAGTCACTTAAAAAAAAATACTTGGAAAATGTTCTGTGGCACAGAACATACTTTTTGGTATTTTTCAGTCCAGTGATCAAATAAAATTCTAATAGTTTATGCATATGAGGGTATCTTTCTGTGCTCATTGGTGGCTTTTTCACCATACTTTTATTTAAATGATGATTTAGATTTAGTTCTTTAAATGAGCATGTGCCAAACCATATATCTTCAAATAAAATGAGGAATTTATGAGAACAAGTAGAGAACCATTATGTCACAGGGAGGTCTAGGTTCTGTTCCAAATTAATCTGATAAAAAAAATGTTCTTTCCCTTCCAGTCTCCCAAGTCAGCATTTATTAGTGCTGCAAAAAAGGCAAGGTTGAAGTCCAATCCTGTTAAAGTGCGTTTCTCAGAGGAGATCATCATCAATGGCCAGGTTTCGGTGAGTTTAACATTCTCTTCTTTGTGAGGCAGAGATTTGTTAAGGCCATGTATATTCACTCAAATTTCATCTTTTTGATTATGCACTAAGGTCTATTTTTAATTACAATTTCTTCTGCCCTATTTTTTTACCAACTCCATACTAGGTTGTAAACTCTTTGAGAGTGGTGGACCATGTCTGCTACTTCCTCCAACACAGACACAAAGTCTTATGCCAATGATAGGTGCCCAATAAATATTTGTTGAGGGAAGTAGTTACCAACTATGTCAAATTCAACCAAAATAATTGGAGTATTCTATATCTATCCCCATTGTCTAATATTTAATCTACAAATTAATAAACTAGAAATAAGAGAATACATAAGTTCTTCATTCATGTTCTTGAACTAATATGAAACATACTAGTAACAATTATGTGTGCACACACATGCACACACATACACACACATGTACATCTTTCTTCATCCTTTTTGACTGTTGAATTCTTGTCCATCCTTTAAATCTCAGTTCAAGTGCTGTTTTCTACATGATTGCTCAGTTAGCAATGATTTCCCCTGCCCCTTCCATGCTTCACATACTCCTTTATTTTGTGCATCTCTTAACATACTTAAATATATTTTGCATAAAAGTTAAACATGTGTGTCTTATCCCAATTGGTCAATAATAGGCCCCAGTTCAAGCCTCACTTGTTCATTGTTTGGGTTGTGATAGCTCATAGAGAGTGTAAATAGCAATTTTTTCTGTTCTGGTCAGAAGCTCTAAGGGTCTTCCCTTCCCAGACTGATTCTTTTGTTAAGGTGAACTAGGCCATCTTTTGCCTCAATTCTTGACTAGCCTTTAACTACTGAATGGGCTTTGCCTCAGACAAGCTGAGACCTGAGAAAGACCTTATCTTAAAAAAGGCCAAGGTCTCCCATTGCATCCAGGACCATCGCCAGTCATCCTGACCTCCATCTTGCCACGGGACTCCATTGACTCTGGAGGAGAGAGTGAGGCTGATGACTTTGCACAGTCCTGCCTCACTTAAATCCAATTCACTTGTGAGTTAAAACATCACCTTGTCTTCTTTGAGAAAGAAGGATTAACAACAATAGTGTTAAACTGCATGAGAGCAGGGATGCTATCTTGGAAGGCAGTGTTGTATAGTGGACAGAGTGCTGAACTAACTACAAGTTAGGAAGACCTAGGCTCCTTTGCTGCCTCTGTCACTTACAGACTGCATGACTATCATCAGATCACTTCATCTTTCATCTATAAAATGGGGATAATAATAGCATAACTCCTACCTCTTATAGTTGTCTTAAGTCTCAACTGTTAGATAGACAAGCTTTCAAACACCGTATGAACGTCAGCTATTATCATCATCATTTAAACTATGTCTATCCTAGCACCTAGCACAAGACTCTGCACATAGTCAAAGTTTTTATTTGTTGAATGGATGAATTATTGAGTGAATGTGTTGTCCCATTTAATTTTAGGGAAAAATAAAAAGCACATGCTACTTTGAATATTTTTAAGTAACAACAAATGTATTCAAATTTTTGTCCCTTTGAAGTTTTTTTTCCGCTTGTAAAACCACACCAGAATTGTGATTATGCAAGCAACTTTTCCAAATTGGCCTGGAATTTTATTTATTTCAAGGATCTATGAGTTCATTTGCATGGATAATATTTCTACCATTATAGATCAAAATTCATTCATTTCTTAATAGATCTGGCTTTGTAAGTTGCTTTGGTCAGAAATCTTTAGAGGATCATAGAGTCATGGATTCAAATCCTGGAAGGAATCTTAGAGATTATCTAAAATTTTGTGTGACTAGTTGTTTACACGTTATCTTACCCTTCAGATTGCATGTTCCTTAAAATCAGGAACATTGTGTTTTTCCTTTCTTTACATACCCAGCATTTAGCAAAGTGCCTGGCACATACTAAACGCTTAAACGCTTGTTGTCTGATGCATTCCCTTCATTCTACAGATGAGGGAACTGAAACACAGATAATTTAAGTGACCAGCCCAAGATCAAATACATTCAAATCCTGCCTTTCTGAGGAAGTATTTAAACCTAGGCCTACTTGACTCCCAAGTCCAGTTCCCTATGCACACCAAAAGGTTGTCCCTTGATTAATATCATAGGCATAGTGAATGATAGAATTAAAATTTGAACTTAGATCACCTGATTCCAAGTACATCACCCTTTCCATCATTTATCCATCATTGAGTGACCAGACTTTTAATGATAAGCCTTTCTTAAGGGAAGCTAGGTGGTGCTGCTCCAGAGACAAGTTCCAATCTAGCCTCAGACACTTGCTAGCTCTGTGACCCTGGATAATCCATTTAACCCTGTTTGCCTCAATTTCCTTATTGTAATGCCAAGCAAAGGCAACTTCCAAGGTTTGGATTACCAGCATAGTAAACCTCATTTATTCAGCAAACATTCACAGAACAGAGAAAGTCAAAATACAGTGTAACTTGTTCCTTTAGCAAGTAAGTTCTCAAATTTAATCCAGGTACTACTCCACCCCTAGACAGTACATTCATTTAGTCAGTCAAAAGTCTCTTCTCAAATGGAAATTAGTCTCCAACCATAAACAAAGTACATTCATTTGGTCAATCACAAAGCACAAAGAAAACTCAAAGGCTTCCCACACTTGAATCTCGAAAGGGGCAGGAGAACACAAAGGGCCATCCACCCTTAAGTTATAAGGTTAAGCCCAGCATTGAATACCCAAGGAAAGGGCCTTCTTTCATCTTCACTAGTGGCAAGCCCTCAGCAATCTCAGTTCCTGGGGAGACAAGGCTCAACAAAGCCATAGCCAGTGTCCTCATCAAGTCACTTTCTGTCTGTAGAACAGTCCCAGAACCCCTGAAAGTATCAGCAAGGCCCTCTTCCAGGATTTCTGCGCAGGCACCACAAGAAAATACTCCTTCGGGGATTCTGAACCAACAGCCAGGTTCCAGGACCTCTACAACAGCAGCACTGCCCTTCACCATCAGGTGAATCTGGCAAAACAACATCAAAACAGACAGACAAAATACCAGCATCGCAGACATGCCTCCTCAGTCCTTGGCAGTTCCAGGTGGCAGTTCTAGGTGGCAGTTCCAACAGGCTCTTAGCAGTCTTTCTCTCAGCAACTCAGGCTCCACAATACTGGATACTGCTCTCCCAAAGTCCTTCTGGCCTTCTCTAGGCTTGAGCCCCTCTCCCAATTCATGGCCCCTCCCAGTTCAGCCGTCTCTCTTCACCTCAACAAGTCCATCCCACAAGTGGGATTCACAAGCTCTGGGTTTTAACACTCAACCCAAAAACCAAGCCAATTCAGGGGCATCTCCAAATTCCATTACCAATACACTTATCTATAAAATGAGCTGAAAAGGACATGGCAAACCATTCTGATATCTTTGCCAAGAAAACCCCAAATATGATAACAGAGAGTCAGACATGAATGAAAAAAACTGAATAAAGCAACTTTCTAAACTTAGCTAGACTGGTCTTCATGTGACATGTGTGTGTGTGGTTTTTTTTCATGCCCACACTTAAAGTCATTCTAACTCTGTAGGACCTTCCAGATATTGTGCTGCTGGCAAAGTATTTGATGCCTGGCAGTTACCTCCAACACACCAAGAGGCATCACAGGTATCTACTTTAGTGAAGAATTTGCTCCTTACTGGCTATAGAATATCCATCAGGGCTGGCTCTTTGGGAAACACTGAAGCAGGTAAATTCTATCTTTGCTGCCATCCATCTCAAGCTAGCCCCTTAAACTCAGCTTTTCCCCCTCACCTATGGGCCTCTTGCTCTCACAGTGCGCAGAGTGTCAACTCATTTACCAAATACCCTAATACAGGGAGTTTTAACCTTCTTTGTGTCATGAAAACCTCTTGGCAATTTAGTGAAGACTGTGGGCCCTTACTCAAAATGATGTTTTTAAATGGAGAATTAAAATTTATAGGATTCCAAAGAAAGCTTCTTATATTGAAATAGGGTACTTTAAAAAGAAAACTCAAGTTGATGGTCCCCGTGTTAGGACCCCCTACATTAACCTATGCTAACGACCCTCCTACATTACATAGGTGCATTTTCACTCTACTTCAGGAGAAAATAACCAGCCTGTCAGTAGCCTTCCTCCTGGGCTTTAGTCCTTAGATAAAACAGAAGCATATCTGTTGTTTGGCCCAAGATAGAACAGCCTGATGCAAAACAAGAAAATACTTTGTGTATCTAAACAAAGTAAATTATTCCAGAAGCTTCTTTGACAGACAGTTTCAGGCAGTTCTAGGAAATAACAAGGCTTACTAGAGAGGGTTCTTTCCCTGAGACCCAGGGCCAGCTGCTGATTGCCTCCAGCAGGTTCCCTCTTATAACTGTAGAATTAATGTCATGGGATACAGGCTATAAGGTTCACCCACACCTACTCCTTTGTCACCCCCTATTCATCTCCATGATTTAACCTCCTTCTTCTATTCAAATATAAGCTAGTTCACCCCAATTCGTTAGTACTTGGCTCTAAGCCCGTAAAACCCAGTCGATATTCAGTCCATCAGATTTGTAAGTGAAGAACACAGTTCAATATAGTGATTCACTGAGCTCTTTCAAGTGTAGTTTATTTATATTTTGTCCTTTTCCACTCCCCCAAATGTCAATATTTCCACTCAAAGAGAAAGAATTTAAAAGGGTAAATTTCTGTAGTTCACTACTTGGCATATATCACACCCTGGTGTCATTTTCTGTGTTCTTTCTAAACATGAAATGTTGATTGGGGACTTCACAGGATTCTAGCTGTAGTGCTGGCAGTCTCACTCTCTTATTTTAGGTTGTAAGAAATTGAGGCTTAGAAAGGTTGAAACCAGGTCCTCTGAATGCAAATTCATCGCTCTCCATGGTGCCATTTTGCTACCTCTATATGTTTGGCTGCTAGATGGCTCAGTGAACACAATGCTGGACCTGGAATCAGAAAGATCTGAGTTCAAACCTTTATTAACTGTGTAACCCTGCATGAGTCATTTAATGTCTGCTTCAGTTTCCACATTTCTAAAATAGAGTTAAATTATAGCACTTACCTGACAAGGTTGTTGTGAGGATAAAATGTGATGATACTTGTAAAATGTTTTGTAAATCTTAAAGCCCAATATAAATGCTAGCTAATGTAATCTGTTACGAAGTCAGAAACTAAACAAACCAGCCACTTTCATATGCTTTTCCTTCCTGTAGTATATTCAAAGAATATCCTATATTAGTTTTTTTAATGCAGAAAATAACATTTTTTAAAAATTATCTTTAATATTGTTATTTGAAACCACTGAGGTAGAAACATGCTAATATTTATTGGACCTTAATTTGTCAAAAGTAATCTCAATTATTTAGCACTGTTAAATTAAATGTCATCAATGTTTGGTGCCAAATATTGTCACTTGAAATCAAAACAATCATATTTATACAATTGAGATTTTATAATAGTGCATCAAGACCACAGAACATGTGATGAATTTTGTCCCAGACTAATTTCTTTTGTCTATAACAGACCAGTCATTTATGACTTGAGACCTGGAATTCCTGCTAAAACGTTACCTTTGGTCATCCTGGTGCGTTACAGGATCCTCAAAACTTTAATATTGGTCATTCTGGTGGATTGCAAAACCTCTATTTCCTCTTATAAGCAAGCTTTTACAGTCTTAGGGAAGAGGGTAGTCTCAAAGAGAAATATAGTATTCTCAGAATTGGAGACATGAAATCATCACAAAGTGATTACCTGATGTTTGAAGTACCCAACCTTCAGAATGGTACCCAGACTTCAGCTATAGATATGCAAGATTTCCTAAGGGAAAAATGTGTGGGACACCCACTCTTAATACTGTCTCTACCTAGAATGGCAGATATGTCAGCTGAACCCACAGGAAAACCCATAGACTCAAGACCATTGTAGTAACACTTCTCTTTCCCCCTTAGTATTCAGTTACTCTCTGTCCACAAAAGTATCAGGACTGGTCTAAGGAACACTTACAATCATTATGTTGCTCTTCTCTACTTAAATATGTCATATATTGCTTAAATGTTGGCTCAGAGGTTTCTCAGTCATTCAGGAGTCATATCTTCATAGCATGCAGAGTTATAGGAAAACTTCCACACAAGCTTATACATAAGGTTAATGTTGATCAGTTATAATCCTAGCCTGGAAAGAATAATGGTGTATCATCCTACTAATAGCATCTGTATCAGCTAACTTCCCACTCACTTTAGTTCAGCTGCATTGCCTTCCCTACTGAGCTAACAGCAGGGATGACCAGAATACAATAGATTATAGTTTTGGCTTTGTCAAATGACTGTCCATAGGAAAATTGTGGGGTTTTATTCATTGTACTACTTTTACTATGGAACAACTGCTTAATTACTCAGAATAAAAAGATACTAATTTGGCTGACTTACTCCTTTCCGCAGGAAACAGTAAAGGACAATTCACTTCTTTTCATGCCAAATGTTCTGAAGGTCTACTTAGAAAATGGGCAAACCAAGTCATTCCGTTTTGACTGCAGCACTTCAATAAAGGTAAACCTACTTGCTACAAGCTCATGAGGCATGCTACACAGCTGTGACAATAAGTCTTTTGAGGCATCTCTCCTTTGTTCTTGGCTGGTTGCCTTCACGTCAAATGTGAGTGCTTAAAAACTAATAAGGTTCTGCTCTGTTTTGTGCCAATAAAAAAGGAACATTATGTGCTGTTGGTGAAGTGAAAACAGAGGCAGTAATCTTCGTGTGACTTCAAATTAATTAAAATTGCCTACATGTCACCTAGATGTCTTGGTATACTACCAAAGGCCAGCATTATTTGTCAGCAAAATCAGAAGCCAAGTAGATTAAGATGCTGCATACTAATTGAATATCAACTACCTTGTCAACCAGCGAAATAGAGGTGTAGGGTGATCTGATGATAGGTTTCTTCTGTCCACATAGTTCAGTTCTCATTTCTTAAAATCTATTTCATGAAAATGATGGATATCTAGAATAATCTAGATGTAATTATATATTAAATATAATACTGTTATATATTATATTATTATATTATATAATCTATAATAACATAATAATCTTCTCTTGGGTTAAGGAATAACTGTTGATTTAAATAACATATTTGTAAGAGGCAATGTGGAGTGGTAGAAAGAGGACTGACTGGCTTCAGTCAAGGAGACCTGAGACCTCTTCCATGTTAGCTGTGTGACCATGATTAAATTACTCTCAGTATCACAGACAACTCTGTAGAGCTGAAAGTGAGCTAATAATGGTAACCATTGGCATTTATATAACACTTTCACAATTACCAAAGGGCAGCTCGGTGGCTGGATAGAGCACTGGGTCTGGAGTCAGGAAGACCTGAGTTCAAATGTGACCTCAGACACTTAATAGCTGTGTGACCTGGAGCAAGTCACTTAATGCTGGTTGCTTCATTTCTTCATCTGTAAAATGAGTTGAAGGAAATGGCAAACCATTCCAGTATCTTTGCCAAGAAAACCCCAAGTGGAGTCATGAAGAGTCTGAAATGACTATACAACAACAAAAGGATTACAAAGTGCTTTGGATATATACCATTTATTCTTCACAAGACCCTCTGAGGTAGAGGCTCCTACTATCTTCATTCTACAGATAAGATGAGGCTGAAAGCGATACCAGGGACTCATACACAGCCAGAAAGCATCTCAGGCAGGATTCAAATTCAGGTCACCATGATTACCTACCCAACACTTCCTCCACTGGACCACCTAGCTGCCTCACAACTCTAGTTACTAACAACTGCATCTGTGGCATCTGTTCCTACTCCAGGACTTCCCTAAACCAATGAAGACACATTTGCACATAAGCTTGTATAACGTTTTACAGAAAACTTTCACATATATTATCTTATAGGATCATAGAATTTATGATTTAGATCATAGCTCTAGAGCTGAAAGGGGCCTCAGAGGTCATCTAATCTAACCCTCAAATTTTACAGATGAGGAAACTGAGGCCAATGGAGGTTAAGTGACTTGCCCAAGATCACACAAGCATTGGAAGTGAGATTTTGATCCTATCAACAGCACTTTTCAATCTCCATTTGACAGCTCAGAGAACTGAGGTTGAAAGAGGCTAAAGGCCTTTATCCAAGTTCAAAGAGTTCATTGGTAGCAGAACTGGGACTAGCTCTCAGATCTTCTGACATCTGGTCCACTGTCCATCTCACCCCTCAAAGAAGCTTTAAAAACAATCAATTTATGCCAAAGTCACTGGTAACTTTCAGGCCATTCCTAGTGTGGCGGAGGAAATGATGCTTTCTTACTTGTACTGAGAAGAAATGCATATGGCTTCTGTGTTCTTTTTTTTTATTGAACAAAAATGTTTTTGGATGTTGATTATTCCCTAATGCTCCATCAGCTGAGGGCAGGTTTTCTTCATCTGGAACTATAAAAAGGATTTCAGGACAATAAAAAGTACCTGGTGATAACTGAAAACACTAGAAGGAAAGGGACCTGCATTTATTTTTTAATTCTATGAAGGTTCAGGCTGCCTCACTCCTCTCCCCCAATACACACACACACACACACACACACACACACACACACACACGCACACACCTCTATTTATGTTTTGTGTGAATAACTTACTTGAAATACGACACAAGTTGTTGAACTAATAATTGTGGATGTGGCATAAGGAAACGTTTTATAAAAGCACTATCTACATTTACATTGTCTATTAGCTCTCTGTTTGCAAATGGCTTACTTTAAATTGTTGTTAAGCATCTGGTAATTTAGCAGGTATTAGAGCTGACAGGAGAAGATTGATGCCAACAGTTTTAACTTCCTCTTGAATCATTTCAAAAGAAACATTTACATCCTTTATGGGGGATTATTCATTTGCAACGGGTTCCAAATGAAGAGTCCATTTTTCCTCCTGCTCACCTTCTAGCCATTGGAGGGGAAAGGTCAAGTCATGAGAAATGCTTTAGGAATGATGAATTTGTCTTCCGGTATGCTATGGCTCCTTTTAAAAGCCTTTGGTTTTTTTCTGTACATCAAACTTAACCAGTCAGTTCCTTCTCTTTGGGGACTTCAACAGACTTCCCCTAAGCAGTAAGCTCTATGGGTTAAGGAAATACGTCTTTAGCTAAAATTTGTATCTTGCCCTTCACCCTATGCCCAGCACAGTGGTTTTCCCACAGTAAATTCTTAATGAATGTTTGATGAATTGAATTAAATCAAACAATGCTGATTTCCCTGGGTGCTTGCAGATGGTTGTCAGGAGCCTGGGAGAAGGGCAAATACTCTTAAAAACAGAGGTGGTTTTTTTCCCTAAAATAAGTTATAGCCTTTATTTTTAAATTGCAATTTAACAGTATCCTGGCTCACAGTACGGTAGGTGTAAATAGAAATAGTGTAGCTTTATTATTTCTCTTGCACTTTATAATGAAAGTTTCCCAAGATTCTTCACTCCAGACTCACAATAGGGAATAGCTATTGATGCTAATTTGCTAAAATCATCCCAGGTGGAACAGAATGGTGCCCTATAATGTGTGCTTTGGCACACACAACAACTAGAAAAACCCAATTTAGTTCTTCCCTCTTTAGACCTTGAGTTCACTTTAGGAATAGAACACATAGTCAGGAAGGGTGGCACACATCTGTAATCCCTGCTACTGGGGGAGGCTGAGGCTGGTGCATGACTTGAGCCAGAGAGTTCTGAGGTACAGTTGGCTTAGTCAATCAGTTGTCCAAACTTAAGTTTAACACTAATATGGTGAGCCATCTGGAGATCAGATGGAGAGGGGAAAGAACCTGCCCTAGCCAAAAAAAAAATGGAGTAAGTCAAAGCCATCTATACCTTTACAAAGTGAGATCTGGCTTGTGAGTGACCTTTATACACCTAGCCCAAACATGGTAGGTAGACCCAATCCCCCCCTCCAAAAAAAAGAATGGAACACACATATCTTGAACACAGGAGACAATAACTCTTGAATTAAACTGAAAAACTCTTCCTATTAGGTTCAGTTGAAGCAAAAGCATTATTGAGAGCAATTTGGGGCTCCACATTTTAAAGGAGTATGAAGAAATCGGAAAGGGCCAAAATGAGAGCAACCAAAAGAGTCAAAGGATTGGCCAATGAAACCTCTGAGGAAATGTTAAATACCTAAGGAGGATTTATCTTGGAGAAGAGAAGATTAAGGGGTAGTACAATAGTTTTTAAGTACATAAAGACCTGTCATAAACTGCTGTAACAAAAGAACATAAAAAGAAGTATTGCCTGACAGGAAGTATTGTTAGACCCTGGAATCAGCGTGTGTTTATTGAATCCCCTTCATGGGAGATTTTTAAGAATAGCAAAGCCTGTTTCAATGCTGGTTTAAATGTATTCCTCCTTGGGCTAGACTAGAAAATCTGTTATAATCCTTTCTAATAATGTGATTCACATCAGAAATCCACAATTCCACATCTATAGAGATTTGTCTAGTAACCTCTCTAGTCTTCAGTAATGTAAAAGACCTTGTGGGGTATGGTGGACACATTCCCATAACTCCAACTTTTAAGACTCAGAAGTATTTACTAGGTCTATATCCCAAAGAGATAATTAAAAAGGGAAAAGCACATATATGTACAAACATATTTATAGCAGTGCTTTTTGTGGTGGCAAAGAATTGGAAGTGGAAGAAATGTCTGTCAATAGGGAAATGGATGAACAAGCTATGGTACATGAATTCAATAGAATACTATCGTTCTTTAAGAAATGATGAGTAGGCAGATTTCAAGAAAAACTGGAAAGACTTACATGAACTGATGCTGAGTGAAATGAGCAGAAGCAGGAGAACATTGTTCACAATAACGGTAACATTGTGCCATGATCAACTGTGATTAACTTAGCTCTTCTCAGCAATACAAAGATCCAAGACAATTCCAAAAGACTCAAGATGGAAAATGCTGTCCACATGCAGAGAATGGTGGAGTCTGAACACAAATTGTAGCATACTATTTTCACTTTATTTTTTATAGGTTTTTTTCTTTTTGTTCTGTTTCTTTTTTCACAACATGACTAATATAGAGATGTTTTACATTATTGCATATATATATCAATACATAGCATATATCAAGTTGCTTGTTGCTTGAGAAGAGGGAGAGGAGGGAAAGAGGGAAGAAAATTTGAAGCTCAAAATCTTATTAAGAAATGAATATAAAAAACTCTCTTTACATGTAATTTTAAAATACCATTTTAATTTTTTTTAATTCTAAAAAAAAATGCCAGAAGTATCACCAGCATCAAATCTCACATACATCTAAATAGAACTTTAATATATATAGCCTAAATTTGAAAAGCTTTTAGGTCACACTAGACTCATTGAGGATGTTGCCACAATTTTGATAACATCTTGTAACTTTTTCCTTAATAAGGATGTCATCTTAACTCTTCAAGAAAAGCTTTCTATCAAGTGTATTGAGCACTTTTCCCTGATGCTGGAACAGAGGATGGAAGGAGCTGTAACCAGACTTCTCTTGCTACATGAACAGGAGACTCTTACTCAGGTCTGTGAAATAATACACTCAAATAGTCACTAGTCATTAGTGATATATATGTAGGGATTGGCCAGTTTCTGTATTATATATCTCTAGGATGACTAAAATTAATTAGCTGTTCTACACACTGAAAGAAATACCAATTACTGGTCTTCATAAGTGATTACCCACTTTAGGATATTTCCTCTTTAGTCAATTTTTCATAAGCAGTCCATTTGTCTAATAAACAATTGTTTTTGAAGGCTTCTGTGGCTATTCATTGGCATTATATCTCTGAAAAAAAGCTATATTTATACTGCTGTGTTTACCTTGCTTGGAAGATTGTCCTTTTGGAGTCTTTTAAAACAGAAGAAAAGAGGTTTCTGATATTATTTAAATGAGGCTGTGATTGTGTCAAATGGTGCTCCATTCTGTGTAGCAACCTAGGAGTATTTTTAAAAACTTGAAATTCCTGCCTCAATTCTGCCCACTCTGCATATGTGAGGCTGCCATGAGCCCCAGCTTGCTTATTGCCAACATGTCATCACCATCTGTTTGCTGATAAGACAAATAGTCCTGTTACCTGCTCCATTCGACCATAAATTTTGTATCCACTATTTTAGTGAGAACAACTGAGAAGGCTCCAATGACGATATTGACTCAGGGTGGAAGGTTGAGGGAGACACTTTCTGGTGGCCACTCTTGGACATAAGGTCAAGTTGCATGGCCCAGAGTTGGAAGAAAAAGAGCATAGAGATGACAAAAAAGGAGTCTTTGTGTATCTTACATAGGCATCTTATATATCAAATAATTAAAAGCTGGCATTCAATTAACTGCCATATATCAGTCTACCTCTAGATCTCTGCTTCATTGGAATAGGCCAAATGTACTCTGACTATTTGTAGCACGTCATACAGGGAGAAATATCTATAAGAAATTATAGACCTTAGAATGCAAGCACTGGAAGGAAACTTTGAGATCCTGTAGCCTGACCCCCTCTTTCTACAGATAAGAAAGCCCAAAGGGGAAAAGTGACTTGTCTAGATAGCAAGTGGGATAGCCAAGATTTGAACTTAGGTCTTCTGATTTAAAATCCAGGCCCCTTTCAACTGAGCCACACGTAACAACAAGTAGCACGAAGTCTTTTCCAAATATTTGAGCTTTATGAAAACGCTCAAGGGATTCTTAAGCAAATGTGCTTAATTAAATAATTAATATGCACCTGATTTAATATCAATCTGACATTCAGACAATTCAAACAGTTTAATATTTGTTTGTGCCTTATGAAGTGTGTTGTGTGTTAAACAGAGTATTTACTGAGATTTTCAATGGAAAAGTGCTTTCATCCAGACTCTAGTCTTCTTGCTATATTACCTTCTTCTAATGAATTCAGAACAATGATCAAATTACACTAGTTAATTTCTAAAATCTAATCCCTATCAAGGGGAAGGGGGGCAGGTAGAGAAGGAAACTTACTCTCATTACTCTCATTTCTCTTTTCAGCAGTTCATTCTGTGGCAATGATTTGAAAGGTGCCTTAAGGAGATTTTCATTGGTCAGTTCTTTTTTATCTGCCACTCCTAGAAAAAGGAAACAAGGAGAAGGATAGAGACTGGCAGCAATTTGAAGATGAAAAATCTTAGTTGCAGAAATGATTGGCCATGGGGCGTACAACAAGTCAGTGACAGAATTGGCTTATTTTTGTTGAGACAAAAGTGTAGGATTTATGATTTTACCATCAAGAAAAATTCAGAAGTGAATATGGACTATGGTAGAAGATGGTGGAAGATGAAAAGTGAAAAAAGGGCAAAGTTTTAGCTCAATCTATGCATAATAATTATAACTGACAATAGGGGAAGCTAGGGATGCTATGAATACATTCTTGATCTTTTCAGATCAGTGTTACAAAGGGCAAATAGAACTTCCAAAAAAATACCCCTTAATACCATGGTCAGAGATGGAATAAGGGGTACATGCATCATTGTTTTGACCCAGCAGTGAATTCTTTATTATCTCTTATGAATCCCAGTGTACCATTCCACTATTAGATAAGTGTTTCTCAATCCAAACTATAATGTGGCTTTGAAAAATACATAAATGCTCTGCTGTGGACCACTTAAACCCTCCACAATCTCAGCTAAGGAAATGTCAGAGAATCAAGTAAGAGACAGGGAATTAGGAAGAAGAATGGATCTAAAGGTGAAAAAAGCAAGATAAAGGGGACAGTTAAGAATTTTGAAAATTCACAAATTGCCAATAACTAGTAGTTGGAAAGAATTGAACCAGACTATTCTGTAATTTGCTTTTAACTCAAATTTTGTTTTGTCTTTTTTCATTAGACTCTTAAGTTTATTGTTTTCACTAAGAATGAATTGGTTAGCAAAATGCTTTGTCTTTTAGTTGGCTTTCAAGATCTTTCAAACTATTTGGAAAGTTAAACTCATTCAGATGACCTCAAATCATAGAACTTGAAACTGATTGAAAAGCATGAACCTTAAATTTTAGTGTAGCTACCAAATTCAAGCCTAGCTTCCTCTGAAATGTCTTTCCATGCCCTTAGATAATATTCCAATAGATAGTGGGTATGGAGGAATACACTTGATTCCCTGCCTGACTGTTTACACTACGAGATACATACCTCAGGAAGAATACTCAGTTGTAATGTTAATACTTAAAGAAAAACAAGAGGATGGATTTCAAAGTGTGAGTAATTAGAATAATGCTGTTCTCCAATAAATTTCAAATATTTACTGTTTTATTCTTCTTAGGAAAGAGAAAGTATTGTTTTAGTGTCCCTTGATGGTGACCTTCTTTTTGCTTTCTAGCATTGAAAGATTTTTGTGTTATTGACTCAATGCCTTAGGTGACGCAGAGACCCAGCTCCCATAAGATGAGATGTCTTTTCCGAATCAGCTTTGTCCCAAAGGATCCCATTGACCTTTTGAGAAGAGATCCAGTTGCTTTTGAGTATCTATATGTGCAGGTATGTGAAAATATGACCAGTTTGTCATATATTATATATATATATATATATATATATATATCATATATGTATTACATATGCTATGCATGTATCACTTTTATGTTCTACATTGAAGAACTTCTTTCCCCTCTTCTCACCACATGTAATCTCAAATGTGTTATTTTCTAAAAATCAATAAACATTTGCTATGCACCTAATATAAGTCAGGCACTGTGCTACGTGCTAGGGATACAAGTAAGAAAATTAAAGACAATCCCTGCCCTCAAGGAGCTTACAATCTAATAGGAGAAGAAAATACACAAAAGTAAGCTGGGAAGAGGAGAGGACACACCAGTGAGCCTGGAGGGGAAGATGACACACTGGGGAGTTCAAACCAAGCAGAGTTGGAGGTTAAAAGCAGAACAAATTTGTTCTGTGAAATTTGTATTCAGTCAAAGGGCCACCCTTGAGGACCTAAAGAGCCACCAATGGCCTCAAGGCCACAGGTTCCCCACCTCTGACAAAGATTATTCATAGAATTTCTTTTTCAGGAAAGAATTTACAGTCTTTTATCATTCGAAAGTAAAGATTTATTCAGTTATATATTAGTATAACTGACTGTTCCTGGAATACTTCTCTTCAAGTCCCAGCTAAAATCCTACCTTCCATAAATGTTTCCCAGTCTTACTTACCCTTAGTTCCTTCCCTCTGAGACTATCCCAATTTATACCCTATATATCTTGTTTGTACATAGTAGTTTGAGAGTTTTCTCCCCCACTCCTATACCCATGGTTGGACTGTAAGTGCCTTGAGAGCAAGATCTCTTCTTTGACTCTCTTTGTATCTCCAATGCTTAGCACAATGCTAACTGATTGATTGAGTAGCATCCCACCATTTCTGGTAATTTCATGCTGGGGAGGTGGGGGCCTTTAAGCATCCATAATAACCATCAACTTGACAGTAACCAGAAAAGCCTATGGGTAAGAACTAGTGTTGGAAATAGCAGAGACAATCTGAAGACTGAGGTCCATAGCAGCTATGAAGTCATCTACCTAAGGAAAGGGATGCTATCCATGACTCCTGATGGTTGTGACTCATAATACCTAACCAACCAGAATGGGAAAAGATAGAAAAAAAAAGAAGAGAGAGGACCAAAAAAAAAAAAATGAAAGGACAAATTAGCCCTCCTTAGTTCAGTAAACCATGCAAAGCAATACTTTATATACTATGCTGGAGGAGAATTCAGTATTTAATATTAAGGATCCTGAGTCATCAGGAAAAGGTTAAATTATATTCAGTGTCCTCAATATACTAAGGCAGGGAAGCCTTGATTTTTTAGAAAGATTTCCTTTTTTTTTTAAATCCAATTCAAACAAAGTTTTTGGCAAGTGAAAAGTTACCTTCTAGATTTTTCAATACCTCCCCTTGTCCTGAATACCTCTTTACTGGACATGCCAAATAGCCAGGAGTCACCCCTGTAATTAATTCAAGCAGAATATTATTCTCTGCTGATAATACTGTTCTATCAGAATTTACCCACATTTATGCATAGACCAGGAGCCTAAATTGTCATGACTCCACCTCTATAGTAGTACTATTCTAGCTTCAGTGACCAGCCATTACTTCAAGAACAGAGAAGTCAAGTGTAAAAGCAAGAAATAAAGGCCAATATGACAGCTGGCTGACTGCCAGGTCTGGAGCCAGGAAGACTTATCTTTGTGAGCTTAAATCCAGCCTCAGACACTTAGGAGCTGTGTGACACAGGGCAAGTCAATTAACCCTGCTTGCCTCAGTTTCCTCATCTATAAAATGAGCTGGAAAAGGAAATGACAAACCACTCCAGTATCTTTGCCAAGTAGAACCCAAATAGAGTAAGATGGGATGGAAATGACTGAATAGCTCTGTGTGTGAGAGAGAGAGCAGGATTCCTGTCCACATTCCTTTGTTTCACATCCAAAGCCTCCCCCTGATTATATGTGATTAGACATAGGTATACACATATGCATATATGCAGCTTATACTCAATCCAGCCACTTATTTATTTAACTGATGGTCCGGGTTCTTATCAGAACCTCCAAATGCAATCAAAATTCATCCAAGGAAGAGAGGAGTAAATACAAGCATAATACATAATTTTGCCAGGAAAAGGAAGAGAGGGAACAATTTAAAGCACTAGAAGCCCTTAATGAGGACACTAACCATTAGTTAAATAAACAGGTTAAAAAAGAGAAATCTCAGCATAAATGTTGTCAACTAATTGCTAGTTCACAGCATTTACCATAAATTTACAGTAAAAGTTAATTAATTCAGACTGCACTCATTCATAGACACAATAATACGGACATAGGCTGGACTGAAATTGACCTTTGTGCTCTCTGTGAAGAAAGGGATTGATCACTAAGCAAATTAACAAGAACGGATAACCTATTCAAGAGAACAAAATGTTTTCAAGCACTTTAATAATACTCATTTGCATATTAACAATTAACATGCAGTTATAAATTACATTTATCTCTCCATCACAGCAGGACCTGGGGAGGACCTCTATTGGCAAATGCTTTGTTAGCCATTAGGTCTTTTTTTTTCCTTTTAAAAAAATATGTTTGATTCCCCTCCCTCTTCTTTCATCTTCCCTATCACAGTAGCCTCTGGAAAATATTCACTCTACTTAGCAAATAGTCTCCAGATTGAACCATGTCTTATAGCAAAGAGAGAAACCTAAAAAGAGAGAGAGAGAAAACCTGACATTATCCAAAATGCATATCAAATTCTTCCACTGTCCCAACCAGTTTTTGTTTTAGGATATATCTAAAATTAATAAAAACTCTTTACAAATATTCTATAATGTAGACACTTGGCTAATTCAGACTATCCCCCCAATGAATTAGTTATGTGATGTATGTGACTCACTTATAAATAATGTGAGTGAATGACAGCTCCTACAAAAAAAATGGGGTTTGGAGTGGCTAGGTGGCACAGTGAATAGAGCACAGGCCCTGGAGTCAGGAGGACCTGAGTTCAAATCCAGCCTCAGACACTTAACACACAAAAAAAAAACCTAGCCATGTGACCTTGGGCAAGTCACTTAGCCCCAATTGCCCTACCTTCCCCCTCCAAAAAAAATGGGGCTTGAGAGGATAGGTGAAAGGGACATAAATAAACTCAACCCCAACTCTGAGAGATATCCCCGTGTCATAGAGCAGACTTGGAAAAAAAAAAAGCAAGAAGTAAGGTATTTCCTCCACTGTTCCTGAAGTTTGACATTACTACCTCGAAGCCAAGCAATAGTGGTCCCCAACTCTGAGGCGTTAAAAAACATCAACAAATTTTATGGTAATGTCTCTACTAGGTCTGTAGCCCTAAGAGATCAAAGAAAGAGGACATATAACCATTTGTTGTAGTGACAAAGAATTGGATACTGGTAGGGTGCCCATCAGTTGGCAAATGGATAACCAAGTTACAGTCTATGAATGGGATGAAATTATTGTGCTACAAGAAATTATTGTTTCAGAGAAATCTGGGAAGACTTGCTTGAATTGATGCAGAGCGAAGTGAGTAGAACTGCAAGAACAATTTATACAAGAGCAACAATATTGAAAAGACAAACATTTTTTGAAAGACTTAGGAACTCTGTTCAGTACAAAGACCAGCCATAATTCCAAAAGTATTCATGATGAAACATGTTACTTACCTCCTGATGGGGAAATGATAGATTCAGGATATAGACTCAGACTTTTTTGGGGGGGTGGACATAGACAATGCAGGAATTTGTTTCGCTTGACTATGTTCATAACATGGGTTTTGTTTTTTCTTGCTTTCTCAATGGAGAAAAGGGGAAGAAAGGATGAGAAGGCAGATTGATCTTCATGACAGTGAAATAAATTTTATTTTTTGAAAACTACTGGTTACTCCAAGAGGCCAGCAGAAAAAGGGCAATTGAAGCATTAAAGAAGCTGAGGAAATGCCCCTTCCTCTTCTTCCATGTCTTATCTGTGTCCAGGGAATTTTGTAAGATTGATTTGTTCATTCAAATGACCCAGTCTGGTGACAACTTCATCCTTCAAGTCAGGTGTCAGTGGCAAAGTCAAGTATAGACAGAGACAGCATAAGCGGAAGGACATGGTATTTATATCAATAAGCAAGTATTACTACGTGTCAAGCATTAGGAATACAAGAACGAAGAATGAAACAATCACCACTGTATTTTAATGTGGGAAACAAGTACATGCAAAAATATCTACAGCATAAATAAATGTATAGATGAGACAGACCAGAAATTTCATCTAACAAACTCCATACCTGCTATTCTGTTACAACTGGTTTGTCCTGCATCTCCCGGCTCAACTGAGAATATTTTTTGCATTGATCCTAGAAATCCCACAGGCTACAAGTCCTGCTCTCTGTTGACCCTATCCACCTCTCTTGTGCATAAGTTTCCACCACTGTTCACTGCTTCATCTTCCTCAGAGATGTGTTCTAAATCTTATAATGTGATAGCCAGGACTAATATGTCTCTGGGCTTGGTAACGCCGGTTCATCTATTTTTTTTAAGGTGTACCCATAGTCAAGGTCCTAATAGGAAGGAAGCCACGAACACCTACTGAAGACCTCATCAACCCATAGTTAGAGCTAATTCCAACTCCAAGAGTAACTTGGTCCAAGGAGACCAGTGTAGCAAAATAGAAAGAGGATTGGATTTGGGGTCAAAAACCTGAGTTTTAATTGCATCGCAACCTCTCTGTGTCTCAGTTTCCTCCTCTGTAAAATGAGGCAGGTTGGGCTTGACAACCTCTAAGGTCTCTTCCCATTCTAAATCTATGGTTTTGTGACTTCTTACCTACCTCAGGACTCAAGTAATCCTGGTAGATGCTACATTGTGAGGTAATATGCCCATCTTATGATGACTATTTCCCATTAAGTTTTTTTTGTAGGGTAAAAAGAAATATCCCTTTTCGATTTGCCATTCCAATTATCCCGATCTCTTCCTTGTCTTTGCCAGCCCTGCCAATATCTTCTAAATAATGTCAAGCCACCCATAGTTCCCTAAGCCTGAGAGAAGACAAAATAGTTTTTAAGAAAACTGGAAGAGAAATGTAGTTTTTCCTGAATAAATGAAATACATGAAATATTCAAACAGTACTTTACAAAGAGAGTAGAAGTCTGAACAAACCCCACTGAGTCATTATTTTGATCTTCAGATCTCTAGGTGACATCTCTGGCTATGGAAGCTGAGTACCATACAGACTGTGCTTTAGAGGTCTCCTCCTGATAGACAGCTTTGCATCTCTCAACAGCATATCTTAAAAGTATATGCCCCTATTTGTACCCATATATGGTTTGCACTTTCATTCAAGGCACCTAAGTTTTGAAATTTTACATCCAAATTCCTAATTTTTTAAGGGGAAAACAAGTCAGTAAAAAGCATGTCTTGGATCAGCCTTGTGTTTCATATCGTCACTGTGCTCATGAATGCAATTCAATTAAATCAACATTTAGCACTTTGCCAGTAAGGAGGGCAGAGCCATTTCTATGGGGAACCTCCTTTGTGGGGGGAGGAGCTTGAAGGGGGAGGTGATTGAACGCTTGGAAAAATACATCACCTATTCCTGCGGTTACAAGAGAAAGTCATGAATCCAGATTCCTTAACATGATGCTCCCTCTGCTGGTTTGTTTGCAGAGCTGTAATGATGTGGTACAGGAGCGATTTGGACCAGAGCTGAAATATGACATCGCCCTGCGTCTGGCAGCATTACAAATGTATATCGCCACTGTCACCACCAAGCAAACCCAAAAGATCTCCCTCAAATACATTGAGTAAGTATACCCAGCATGGGGGAGGAGGCCAAAGCTATTTGGGCATGGATTGGTGTTTATAACGTCTGGGACCATTTTAGATGAGATTTTGTATTCCCACTGAGATATATATATATATTCAGTAGCTTATCTTCCACAGCCTACTCATTCCATCTTTAAAATGACTTCGATGCCACATTGTAGGGTACAAGTAACCCCAGGTTCTCAAAGGCTTTGAGAACAGAGCACAATTTCTGCAGGTCGTGTAAAGCTAGAAAGACTAAAGATATAATCCAATGATTGGTTAAGTCTTTCATCACATAAACAGCCTAACTTTGTGAGAAAGGCACATCACACACACACACACACACACACACACACACACACACACATACACACACACATACACACCCTCTGACCATCAAGTGAAAAAGATTTTTGAACACTGGATTTGGAGACAGAAGACAGGTTCAAATGCTCACTTCCTCACTCTACCTCCTATTTCCTACCTACGTGACCTTGGTCAAGTCATTTCACTTCTCTTTGGCCTCAGTTACTCCTTCAGTAAAATGAGAGGGCTGGGACTAGATTACCTTCTACAGTCTCTTAACAGCTCTAAATGTGTTATCCTATGGTGTTGGATAAGTTGCTTTAAATTGCCTCCATGTTCTCCTCTGCAAAATGAGAGGTTGGGCTAGATGATCTCTGAGATGCCCTCCAATTCAAGATCCTAAGGCATGGAAGAGTTGCGATCTGCAATGGTGGGGAGAAACCAGTTAAATCAGTGTTCTTTGGCTATTGCAGCACCAAGGTGAAATGGGAGCACCCTGTTCAAGTGACTATATTTTTAAAGCTAAAAAAGGTTATCTGCTTTCAAGATAGCATATGTTCAAGTATGGTCAGAAAGAAAGTTGTGTTTACCAACAACTTTGAAAGCAAGTAAAGGGGAATTCTATGTGCTGGTTTCCAATTTAGATGCAGCAATATCTCTTACTACCTTCTTCATGCATGATTTTTAAGGACCATCTTTTGACACAAGGACCATGTCTCCAGTGTCATCTGTTTCAAAATGGCAATGATATATCCAGTAGACTAATCTTCACTTAATCCCGACAAAGTATAATACACATGGCAAAGAAAAGGGGACTGTTTAAAGCATAGGCCAAGGCTGGATCAAAGTCTCTGTGCATTAGAGAAAGGGCAAAATTATCACATAGCCCTAGCTTCTACAGCTCCCAAAAGCCATTAGTAAATTAAAAGAAGCCTAATTGCCTGAAATGCCATGCTTTCCCAGGTCTTTCTAATGACTAACAGTAGTAGTTTTCCATTTATTGATTGAAAAGCTTATTTGGGGTCTCAAACACTGCATAGCCCACGGGGGGTAGAATGACCTTTTGCTGATGGAACACACACAGAGGAGATGAAGGCGGAGACAGAATCGTGCAAATAGGACTAGAGCAAATGCTCTTGAGAATTTACCTAACACTTTCTGGATCTACAAAGGACAGGCACAATTTAGGAGGGCTTTCAAAATTATAGGGCCAACTGCCCAGGTCCATTTAGGATCCAGAGGGCCACCGAGCTCCTGTGCATTAGCAATAACTATAGGGCAAAGGCCAGACAATGGTCCTCAGGCAATGAAAATTACCATGGCAGAGTGGAGAGAGTGTTGGATTTAGATCTGGTATCTGTCAAAGCTTAGAAAGCTATTAGCTGTGTCACCATGGGCAAGTCACTTAATTGCTCTGATTTTCAGTTTTCTCATCTGCAAAATGAAGATACAGTCCTGCAAGACCCATTTTACAGGGTCCGTGGAGAGGCTCAAATGGAATAATGTATATAAAGTTCTTCGTAGATTTTATCTAAATATTAGTTATTATTACCTGTTAACATAAATATCTAAACCCAGCGCTGATTATAGTTTCAAAAACTCTAATTCTCTCTGGTCTACAAACATCTGCAATGACCTCACCCACATTTACTACTATTCTACCCACATTCTGTTCATTTGACTTCGCTTAACAGGTCCGGGGGGTATTTAATTCATTTTACCAAGTAAATATAAATAGTTCCCAGTATTATTTTTCCAATGGCTTCAGTCTGGGAAGACAAGGTTAGTTATCTCAGGTAGGGGAAAAGACTGCATTATGTTAGAAAACTGTTACGGCAGAGATACAAGAGCTCCTAGTGCCCGTGAATTCCCTTGCCATCTTTGTCTTCTGTTATTATCCCTCACATTTCTAGGCTTTACACCTAGAAGGGACCCTAAGATCGTGCGATCCTGCATGGGATTGTACACTCTCCGCCCTCACGTTCCACACAGATCAAAAAGGATCACCCTGTTCCTGTGGTGCTTCAAGGCTTAGTGAGCATTGTCCTCACGATAGCCCTGGAGGACAAATGTCAATATCCTCCCTTAACAGATGACAGACTGAGGCCCAGTCAATTGAATTGACTTGCTCGTGTTCACTCTGCTCAGTGGGGAAGGGGAAGCCTGGAGCACTCCTCCCCCAACGCACCATAGACTGTTTCAAGAGCACAGTTGGCTGCTGCTCAGGACTCATAGAGATCTCACCCAGAGATTCCCATGGCAACTGAATAAAAAAAGAAATAAGAGGAAAGAGGGAGAGCACAGTTAAAATTTCCTTTCAGTCCAAGGTATGCCTTTGTTTATGCCACTTGCCAGGTTTCACTTCAGCCTGACCTGGTTGCAATTATTCCTTGGACTTTGACTTGAGAGGCAATGGAAAGAGGGCCGGATTTCGAGCCCAGCAAGTGGGCTCCATCTTCTGTAGAGACAGCTGCCTATTAGCTGTCTTAGACTTCAGGCAAGTCACTCACCTGTCTGTCTGTCTCTCTCTGTCTCTCTGTCTCTTTCTTTCTCTGTGTGTATGTGTATGTGTGCTTTGCTCTGTCTCTATCTTTCTTTCTCTATCTCTCTGATTCTGTCTCTCTCTGTCTCTCTCTCTTTGTCTCTCTGTCTCTGTCTCTCTCTCTGTCTCTCTCTGTGTCTCTCTGTCTCTGTCTCTCTGATTCTGTCTCTCTCTTTCTCTCTCTCTGTCTCTCTCTCTCTGTGTCTCTCTGATTCTGTCTCTCTCTGTCTCTCCAATTCTGTCTCTCTCTTTCTCTCTCTGTATCTCTGATTCCATCTCCCTCTCTGTGTCTCTCTATCTCTGTCTCTCTCTTGCTATCTCTCTCTGTATCTTTCTCTGTCTCTCTGATTCTATCTTTATGTCTCTATCTCTGCATGTGTGTCTTTCTCTGTCTCTCTGTCTCTCTCTCTCTCTGTCCCTGTATGTGTGTCTGTCTCCTTCTCTATATCTTTCTTTCTCTGTCTCTCTGATTCTGTCTCTCTGTGTCTCTTTGTCTCTGTCTGTCTGTATCTCTCTCTTGCTGTCTTTCTCTGTCTCTCTGATTCTGTCTCTCTGTCTCTCCCTGTGTCTCTGTGTGTGTCTTTCTGTGTCTCTCTGTGTTTCTCTTTCTGTCTGTCTCAGTCTCTCTCTATTTCTTTATCGCTCTCAGTCTCTCTCTCACTCTCTCTCTCTCTCATTATCTAGAAAAAGAAGGGATTGAGTGCACAGACTTCAAAGGTCACTTCCAGTTCTAAATCTGTGATTTTGTTGTTGTTTTGTTTCAGTCATGTCCAAGTCTTCATGAATCCATTTAGGGTTTTCTTGGCAAAAGTCCTGGAGTAATTTGCCATTTCCTTTTCCAGCTCATTTTACAGATGAGGAAACTGAGGCAAACAGGGTTAGGTGACTGCCCAGGAGGCCAGATTTGAACTCAGAAGATGAGTCTTCTTGACTCAAGGCCAGGCACTCTATACACTATGGCGCCCTCTAGCGGCCCCTCCATCTGAGGCTGTTGTTATCTATTTTCCTGTCCCATCTAAGCAAATGTTAACCAGCAGTGCCTTATAACCAAAGTGGCCTCCCCAGCAATTGCTCTTGCCTCTGTCCCTACCACCTCCCTCTGGCTCCCTCTCTCAACTGGAACTGGAAAGGATAGGGACAGAATAGGGGATAAGAGGGGAATAGGGAATAGGAGAAGGCAAGAGTTTTTCTGGGAGAAATTCTTTGGGTACAGTAGTAGTTTATCCAGGTCTGGCCCAAGGTATATATAAGGAAAGGAAGACAGAAGGAAGGAAATAAGCATTTAATAAGTACTTACTGTGTACCAGGCACTGCACTAATCACTGTGCAATTATTATCTCATTGGATCTTCACAACCACCCTATTGGTAGATGGTATTATTATACCCATTTTACAGTAGAAGGAATGGAGACAGGCTGAGGTTACGTGACTTACTCAGGACCACACAGCTAGTTAAGTGTCTGAGGCTGGATCTGATCCCGACTCTGGGCCTAACACCCTATTAACTGCCTATACAAGGTTAAATGGGTTATAAAGACAGCATGGGCTTGTGGATAGGGAGCTGGTCTCAAATCCAGAAAGACATGTTTTCAGGTCTCAAGTCTGACATATTCTTTGGCAAAGCAATGGGGGTTAAGTGACTTGCCCAAGGTCACATAGCTAGTAAGTGTGTCAAGTGTCTGCGGGTGAGTTTGAACTCGGGTCCTCCTGACTCCAGGGCCAGTGTTCTAGTCACCGTGACGCCTAGCTGCCCCTTCAAGTGTGACATGTTCTGACTCTGTACCTGTGGCCAATCCATTTTTCCCCTTGGAGCTCTAGGCAATCACAGGTCTACCTGCTTTGGGAGATCCAGGGCCCTGCTCCATGTGGGTTATAGCCAAAGCGCTTGATGGTGTGTGCCTATGAGCTCTTGAATCAAGGCGGCTTTGCAATATAAGAAGATTCTTCACATCCATCTGAGGCCGTTGTTGTTCGGTCACACCTGACTCTTCATGACCTCATGTACATTGTCTGCAGAGTTTTCTTGGCAAAGATATTGGAGTGTTTTGCCATTTCCCTCTCTAGTGGGTTAAGTCAACACAGGTTAAGGGACTTGGCCAGGGTCACACAGCTAGTAAGTGTCAGGTGGCAGATTTGAACTCAGGTTCAAAATCCAGGCCCAGTAGTCCATCCACTGAGCCACCTGGAAGTCCTGTTTGAGGTTTCATAAAATAAAGACATTTTAAAAAAATAATAGCTACTATTTCTATCTATATTTACCTTCTAAAGTGAATTAAATACTTTTAAGCCTTATTAAACAAAGGCAAACATGTAAACAAAATGTGGGTGCCTTGAGGGCAGGGATTATTTTTCAATTTTGTCTCAATACTCCCAGAGCCATACCACAGCACCAGGCACAGAAGAAGGGCAACTGCTGGATCAGACTGAATTATTCGGCGCTAGGCAGTGGGAAAGATTTGACAGACAAGGGTCCTGCCCCCACAGAACTTATATTCTGGTACGGATATAAGACAAGCAGCAATCATTACAATATACATTGTAATGTGATAAGTACATTGGGGTAGGGTAGGGTAGAAGTTGAAGTTTATCACTATCAGAGTTATAATTACTTTATATGGAAGCTATCAAATAATTTATACTACTTACTTCAAGGATCTGCCATAGTTAGGGAGCCTTTCCTCTATGAATACAGATCACAATCCCTCTGTTGCTTAATAGACAATTTCCCTAGTTTCTGTGCATAAGAACGATCATCCTTTAGGGTCCACCTCTCTAGTTATGGACTAGATATATTTATAATATATATTTATCCAAATATATTTATCCCCTCTCCCTCTCTCCCTCTCTCCTTCTCTTTTTCTCTGTCTCTCTCTTTCCATACATACATCCATCACTGGGCCTACATTGTTGTTGTTCAGTCATTTCTGGTCATGTCCAACTCTTTTTCTTGGTAAAGAAAAAGTGGTTCGCCATTTCCTTCTCCAGTTCATTTTACAGATAAGGAAACTAAAACAAACAGGATGAAAGGACTTGCCCAGGGTCACACAACTAGGAAGTGTGTGAGGCCAAAGTTAATTCGACTAAACTCCTGGCTCTAAACCTAGCACTCTATCCACTGGACCACCTGCCAGTCCTCACAGGGCCTATACTTGCATTCATATAGCACTTTATTTTTAAAAGACATTTTTACTTCCATTATCTTATGTAATACTCAAAAGAACCCTGTAAAATTGGGTACAAGTATTATTATCCTCATTTTGTCCATATAAAATGATAAACCATTAGAAATGCATTTCATCCAACCACATATATTTTACGGATAAAGAAACTGATGTGAAGTGATTTGGCCAAAGTCAGAAGGCATGTTAGTGACTGAGCTTGATCTAGGCTGCAGACAATTCTCTGGACTTACAGTCCAGTCACCTTTCTGCTCTCAATGGAACAGTTGCAGACATCTCAGAACAAATTTTTGCTCCCATTTTTGAAGCCAGCAGTCCTCAGGTTATGTCCCTCTTCCCACAGTCTTACAAATGAATATACCCATTTCAATGTAGACTAAAGGCCAGCCAGAAACCACCAGCAGAATAGATACTAAACAGTTCTGCAGCAATTAGGATTAAGGTGGTGGAGAACTAGGGTCCTATTTCCTTCTAAGAAACAAAAGTTATCACAACACCAGCATGGTTGTTATTGTTAAACCAAAATATGGTTGTGTTAAATGACTTCTTGCCTATCCCAGAGAGTCTCCATTTTCTCCAGTTAGTACATGTTTCACTGAATCCTCTAACTACCACTCATTAAGATGCATTATGGGAAGAAACAGTGTGACTAGAGAGGAAAGTGAATGTTGTCTAGGTTGAAGGGCTGTAGATTTAAAGCAGAAAGGGAACTAAAAGGCCATCTATTTCAACCTCATTTTACAAATGAGGAAACTGAGGCCCAGAGAAGTTAAGGGGGTTGGCCAAGGTCACACAGGTAAATGTCCAAATGACAGAGGCACATCCAACTCTACACTACCACAAGCATGTGTGGTACAGAGGGACCAATACAAAGATCTCTAATAGTGTGTCCATAGATCAAACAAAAAAAATGTTTAAGGTACTGTACAGAGGTAGCACAAATCAGACCATTATTCCTTTTACTCATTCAGTCAGGCAGACAGGCAGTTTTATTGAGAATTTCCACTTGGAAGGGTGCTATGTCTGAGCACAAACAAGAGACTCCCAGGCCTTGCTCTCAAGGACCTTCCACTCTCATTGGGGATTCAAGACATGCCTCAAAATGAGATTTAGAAGTGAAATAATCATAAGACTTGAATAGCAAATCAATAAGCCTCATGAAATCACATATGCTATGTGCTAAAAGTATTGGCATAGATAGTGAGTACAGTAAGTTCCAAGGAAGAAGACAGTCAGATAACTCTGAGAAAGAACTTGATCAGTGAAACAGGTAGAAAAGTTTAGTTTAGTGAACTGTGAATCAGAATGTATGGATTCAGAGCCTGGTCCATTACAAGATATGTCAACTTGGACAAGTCAATTTGATCTCAGAGATTGTCTCATCCAATCTTTACCTGAACAAGAATTATTGCTTCGTGGCCTTTTGGCTAAGATCAAGTGTAGTATCTGTTCTTATCAGTTTAAAATCTGGTATGTCCTTTCTCTGAGTTCAACATATTAAATGGATTTTTGGAACCATCTCTGCCTACCCAACCTCCATCTTGGTAGAGGGTGAATGCAGCGTGCCATCTTTGTAAAGGGATGTCTTCCCTTTCATTTTAGTGATCCAACAGCCACTTTCTTAATCAACTCCAGAGAACAATAGAGTTCACTAAATACATTTTAAAAAACAGGAAGAGGAAAAGATTACAACAGAAGAGTTTGAGCAATTGATTAGGAGCAGTGGAAGGAAATGAATTTGTATTTGGAAGATATAGAGGGACAGTTAAGTGGTACAATGAATAGAGCACTAGCCCTGGAATCAAGAAATCAAGAGGACCTGAGTTCAACACACTTACTAGCTATGTAACAGTGGGCAACTCATTTAACCCCAATTACCTTGCCTTCCCCCCTCCAAAAAAAAGTGTCTTCTAAGCAATCATTCAGGTTCTGCACGAGATTTATAGTGATGAGGAATACACCACTTCCCAAAGCAGCCCATTCTAACTTTTAGACAGTTCTAATTACAAGAATTATAGAAATATTTATTACTTCAGTTCTCGAATATTGTAATAGTAATCAGTTTAGCAGGATACTTAGTGCTAAGTGTGGAAGGTGCAAACTCTGTCCCACTGTCGAGAAGGCATGAACTCCCCTATTGATGTGGAAGAAAGGGATTGGCTGAGCCCCTGTTGATGTGGAAGAAGGGAATTGGCTGAGCCCCTGTTGATGTGGAAGAAGGGGATTGGCTGAGCCCCTGTTGATGTGGAAGAAGGGGATTGGCTGAGGTGTGCACATAAGCAAGAATTCCAGAGACAGACAGACAGAATTGGAACACTGCCCCTGGTGAAGGAAGAATCCTGGAGACTGAGGCCGGCTGAGACAGAGAGAGACAGAGAGAGAGAGAGAGAGAGAGAGAGAGAGAGAGAGAGAGAGAGAGAGAGAGAGGTTCTCTCCCAGCATCTGGAAGCTGAGAACTGACTGAGAACTGAGTT
>CM053580.1:148790991-148845142 GCA_028627135.1 Pseudochirops cupreus
AAAAAAAAAGTGCAGTTAATCAACACATTGACATGTCTGACAGTGTATACCTCACTCTTATATCCAGAATCCATACACACACACATATACATATATGTGTATATACATAGATTTTATATATCTATTTCTTATTCTTTTCACTAATAGTAAATATGGCTGATAGATTTTAGATTTCTTGCTTACTGGTATCAAACAAGGACTCCTACATCAAAAGGCCTTTATGATATAGACCCTACATTTTTAGATTTGTATAAAAGGAGTTTTATCTAGATTGAATTTCATTTGTAAATGATTCATGTGATTCAAATTCAGATTCTTGGAGGTAAATGAATAAAATATGAACCTCCATAGGAAATTCAAACATTTCTACAATTCACTCTGAGTTTAGAAAGTTAATTTTCTCTGAGAACTTATAAAGACCTGAAGAAACTTGGCAGAGGGAAAGTGACGAGCTGGGATTAAATAGCTTTCTATAAAATGCAGGTGCTAGAATTAAAAAAAAAAAACCTAAGCTCCTACAAATACTGAATAGGAGTGAACCTCACACAGTCCCTGTTTTGCCAGCTTCCTCCCATTGGTGAACCAGAGTTTGGAGAAAAGCCTGCCTTTGTCACTGATTACAGTGAGACAGCTCCAATCTGCTCTTGAAATCCTTCAGTGAGCAGATGTTTAATTTGAACATCTTAACTTCCTGTTCTCTCTTTTTGGAAGAGCTCCAGGGCTGCTGAATGCCCTGATGCAGCCCATCCAAATGCCAGAATCCTTCATACATTTCTCCAAACAAGTGAGATGTTAATTTCAAGATTTCAAGCTGCATTCGTTCATCAGGAAATCGAATGTGCTGCAATTTCCCTTCCCTCTTGCCAGAGAGCCCTTGCTGTGGGGAGCCTCATCCCCTCTACCAGGGCGATCACAGCTCTGTTTCCCCTTGGGTTTGTTCTTGGTTCCCTCTTGCCTTCCAAGACTATGGCAATAACATCTTTGCTTTTCTTTCTCCTCAGCTGTCAGCTTTGCAAGCCAAGGTCCATTATCTCAAGTTCCTCAGTGATCTTAGATTGTATGGGGGCCGTGTTTTCAAGGCAACATTAGTGGTAATTTGTTTTTTTTCCTTGACTTTATGGAAAGCCTCTATAGTCTGTGTACCATCATTACAGAAGTCTTCTTGCACAAGGCTATCTGGATGACAGAAGCAGATCAGTGCGGGTTCCTTCCTAGGGTTCATTTCTAACCTACTTTACTGCAGTCTGAAAATATCAGAAGAAATATTGAACTAGATAATGCCAGCTGCAAAGTGGCCTAGAAAATTTACAGACCCAGAAAAAAAAAAGATTCTAACAATGGTTTCCATTTAAATAACTGAGGCAGCGACAGCTTCTACATTAAAAAAAATCCTGAATACTTTAATGATTCATATATTCATATAATATTGTTATGTGATGTGATAACATTTATTTTCTAAATAATTCATAATGTGTCCTGGCCTTAGTATAGTCATGTCCTTGATTCCTTATCTAACTGAAGGAATTAGTAAAACAGTAATCTTATTTTTTAAAATGATGATTTTTCCAAAGGTTGACTACTCTTGTGTTCCTATTACAGCAGGCAGAAAAGTGTTCAGAAGTGACTTTACTAGTTGGACCCAGGTATGGCATAAGTCATGTGATAAACACCAAAACCAACTTGGTGGCTCTTTTGGCCGATTTCAGCCACGTCAACAGGATTGAAATGTTTACAGAAGATGAAGGCTCCATTCGGGTGGAACTCCACGTGTTGGATGTAAAAGTAAGTCTCACAGTTCTAGCCATCAGATGGTATAACCTTGCTTTATACAAGGTGTATAGCTGTATAGGTATGTGGATCATGAAGTACAATGGATAAATCACTAGTCTTGGAATTAGGAAGAGCTGAGTTCAAATGCTGCCTCAGAGGCTTATTACCTGTGACCTTAGGCAAGACACTTTACCTCTCTGGGCTTTGGTCTCCTTATCTGTCAAATGAGGAGGCTAGACTCAATGGTCACTAAGGTTATTTCCAGTTTGAAAATGCATGATCCTTTTGGTATATGTCATAGAGATAGATAGATAGATAGATAGATAGATAGATAGATAGATGGATGTTGTTGCTGTCGTTATGTTGTTTTCAGTTGTGTCCAACTGTCATGACCCCATTTGGGGTTTTCTTGGCAAAGATACTGGAGTAGCTTGTGATTTTCTTCTCCAACTCATTTTACAGATGAACTAAGGTAAACAGGGTTAAGTGACTTGCCCAGGGTCACATAACTAGTAAATGTCTGAGGCCAAATTTGGACTCACAAATATGAGTCTTCCTGATTCCAGGGCCAGCACTCTATGTGGCCTCCTGAAGGGCAGGGTTTGCTTCATTTATATCTTTGTGCCTAGACTAGTGCCTGATATACAATAGATGTTTAATAAATGTGTGCTGATTGATTGATGACTGCATCAATGATGCTTTCAGAGTTCAAATCAAATGGGTTCCAGAATGTCTCAGAGGGGCAATATAGAACAATGGAAAGAGCATAGGACCAAGAAGAAAGATTCTTCCTTAATGGCCACATGAAGTTGGTCAAATCCCTTAACTTTAGGGGGGCCTCAATTTCATCTTTTGTAAAATGAGAGGGGTGGACTAGTTCTAAAAGTCTGTGATTCATTCATGAGGCCCCTTCCTAAGCAACACAGCCTCTTGGTTTGTTGAACTTAGTTGAACCGAAATGAATTAAATGTTGATATCAGACCAGTTGTACATCTGAATTCCAGGGTAAATCTGGGAGGAATGTCTCCTTCCACTTAGTCCTCTTTCTTGGAATACAACCCTTTCTTATTAAACTGAGAGCAGCTGTACAATTTGAAAACTAAAGTTATCATATTTGATCCTTACAACAACCTTGTGAGGTAAATAATCTCAGCTTTATTATTTATTATTAGCATATTACATAAGAAACTGAGGGTTAAGTAACTGACTCAAGATCATATACTTAGCAGATACAGGGTCTGAATCTTCTGTCTTTTGGTTCAGGGCTTTCTCCGCTATCTCACTGAGTATGGATGTCATTAGGGGAGGAGGAAGAGAAGACAGGATGGAGGTGTAGTAACTGATGTGGTGGGGGGGAAACGAATTTAAAAAACCCTTTCCCCCCAAATCATATGTTGATTAGACTTCCGAAGGTAAGCCAATCTCCCTTTGCCCCCTCACAGACACACACAAATATACTTTTTTGGGGAGAGTGGAGTGGGGAATACAGGAGTACAGGCTTGGTCTAGGCCTGTGATTTCTGGGTATAGAAAACTGCCAGGGTTCAATACATACTGATCAATTATAGAGTTGTTTGGGGCACTGATTGATTGACTTGTCTGTGGTCACACAGATAGTATATGTTTTGAGCCCAGGCCTTCCTAACTCTAAAGCCAGCTTTCTTTCTCCATATGATATGCTGACTCTCTACTTAGATTTGGTACCCTGACCTGTGCTAATGTTTATGCTGAGAAGAACTAGTTGGCCCAAGTAATAGAAAGTCAGCCAGGAAAGATGCCCTTTATAGTGACCCTGCAGGGTGAAAATTGAGGAGGAAAAAGAATATATGAGTGGTTTTAGAATGGTGCTTCAGAGCAGGAAGGGATAGAGAAGAGTCCACAGCCAGAAAAGAATCTAATGGGAAGGGTTTGGAAAAATTGATGAGGGGGTGTTGTTTCAAGAAAAAGGAGGAGTATTCCACTGGATATATGACATCATCAGTTTGGATGCTTCCTCCAACAGTGCAAATCCCAGTCTATCCATATGTGTTCCTATCTTCCCTAGGCTCAGGAAAATTCTTTGTACTAAATTCAGTGAAATAGCCAAGTGAAGATCTTTACATAGAGAGCAAGTTAGATGTGAAGTCATGGAAATAGAACTAAACCCCAGGACAAAAAGAATTGTGCTTTTTTAGGGACCATAGAAAATAAGAAAACTAGTTCAGGGAAACTGATCTTTGACAAACTCCCAGTCCAGAAAGCCCAAAATCTAATTTCAAGGTGTTGATGAGGTATTAAACTAACATAAAGATAAACCTGTCATGATTCTTTTAGGAGATGTGAACCCCTTTCTCTGAGTGAATCACAAGGAAAAATCTCATTGGCTAACAGAAGATGGGTACCCCTCCCCCAGTTACCCTAAAACACAGTCAGTTTGTGAGAGTGAGGCATGCAGGTTTGGGAAGAATGCAAATGGTCAGAGGAGAGTTTCTCTTTCCTCCCCTTCCATGTTGGCCATGGTGTCGAGCAGCAGCTTGCCAAGAGAGCTACATCCCATCCAGCACTTGGAGAATTCTTTGATCCAAGACCATTCAAGGTACAACAGAGGGACAGAAGAAATAGCTTTGAGGAATAAGACTCTTGGCAGCAGAGAAGAGAGCCAACTATAGACTCGAGAGAGAATCAATCCTGACAATCAAGAATCAAGCTGTAGAGAGAAGGAAACCCCGGAACCTCACCTGAACATTCTTTGTGTAGCAAAAGTGCTATACTCAGATAGAGATGCATGAAAACTCTATGAAGACAATAGGGACTACCAGGCCCTGAAGTACCACGAGTTTTGAGTTGCCTTTGCCACATGTATATCCTATACCTGTATCTTATTACCATTGTACTCCAAATTCAAATTTAGTTTGAGTTTATGGAGTGGGGGTCGAGGGAAGGCGTATTTTGTGGCTACTGTTCTCCGTAAATGTCTTTGCTGAGAATTCATTGCATCTGTTCCCTGTTAATGGGAAGCACACCAGTAGCAGCTCAAGAAAATATAATGTTAGGGATACAGTTTCATAAAGCTACCCATAGAACTGGAGATAGCAGCTGCCCCTGGGGACCAAGCCAAAGAGTATGAGAGTAAGTTGGGGGAGTCCAAGAAAGGGGTTGCCACACTACTGTTAATATTAGGTTGAGATTTAAATATGGATTAGGAAGTAGAATGGGATACTGGTGATACCATGTAGTACCAATGCAATATTCACAGTGTCAATGGTGACTGTGAATATGCCAGCATAGTGCTCAATTGCAAAATATATCAGACTCTCCATATATAAGACAGAAGCAAAACATTTATTCAGACACCAGAAAAACCAAATCCCAACACCAGGAAACTAAATCCATCATAATAACATAGAAGTTAACACACCAAATCACAGCAGAGTCATACCATCCTTTAACCTTCCCAGAAACAAATATTTACTCACAAGCCTAGCTGTCTCACAGATTGGGTCCTCTCCTCCCTCTAGCTCTAACTGCTCTGACTTACATCTTCCTATGGGCTCTGTTCTACCCTTAGCAAACTTCTCCCACCACAGGCTTCGTGTGATTACATTCAGCCTATTAGGGGGCAGGGAAAGTCTTCAAAGCAGGGAAAGTCTTAAAATTCCCTTAGGCTTATTAAGGGGGCAGGGAAGATCTTCAAATCCCCATTACCATTACATACCACTGGCTGCATTAATCTATTCCAAATTGAAGTAAGCCTGAATATAAATATACCCAAAGAGTATCCACATGAGTTCCACATGAGGTTCATGTTTGAAGTGACCAGACATATATACTGGTGGGACATTGGACAGGAAATGGGAAGGAAATTAAACAGGGGATAATGCTGGGAACAGCAACCAGAGAAAGGGAAGGGAAGAGTACTATCACAGAAGAAACTGCACTTCTCAGTCATCTAGGCATGGGAGGCTGGCTTTCATCTGGACTGCTTGGGGGGCATGAAGCGAACGTAGAAGCAGTTGTCATATGTTAATATACATACTGTGAGAGGCAGTGTGGTATAGTAGATAAAGAGCTGGGCCCCAAAATCAAGGAAGTCTGGTTTGTATAAAATCATATCACCAATACTTAAGATAATATCACCCTAATCAAATCACTTTAGCCCCTTGCTCTAAGATTAATTTACTAAATTATAATTAGCTGAGAAAATTCCCAAAGGGCCATATCGGCGAGAACCCTAGCATACCCAGGATGGCTGCTAGCACAGGTTCTTAGATCTGATTTTCTAAAGGGAAAGCAACTCAAAATGGGTTAACAATCTTACTTTAATCAAACATATATCATTTACCTAGTTCAGGGGGAAAAGTCAGCACCCTGAACTTCAGAGAGTACAAACACAAGTTACAAGCAGAAGTTACAAGCAGACAAAGAAACAGATCAGTAGACAGGCTTCCAGCCATCTGACCATTACATCCATACCTAGTTAATTGCCAGAGAGGGAAGCACCAGCATCTGGATTTTCAAAGCTGGGGGGCTCAACAGCTTCCCAGAGTCTCATCTGACCAAATCACACAATTCTTCCCAAAGCGAGCCCCAAAGCAAAAACCAAATCACACAATTCTTCCCAAAGTGAGCCCCAAAGTCAGGGTATATAGCCTTCTCCTGGATCAGAGAATATCACAACCCTCTTGACCCACTGCCCAATCACAAAGTAATAAGATGTGGGCATTCCTGAAAAACAAGCTTCCTGCCACAGGCTCCATGTGACCACATTCAGCCTATTAGGGGCAGAGTATATTTTCAAATCGGGGAAGGTTCTCATAGTCATGTAAGCCTATCAAAGGGCCTAGGGGCAGGGAAGATCTTCAGATTCCCATAACAAGGGCATAGATCACAGATACTTAAAGTATTCATGTGTGAGTGTTTATGTATGTGTGTGCATACTCACATATATGTATGTGTGCATATGTTCATATGTGTATGTATACATTAATATGTATATATGTATACATACACACATATCTAACTACCCACACATAAATACTTCAAGGATCTGCTATCTATGCCCTTTGGTTACTCCATTTGCCAACTATAACATAATTAATTAGTATATAGTGTGAACATACTCACATATGTATGTATACATGCACATACCTAGGGAGTATACATGTACATACCACAACATATAAATTATACATGTGTATATATGCAATGCATATATGTATATATATGGACGTATGATTATATGCATTATATATTGTATATGTGTTTTGTTGTATAGATGTACATACCTATATTGCTGTGTGTTTCTTATCATATTGTAAAATGAACTCCTAGAAGGTATGGGCAAGTCATGTAATATGTCTCAAACATATCCAGTCATTCGAAAACAACTGAGGAGCAATCCCAGTCCCTTCACTAGCAAAGTGGGGGAAAACACCTATTTAGTTCTTTCTTGTTTTTCCTTTTATTTTGCCCCCATGACAGTTTCTTTGATCTAGCATCACTATTTCTAGAAATATCTAGCCAAGATTTTTGTCAACACCCATCTCTGTTAGACTCAGTGATTTTACACTTTATTTGAAAGTATTATATCATCCACTACTTTGTGGCCTCATTTCTTTTTTGGCTTGTTGGTCATTTTCAACTGATTTCTACGACTCTTTAGGGCTAATTTTCACTCTGATTCTTAAGCTTTATCTTCTTGCTATTTTTAGATTAGAGTGTGGTACCTGGTAACCAGCCTCCTGTAACTCAGCTTCTTAAATATCACAACTTTGGAATGAAAATCAAAATGCTTTCTTTCCAGAGCAATTGGATTTGATTTTGTCATAGTGTTTTTTCTCTTTTTTTTTTTTAAACAGGATTCATGAAATACACCTTTGCATTTTCTAGGATTTTAGATGAATTCACAATTTGCAGGTTTTTCAAAGACTATCTCCTGAATATGTATAGAAAGAAGAGTCTTTCTATGCTGGGCATGTTTAACATTCATTTGCTGTTCTCCATTGAAGCATTTGCAAAGAAACCCTTTTCACGTACACTTCATAAACATAGATGTCTAGACACTGATATTTCAATAAGGTGTTTTAAAATGGACAACCTTTAACCAAAACTTTCTCTTGTTTTTAGCCTATTATTCTGCTAATGGAACCATCAGATGCAATGAACCTTGCCTGTTTGACAGCTGGATATTATAGGCTACTGGTAGATTCCAGACGTTCAATATTTAATATGGCCAACAAGAAAAATTCAGGAAACAGAGAAACAGGTATTCACTTAAATAAATACGACCACCTCTCATTCTATCCCCATTTATGTTAGACGCTGTGATTATAGCGTCAGGAGACATCAGTTCAAATTCCACAGCTCTGACACTGACTAGCTGTGTGATCTTGGGTTACGTATTTAACCTCTCTCAGTCTCCGTTTCCTCATGTATAAAATCTGTAAAATCCCTTCTGGGGCTGTTATGGGTAAAGTGACATGTAAACTTTAAAAGACCTATAGATAAGGCAGCTATGATGATGATGAGAGAGCTCAAACCTACTCCCCAAAAAAGTAAAACCTGATATTAAGATATCTTTAACTAGCTTAAGCAGACTAGTGAAAAAGAGAGAAGAAAAAAAATTATAAAAACTAGTTCCCATAATTTTTTGTCCCATTCCACTATTGTGACACTCTAGCATTGTAATACTTGCCCCCAGAAAGAATCCTATTGATTTGAACATAAACTATAAAACCATAAGTAAAATGGTATAGTTTGTTCTTGAAAGCAAGAAGCTCTGTGTGGGAGTGAGAGCAGTAGACTTAGAGCCAGAAAATGGGACTACAAACTCTAGCTCTGCCATTAACTGTGAAGCCCTGGGAAAAATCACTTAACTTCTCTGTTTCTCTGCTTCTCTATCTGTAAAATGGCAACAATAATATTAGGTTATTACAAAAGTGCTCTATAAACCTTAAGTTGGTATCTAAATGTAAAGTTATTATTTGTAGTGTGATAGAAGTAAAAATGGATCAAACTGTTAACAGCCTATATAACAAAGTATTTTTCAAGGTTATGACATAGGGCAGAAAGACCTAATGGTTAAATTAATTATTCTACTGTAGGGATAGCTCTTTTCCTTGGAACCACTCCCAGTGCCTTCTTCCATACTTCTTGGCAATGGGATTACCAAGTAGTACGATGGTGATAACAGCATCTTCCCACTCCCCCCAGCAGTTATTTGGGCTGTGGAAGCAGGAATGTGGGGAGCAGCAATGGCATCTGGGTAAATCAATTACTTGGATAAGTCCAGGATAATTCACAGGCCAGACAAACCCTAGAGTTGGTGTTGCTGCTTTGACAAACTTTAAAAATGAACTCGTGGCCCATGATCATGGTTCCCAGGTGCCAATTTGGAGCCTCATTTTTCATCTTGTTTGTTTGACTGGATTCTCAGACCCCTGATAGTGTTTAGGAAGTGAAGGGGGAGTGAGGAAAAATACCATAACTTTGTTTTTAAATTATTGTTGCTTTCTGTGAAGGTGACAATAACTCACATTTATGTAGCACCCACCATGTGCCAAGTACTTTATAATTATTATCTCATTTGAGCCTCACATAACCTTGCAAAATAAAAGTACTAGTATTATCCCCTATTTGTAGAGATGAGGAAACTAAGTCAAACACAGCCTAAAAGACTTGACCAACATCACACAGCTAGTGTCTGAGTCCAGATTTGAACTCAAGCCTTTCTGAATCTAGGCCTGGCCCTCTATCCACCGTAACACATAGCTATCCCGGATATAACAGTGGTATCATACATATGTAAGAAGCATTTAGTAACGCCTTCCCCAGAACTTCTTTATAGCTGTATACAATGGGCACTTAATAGCACCTTCCCCAGAACTTCTTTTCTACCAAAGGGTCATGGGACAGATCCAGATTGTCAAGGCAAAGAGTGGGGTAAAATCATCTAAAGGCTAAAGTAAAATAGCAGATTAGTCTTAATTGCTTTTTTAGCCAGTAAAATTGAGAAATGTAAAACATTTTTCTTGACTATATCTCAAAGTAAAAATAAGGATCATGAGAGCAGATGGATAGACTTCAGTACATTGCATATACCCTCTTTGGAAGATTTAGGCGAAAGCATGGTATAATATGCCAGACTAGGCTCAGGAAGGTTGGTAACTTGGGTTTCAAAATTGAAACAAAATGATATTCATAGTCCACCTAACAGTTAAGAAAAAGAGGTTTGCTTAGGTCTAACAGAGCAAAGACATTCAGATCACTCATTCAGCTGACCATACCTTCCCTGTGCCCCTCATGATGCTGATCTGCTTGTCCTAAGCCTAAGGGTGGAACCAAGTAATTAGCCATAACCTGATTTTGGTCCCAAGGGCATCAGAAAGCTACATCGACTGCCTGATATGTAGTTCCTTTTAATTCTGTTCCTCCTCTGAGTCAATGAAATCTCCAAGACCATTTCAGTAACTTTTAATGAAAATAACAAGTCCAAACCACATATCAGGGCACAGGGGCAAATATTCCTCCTGTCAAATGTGAGCATAAGGGAAGAACGTAATAAATGGTTGTAAATCTAAGTAGGTAGAAGCAGTAGTCGCATACATGAAATAACAGATCCACCAGATGCCAAAAGGGAATTGCAAATGATATTTGACAAAGTCATTCATTTAAAAAAATAATTTTTAAACACTTTTTCTGAACAATAAGCATGTAGGCACTTAGTTGGCACAGTAGATAAAGGGGTAGGCCTGGAATTAGCATGACCTGAGTTCAAATGTGGCCTCCAACACTAACTAATAGTATGTCCCTGGCCAAGTCACTTAACCTCTGTCTGCCTCAGTTTCCTCAACTGAAAAATGGAAATAACAGCATTTACCTCATAGGATTGTTGTGAAGATTAAATGCGACGATATTTGCAAAGGATTTAGCACAGAAACTGGTGCATAGTAGCTTACTTTACAAGCAAATGTCATATTGTATTATCAAGATGCAAAGGTAAATTAATACAAGTTAATTAATCTTAATTAATTCAGTTAATTAACTAGTTCAGTTCTATATTATGACGAGCTAAAAAGAGGAGCTAAAGACGAAAGAGGTGGGAAACAAAGAAGAAGACAGGATGAATAGACTGATAGCTATGCATAGACACATACACATTAACATACACACATATACGCACACACACAAATACATGTTCTTACAGAGGAAAAGATGCCCCTAGAAACAGAGAGAGAAGGAAAAGGAAGAGAGTTTCAAAAGCATTTGGAGTGAGCATGCTCATATGTTATTCACTTTGGCTACAAATATCAGAGAAGATTCACTGATATTAAAATAAAAAAGAATCCTTCAGCCCTTTAACCTAGTCCTATTACATGCGGATTAAGATTTTTTTGGCTTTTGTTTTCAAGTTTTCAAGTTCATTTTTTTGGCAAATCAAGCTATTTTTTCATGGAATGCTAAAATTTGTACAAATACACAAAGAAATTGGTTACATTTTAGGAGTTTCTTTAGTAAAATGGGTAAAACTTTTCACAAATGTACCATGGAACACTGGCATACTACATGCCTCAGTCAATGCTGTACTGAAAAGCAATAATTTACTCATACTGTTTCTTCAAAAGGGCCATAAGTATCACCAGAATTTTTTTGTAAAGTGTATTTTAATATTTACTTAAAGTTTGAGGACATAGCCATTCTTGAAGTCTTCTGTCTTAATCACTTTTGAAGAAAAAAGCTTCCACCTTTCTTAGTCTGGATGACAAAGAAAAAAGTAGCCTGTTTTTTCTGGAGGTGCAACACCATCTTGTAACCTTTCAGAGTACCATGACTAAACATTTTAAAAGTCACATCATGTTTTCAGGGTTATAGGTACCTAGGCATAAATAATATCATTTCTTGGTAACTGAAGTTGCAGTGAAATTCAGTTGTTTCCCCACTACCATACTGAAGCATCATAGGTGGCACATTTGAGCTAGTCATATCAAATCTAGGTCTTTTAGCTAGCCAAGGTCAAATCTTTAACCAAAAGGTCTTTAGTTATGTCTACATACATGTATAAAATGTTTGACTAACGAACATGCATAATACTGAATAAATTAGATTAAGAAGCTTTCAACAGCCATCCCAGGAACTAGAATACCTTGTAATGTGTCTTTGTGTGGCTCTCTCTTTAAGGTCCTGAAACTAAAGGAAAACACAGTCTCCTTGGCTCTGATTGGAACTGTGTACCACAAATGACCACTTTCATTGCTGATGGAGAACAAGAGCCACAAATAACATACATAGACTCAAAACATAAGAATGTTGATCTTGCCGATGATACCTTATGTCCAAAAGACCACAGGCATCTGTACATAGAAAACACCTATAATTCAGATGACCTTGACCATCACTTAACCAAACAAGGTGACCCCACCAGTGAAGTGGAAAGCAGAGGCCTTGCTGAGCAATCATTGCTGGCACTTTCGGGTTTAGAGACAAGTCAAAAAGCACAGGGTTCTCCCAGGAGTGCTAAAGTATCTTTTATTTTCGGAGAGCTTACGTTGGATGATATTAACCCCAAAAACCTTGGTTATGAAAGACTATTGGATGAGAGTCCAGAAATGCTGGAAAAGCAAAGAGCTCTTTACATGAGCAACGCCAATGATATTAAAGGCTTGGATTTCTCTCCAGATGTCGAAAGCATTCAGTTTGTGACAAACTCTGTTTATGCAAACATTGGCGATGGGAAGAACTTCGAAGCCGCCGAAGGCATTGAAGAGCCTTTGCTGCATGAGATCTGTTACTCAGAAAACACAGATGATGCTGAAGATGAAGATGAAGTGAGCTGTGAGGAAGATCTTGTGGTCGGGGAAATAAATAGGCCTGCCATCCTCAACTTGTCTGGGTCCAGCGATGATATCATTGACCTCACATCCCTTCCTCCTCCTGAGGGTGATGATAATGAGGATGACTTCCTGTTACACTCCTTGAACATGGCCATTGCCGCTCCTCCACCTGGCTTCAGGGACAGCTCTGATGAAGAGGATTCTCAGCACCACACAACCCAGTTTAGGGAGGATAAGGAACAGACCAGCAGCCTACAAAATGATGAAATTCCTGTGTCCCTCATTGACGCTGTCCCTACCAGCTCTGAAGGAAAGTGTGAGAAGGGGCTAGATGATGCTGTAGTCTCCACTCTGCAGGCCTTAGAGGCGTTAGCAGCTTCAGAGGAACAGCAGACAAATGACAATTCAGGTTCTTTCATGATTGTTACATTCATTCAATGATAATCACACCATTTCATCCCTGCAAGCCATTTGCCCTAGGAAGTATTCATCCCTGTTGTGTTGTATAGCCTCATTGACCATGTCCCATTTCATAGTATGTCCTGGACCTACTGTTACAGGGACCTTTTTGTTTCTGTTTTTGCTCTTGTTATTGTTGAAAGGGTTTTTTTCAGTGTTTTGCTTTTGTTTTTGTTTTTTTCTTTTTTCTTTTTTTTAAACATGTGGCATTTTCCCCCCTCCCTTTCCGGAACGGCTGTGCAATAAAGTCAGAATCCTTTTTGTTTTTTTTTAAAGGAAAAAGAATACGTATTTTTATAAGAGATGAATCCCATTTTCTTACATGTATTCAAGTGCCTGCAATATCTCCATTAATTGGCTCTTGTTTTTTATGGTATACAGGTGTAGCAATCTTGCGAGCTTATAGCCCTGAGTCTTCCTCAGATTCAGGTAATGAAACTAATTCTTCAGAAATGACTGAGAGTTCTGAACTGGCCACAGCACAGAAGCAGTCAGAAAACTCCACCCGGATGTTCTTGGCCACTAGTGAAGGCTACCATCCTCTTGTAGAAGAACAGACGGAATTCCCCATCTCCAAAATCCCCTCGGGAGGCTTGCCTGTGAAGTCCTCCCAGACCCTGGCTGCTCGACCAGCAGCTGAGCTACAGTCCAAAGTCGTGCCTTCAAAGCAGATTCTTGCTTCAGATAACATGGAGATGGAACCAGAAACAATGGAGACCAAGTCAGTCACAGACTATTTCAGCAAGTTGCACATGGGGTCGGTGGTGTATTCTTGCACCAGCAAAAGGAAAGGCAAGCTGGCTGATGTGGAGGGAAAAATAGTCCCTGAAGGGGCAGTGACAGGAAAAAAGCAGCAGGGATCTAAAAAAGCAGAGATGGAAGAAAATGCCAAAGGGAAATATGGTACACTGGCATCACGAGACAGTCCACGACTAAGCACTTTTAACCTGGAGAGAACTGCCTTTCGCAAGGACAGCCAAAGATGGTATCTGGCTGCTGATAGCGGAGCAACTGAAAAATCCGGATCAGAGGTGGGGACTGGGAAAGCCTTTCAAAGGGTATCTGGCCTGGGGACAATGGAAAATGAGTGTAAGGATGAAGGAAATCCTGAGGGAGATAACAGTGGTGCTCCCGGACTTGGCCAAGGTGAAAGCTTTCTGCCTGACATGACTTGTGTGTCCTCAGCCAAAGACATAAATCATCGTGAGGATTCCGATCTGTGTGCCGAGGACCATCCTTCCAAGCTTCCCGAAGCCGAGCAGGGTGTCACTCGGCTTTGTGACTATCATTTGGCCAAGCGTATGTCATCCTTGCAAAGTGAGGGACACTTTTCTCTGCAAAGCTCCCAGTGCTCTTCGGTGGATGCTGGGTGTAGCACAGGAAGCAGCAGTAGCACGTGCCCTACCCCTGTGGAATCTCCCCTCTGCACCTCGGACGGGAAGCACATTATCTCTGATGCCTCAGGAAAGGGTATGACTTACCTTCCTACAGATGACAGACCAGCTGGGCTTCCCAACCCAGGGGCCACTTTTAAGGAACTGCACCAACAGACTGATCCCATGTGTCACCGGATGACAGTGCCTGTTATGCACACAGCTGTTAATGCTGAGCCACTGTTTGGCACTTTGAGAGATGGATGTCATCGGCTCCCCAAGATTAAAGAAACCACAGGTACAGCACCAGAGAAGTGATGATTTTGACTCTTTGGGGTATCGCAAGCAGGGATGTGTAAATAGAATTTACCTTAAACTTGAAAATGAAAAAGTGACCTAAAGAGAAGTGCAAAAGATAAAGGCGGGCAGTCAATTTAAATATCAATTTTATAGTCCCTGAAACTCGATAACCTTTTAGGTAGCTAAATTAAAAGCCATTTGAAAATTGCATTTGCTATTCACATTTATACCGTCTGTACACTTTTAGAATTTAATTGAACAACACTAAATCTTTTATGTACAAATACTATACGTGGGTTTTTATTTATATATGGTATGCATGACTTAGAAGACAGCATTGTTTGAGATCACAAATTCAGTACAATTCAATAAGACCCCTACTGTATACAAGGAACATAGCCATTTGGTTTCATCCTCTATGGACTTCTATTAATTATGTAATTATTATCAGGGAAAGAAAAAGAATGATTGTTGGGATTTGGAAGAGACATTATTTAGTTTATCCTTTGGCGTTCAAGTCAGGCTATACCTATGGCCAAATGTCCCAGATTTTCCCAGAAAGCCTCAATTTCAAATATTCTGTCACACAGTCACAATAAACTATCAAAATGTCCCAAGAATTGCAATATTTCAGAAAAATAGCTGAATAAGTCAAGGCAATTAAAGATTACAATAAAAACACACTTCAATTCCAAAAGTCACAAGAGACAGGACTCTGTAGGCTCAGTTACTCACGGCTCTAGAGATGATCATAACTCAAGTAACCATGGTGTTCCTGAAACACAAGCACAAGTACAGCAATGGGATTGTCCTATCTCCAATGACAAAAGCCCATGAGCACCATAATATCTGTGTGGTTATGGCAATGAAGTAAAGATGATTGATGGTTTATCCTGATTTTTAGTTTGGAACCCATGGTCACTCTAGCTATACTTAAACCATACCAGACAGGCGAGTATACATACTGTTTTTAAAGACCCCTGGAAAGGAAAGATTCCATAGTGTCCTTTTCCAGCATCCAAAGAATGTCAAAAACAGAAAGGTAATTTTCACAGTTAATGTAACTCTTGCCAAATTGATATGCCTTTTAGCTGAATGTATGAGCTAAATGAATTGATAGGAAGTGAATTCTTTTAAGAGTGTCAGTCTAAGTGCATTTCAACTAACTGAATAATCAATCTCTACATAGAATGTGTTGCCCAAAGGTGCTGTTTACTCCTAATAGCTAAACCAAATATCCACCTAATAATAGCAGCTTAATTCATGAAGCTGTCATTATCTCCTATAAGAAGATTGTGCTACTCAGCTTTATGAATGAATCAGTTGTCTTTTAATTGACAGTTTTCAATATTCCCTCATTATACTAGGCATTGATTGCCTCCATTAAAAGTGTTACTCTGATACATCACCTTGGTGTGGAGGATTCTTGTAGAGCTGACCCATGGTAGGGTGAACCTGAATGGAAAGGCTTCAAGATATATGTCCATTATATAAAGACCTAGCTAACTAAGCGTCAGAGAATCATCATCAAAAGATTGGCAACAAAGTGATGATTTGGGGAGGGGAGAAACAATTCATGAAACCATTTGCCTGAGACACCCATGGAAAGGTTGTGATCTTATAAAATCACAGATCTGTGCAAATGCAGGTATGGCATTTATTGAGAAACAAAGTCATATACCCTGTAAAGTCAGCATAAATTTCCCAAAATGTGCACATAAAATGGTTAGGAGTCCCCTAGACACTGAGGCAGAAATGATTGTCAGGGTGATGCTTAATGATTCTCTCTGTTTTCCTACTCCCCCTAGTGTAGCTTTCACAGAGCCTGGGAAGGGAAGACGAGGAGGCATGTCTTCAGCTTGTTCTCAACATCCTAAAGCTGATTCCATCATGCTGTCATCCAACATTCACTTTGAATCAAAGGTGCCAAGTTCAAATCAAGACCCTAATGATTTTCCCAAAGCGAACCAGGCCTATGGAGTGGGAATGAGTTTGCGGCCATGTGAGCTGAGGGGAGGGAGCCTCCGAACGCCACAGAACAGAAGGGTTCTGAGACGGAGCAGCAGTGTCATTTCGGGATCCCCGGGCTTGGAAACATTTCTGGAGAGGAAGAAGGCTGCTATTGGCTTGAAATGCTCTGGCATCCCAGAAGCGGCTGAGTCCAAATCAGAAAAAAGGGTCGAAATTCCCCTAGGCAAAAAGTTAACCAAAAGTTACTCACAAAATTCCATGCACTTGGGCCCTGAAGGAAAAGAGAAAAGGAAATCTTCAGGGGCCCACAAGGACTCCAAGCTGTATAGAACGTTACCTTTGCGGAAGCTGGAGGCCAGCAACTGGAGATGCCGGGGACCCTTTAGTCATTGCTTCCTGAATCGAGGGCAAGATGAGGATGGGGACGATGAGGAAGAAAACAGTGAGGCCCGTCGCCGAGTCTCCTGCCTCTATCAACCTGAACTGTCCCGTGAACTGCCAGAACCAGCCAGCCCATGCCTCCCTGCTGAAATCCAGAAGAAGGTGTTGGTGGCGGGGGAGACTTCCAAAGTTCTCCCGGGCGGTGCGCAAGCCCCCAGCAGCCCAGCCTCGGACTTGAACTTGAACCCCTGTGAGCTGGCTTTTGAGGGGCGCATTTCAAGGATCAACACCCTGAAGGAGAGCAAGTACGAGATGCCCAACGGGTTCCTCGCCGCCCAAAACGATGCCAATGAGCTGCTCTGCCTGGTCCGGTCCTGTGCTGGGAAGAGAGAGGAGTCCTCGCCCCGGGCAACCAGGCACGACCTGAAGCTCTCCCAGTACAAGCAGCTATTATCCATAGAGTCCAGACATCTGGGAAGTGCCTGCAGGAAAATGGCCATGGCGGACAAAAGCCCCGAGGAGATGCTGGCGGCCGTGACCTCCAGCTTCCAAGTGCTCTGCTGCCTGACGGAGGCCTGCTTACGGCTGGTCAAGGTTGTGAGCTCTGAAGCACAGCGGCAGGAGATCGTGGCCAAGATCGAGGAGGTGGTCCTCAACTACATCTGCCTCCTGAGGGCCGCTGAGGTAGCCACCGGGAAGACGTCTGCGGACCCCAGCTTGCGACTCTTGGCCCGACACTCGACCACCATGGCTGCCATTGTAAGCACACTAACACGTTCTCTGAAGATGCTTTTAAATAAATAAGTAGATTTAAAAAAATTTTTAAAAAAGTGTGAAAGTCACTTCATGAGCGACCTTTGCAAAGCCATACATAAACTTTTATTTACTCTCTGTACTGATGATGAACAAGATGTTCTCTCTCTTCTCCTCTGTATATTTTGTTATTTTATATAAAAATAGGTATGAAAATCAAAAGTCACATTACTGAATATCGAACAAGTACTAATCAGATGTATTCTGTTTATAGATTTCTCTCTATATATATGTAAAAGAAGTATATGAAGAGGGTGGTGACTTTGGCTATTTTTCATATAGTCTAAACAGGTCTATGATGTGAAATTTTAAATTCTGCAGTGTCAGAAGAAAAAGAAATGTACCCTCTCCCCCTTCTTCCAAGTTTATACTTGGGGGCCACAACATTCATATTTAGAAGCAAGAAATTGAATCGTAATGTATATAAAACAGCAGTTAATGTTTTAAAATTATAATTTTTAAGCATTGGAAATAACAAAAAAGACATTTAAAAGCCCAAGAAGCTATTATAAATTATTAGAAAATATATAATAAATTGATTTTTGTTCATATTGTCTGATTATGTGTTTATTTTCTAAACGCTAAGATTTATTGGGGAAGGGTGTTATTGATATCTTCCAGTCTCTCTAATAGAAAACTCCATGGGGTAAGGACAGCCAGATGAATGGGAACTGGGTATAATTTCTCAAATATGAATTGGAAAGAGAGGGGGAAAGGATGGGAGGAAGGGAAGAATTGTTTCCACTCTGTTAATTCAGTTTTCTCATGCTGTTTACAAATGGCATCTCAGAAGTGAAGACAGGTAGGTTATTAGATAATCTATGGAAGCTACCCCTAATTCTGAACATGGCTTTTGAGATGATCTGATTGTAAAGAACAAGAAGACCAACAATCCAAAAATTGAATTATTTGATGGGGGGAAAAGGTCTGTTTTATACAAAATGTCAAAACATATGCCCTAAAGACTCAGTTGTTTTTGTTTCCACTTCAACTGGTGTGCTTTTACTCAGTGAGTAAAATAGTAAGTAGCATGAATAGAAGCTAATTAGTGACCATTAAGAATAAATGCAGACCCTGAAATCTAAACCATATCATGCACCAGAACCTTAGGGAAGTGCAATTTAATAAAAAAAAAAATTCACTGACTTTGGAGTCAAAAAGACTTTATTTTTAATCCTGATTCTATTGTTCCCTACCTGGGTGACCTTGGATTACTTTACCTCTCTGGGCTTGTTTCCTCAACTGTAAAATGGAAATGATGTTTGCTAAGGTCTCTTCTAGAGCTAAATGCTATGTCTGTACTCAGTGCATGGACAAAATCCTTATTTACTTATTACTTCATCTTTGTGGACAATATTGGCTATTGACCACACTTTTCAGTATTATTATTTTATACCAAAAGGAGGTTAAACAACTTGTTCATGGTCACATAGCTAGTAACTATCAGAATATGAATTTAAATCCCAGTTTCTCTATCTCAAAAAGCGAAGCTCTTTTCACTATACAATGCTGTTCTTTAAATCTTTGAAATTCTTCTAACACCTATCATTTACTTTTTATTCCCACTGTTGTCATTCTAATACAGGTATTTATCACCCAATCTGTGATAACACAATCAAAATATTATTTTCTAATCATCAAATTTTAGGAAAGACAATGACAAACTAGAGCACATCTAGGAAGGCAACCAGAAAGAGGAGGGTATTTCAAACTGTCCCACATAAAGATTGGTTGAAAGAATGGAAAATATTTATCCTGGGAAAGAGAAGACTTAAGGGCCAAGTGATCTTTTGTTTCAAAGGCTACCATAGCAAAGAAGAATCAGATCTATGCCATCTGCTATCTCTGTGACCTTGGTCAAGTCACTTGTGCATTATGAGCTTCTGTTTCCTTGTCTACAAACTGAGGGGTCTGGACAAGATGGCCTGCATGGTATTTTCCAGCTCAAGTCTATGATCTCATGAGGTTTTTTTGAACCTGAAGGGGTTCAACTAAGAGTGACAGGCGGAACTTGCAAAGTCAGATTTCTCCTTTGCATAAGAAAAAACTCATTAACATTAGTGTTGTCTAGAAATGAGATGGCCTGCCATGGGAGGAAAAGAGTTCTTCATCACTGGAAGTCTTGAGGTAGAATCAGGGTGACCAACTACAAGAGATTTCTTAGAGTGAATTCTTGTTCACCTACAGGTTGGGCAAGGAGACAACTGAGATTCTCTTTGACTTTCGGAGTATGATACTAGCTTCCTACCTGATATTTTGCTCTTTTTTTCCAATCCATCCTGCTTAATATCCTTCAGTGGGCTACCATTAACGCCCACATTTTCGCCCTGTAATTACTGATGTTCCATAATCTCTTTCCCCAAATCTTTCCTATTACACTTGAACACAAACCTTCCACTACCACAAGGTCGCTTCAGTACACCTTAAATGAATATCCATCACCATTTCCAATTCAATTCCACAAATGCATTAAGCTTTCCATGCATTTTGTTGACTGTTTATTCCAGAATGTTCTCACCATTCTACCCACCCAATTCCTACTTTGCCTTGTCCTGAGATAAACCTCTTCCATGAAGCCCCAGACTACACCTATAACTATCTCTCTGAACATTGCCACATACCCTTACCTCTTCTTTGGGCACATAATCCCGTCTTGCTTTATATTTTTATTAAAAGTTTTGTTGTGTATGTCTCATCTACCCAACAAGGTCGTTGGCTTTTGGAGAATAAGAGTTATGCCTCATATTTCTGAATCTTCCACAACACCTAACACCGTACTGGGCATTTGGTGATAAGTATTTATGTCCAAACCAAAGAAGACACTCCCATGAGTATGACTGCTGGAGAAGCTGCCTCCATAATGAGCGTGTAGTTCCTTTCACACCATTTATTTGCATGCAAAATTCAATGAAATTTCTATCCAAATTACAAGGCAGTACAGGGTAGGGGTGGCATATATAGTGACTCAGCCATGTACCAGAGAATTTTCCTGGGGACTTGTCTGCAGACAAACAATGCCCCTGAAGAATCTGTCCAGGGAGTGCCTCCCCACATAATAGTCTTACATAGTAAGAAATTTCCAGCAGAACTCACCTTTCCCTCATTGCCTGTTTTATATCTAGTAAATATTTTTTAAAAGACTTAGAATCCATAAATTAATTTCACTAATAGGGATCCTGGCTTTACTGACTTTGTTAGCTGTCTGAAGTTTGGGGTTCCAAATTCAAAATAAACATTTTAATGGCCCAATATGAAAGCCATCACTCAAACAAAGCTGTCCTAACAGACTTCACAATAAAATTGTGAATAAATATTCATAATGATTCATAAATCAATTGAGCATTGATGTTGTGGGACCAAATTCCCTTACCAGGCTTCATTTTTCTTCTGTGAAATAATTAATTATGTATTTGATATTTTAGCTTTCTAAAACCTGATTAGATTAGGAATTATGATCATCTTAGATTTGCTAATTTGTTTTTTTTTAATCTGTCCATTCTAATTTTATACCCAGAAAGGAAGTGACTCAAAGGGTCTCATTAGAGAAATTGAATGGTGAGATCAGAACTCTGCTAGCAAAGCAGTGGGCATGTGTGTTTGTTCCATAGAAGCTGAAGTCCAAGCATCTACTGAGTTTAGACTTAGTTATTAACTGACAGTTGGGTCCAGTCTTCTCCATACATAGGCCCAAGTCTTCAAGTTCCAGGTTCAGCAATTCTTCTGACCTAAGAGAAGATATACAGGCAGGAAGATAATTTAAGTATAAAAATATAATGCACAGATAGATTACAACAGTAGCGTTAGATTTTTTGTTGTAAATGAAATCAAATAAATAATATAGTTATGCCAGCCTTCCAAAGTAGTACAGGCCCTCGAGCCTCACGATCCTGGAAAAATTAGGCTGCACCAGTAAGAAAATAACCTCTGGGGGAGTTTGAATGACAAAAATTGAAATGATGAATACCACCAGCACTTGTCCAACTTGTATTTTTCCTTAGGAAAGACTAATTTTTTTGCCTGTGGTTCAGTTTCATATATTTCAACACTAGTCATGAAAATCCTCAAATATAGCCTATAAAATACACAGGGTGAGATCCTCTATATTCTTCTTCTTGATTTTGTAAAATCTTATTTTGGTCCTATGAGCAGAGTTTTAAGTTTAACATGTCAGAATTTCAGAGTTCATGGAAAGACCTCAGAGGCCATGTAATCCAATCCATATCTGAGCAAGAATCCTATCAGCAACCTCTCCAACCAATTCTGTATAGACTTGGGCAAATCACTAAACCTCAGGGGCCTTTGTTTCCCCATTTGTCAAAATGAGGGCAAAGAACTCTGTGTTCTCTATATGCCCTTCCAGCTCTAAATCTATACATTGGTCATTCAGCCTCTGCTTAAGACCCCCCCATAAGGAAGAGCTCACAACCTTGGAGACAACCCCATCGACATGGGGATAGCTTTCATTGTTAGGATGTTTTCTTTTGTTTCCCCACCAAGTCTAAATTCACCTCTTGGCAAATTCCAGTCATTGTTTATACCACTGCCCTTTGGGTCAAGTAGAACAAGCCTTCTTCCACATGATGTCATCAAACCCTAGAAGGCAGATATGATATCTCCACGTGCCCTGGTAGACCTGTTTCATAGTTTCAGCTCCTATGAACAATTCTCACATGACTTTTCACTTATGTGGTTGCCCCTTCACATTCTCTATTTTATCAATGTCCTTACTAAAAAACACTAAACATAATTCTCCGTATATGGTGTGTATAAGGCAGAGTATAGTCATGCTAACGACTCCCTAGGCCTGTACAATAGGTACCTTTTCCTGTAACCTAAGATCGTAGCCAGGTGGCACAAGAACTAGAGTGCTGAGCCTGGAATCAAGAAGACTCATCTTCCTGAGTTCAAATGTGACCTTAGACACTTACTAGCTGTGTGGCCCTGGGCAAGTCATTTAACCCTGTTTGCCTCAGTTTCCTAAAGCACTCCTGAATCTTTTTTTTAAAAAAATTAATGTATATTTTTTATGTTAATAATGTTTCATATTTTCCTCGATTGCATGTAAAAACAATTTTAAACATTTATTTGTTGTTGTTTTTTTTTTATTTTCGAGCCCCAAATTCTATCCCTTCCTTCTCTGGCCTCTCCCTGAGATGATAAACAATCTGATATAGGTTATACATGTGCAATCATGTAAAATATTTCCATGTTAGTCATTTTGGGCAAGAAGACAAGAACAATCAAAAAAAAAGAAAGTGAAAAATAGTATGCTTCAGTCTGTATTCAGACAACATCAGTTCTTTCTCTGGAGACAAATAGCATTTTTCATTATGAGTTCTTTTGGATTGTCTTGGATTCTTGTATTCCTGAGAATAGTTAAGTCATTCACAGTTCTTCATCATACAATATTGTTGTTACTGTATACAATGTTTTGGTTCTGCTCTCTTCACTTTCTATCAGCTCATATAAGTCTTTTCAGGGTTTTCTGAAATCATTCTGCTTCTCATTTGTTATAGCACTATAATATTCCATTACAATCATATATCACTCCTTGTTCAGCCATTGGTGGGCATCCCCCTCAATTTCTAATTCCCAGCTACCACAAAAAGAGCTGCTATAAATATTTTTGTACAAATAGGTCCTTTTACTTTTACTTTTTTAAAAGTCTCTCTGGGGTTTGTACCTAGTAGTGGCATTGTTGGATCAAAAGCACAGTTCTATAGCTCTTTGGGCATGGTTTCAAATTGCTCTCTCAATGTTTCAATCACTTCACAGCTCTGCCAATGGTGCTTTAGTGTGGCCTGACCTGTTCTTGAAGAAGCCATGCTGGCTTTTGTGATCAAAATTTCCTTTTCTAAATCTTTAATAGAGACCTGTTTAATAATACATTAAGTTTTGCCAGGAATTGAAGTCAAGCTCACAGCCCTGTGGTTTGCAGATTCTATACGTTTCCTTTTTTTTTTTTTTTGGTTTTGTTTTTTTGTTTTTATGGAGGGGAGAAGGAGGGGCAATTGGGCTTAAGTGACTTGCCCAAGGTCACATGGCTAGTAAGTGTTAAGTGTCTGAGGCCAGATTTGAACTCAGGTCTTCCTGACTCCAGGGCTGGTGCTCTGTTCACTGTGCCACCTAGACACTCCTATTCTCTTCCTTTAAAAAAAAAATCCAACAGAGCTTTCTTTTTCATTTCTTTGCCAAAGTCACATTTGCCAGTTCTGTCAGTACCATAGGACATAGTTTGTGTTGGTCAAGTGACTCCAACTCATCATTTTTATCATCTTTACAAAATTATAATAGCTCTGGGGTGGCTAGGTAGTACAGTGAATAGAGCACCAGCCCTGAAGTCAGGAGGACCTGAAGTCAAATCCCGCCTCAGACACTTGACACTAGCCATATAACCTTGGGCAAGTCACTTAACCCCAATTGCCCTGCCCTCCCCCCTCCAAAAAGCAATATATATCATAGCTGCGATTTTAAGAGTTTATTTAAATTATTTTCATTTGACTCTTCAACTCTACCAGTCATTGAGAACCCTGTACAGTTACTATGCTTTCTAATAGTCCCATGCACCAAAATTAAAGAATACCATATTTCTCTCTTACCCAGATTTTCTGACTTGCTTACAAAGAAGTTGGTTTTATTTTCCTTCAGTGACTGACTTTTGGTGTGGATCCTACAGGCTATCACGGATCCCCAAATCTAGATTTTATTCCCTATTTCTTCTTTGCCTTTTTTCATAATGTGGTAACTTGATATGTACTTCACATTTTGCATCTAGAACAATTTTCAAAGTGTGGTCTGAGGACCCCTGAGGGTCCCCAAGGCACTTTTAAGTGATCTTTGAAATTAAAGCTATTTTTGTAATAATACTAAGTTTTTTTTTTCTAATAAACACTGATAGATATAGCCCACAAACAAACAAGCTTTATGGCATTCTCAATAATTTTCAAGAGTGCAAAAGGGTCCTGGAGCAGTTAGATGGCACAATAGATAGAGTAGGATAGAGTACAGACCTGGAGTCAGGAAGACTCATCTTTCTGAGTTCAAATCTGGCTTCAGACTAGTTGTGTGACCCTGGGGGAGTCACTTAACTTAAACCTGTTTGCCTCAGTTTCCTCATTTGTAAAATGAACTGGGAAGGAAATGGCAAACCACTCTAGCATCTTTGCCAAGAAAATTCTAAGTCGGGTCATAATGAGTCAGTCATAACTGAAAAAAACAACAACTGAATAACAAAAAAGTGTGTCCTGAGAACAAAATGTTTGACAACTGCTAATCTATATCAGATATTGGCCAACTACAACCCACAGGCCAAATATGGCCTACTGCATTAGCATACTATGAACAAAGAATAATTTTTACATATCAGTACTAAGTTTTGTTGTATTTTTTTAAAAACCCTAAATAGGTTCATGAAGAGTCAGGATTGAAAACATTTCAACAACAGCAACAATAAGAAAAACTCCTTGAATTCAGGGGCTCTAGAATCTCAGTTATCTTATCTAAAAACACTTCTACCACCTACTGTGTGTAAAATTCTTTGTTGACTGTAAAGCACTTTAGAACAGACTGTAAAGCACTTTAGTTTTGTTCTTATGAATGGTCCAGTGGAAAGGTAACTTCAGGTCTGAGCTCAATTCACGCCAACTCAACAAACATTCAAGGCCTGTGTGCACAGCACCAGGGACACAAAGACAAAAACAAAACACAGCCTCTGCCTCCGAGGAGTTTTTTGTTGTTGTTTTTAAATCATTTTTCAATCATGTCCATTACTCCATATGGGCTTTTCTTGGCAAAGATACTGAAGTGGTTTGCCATTCTCTTCTCCAGATCATTTTACAGATAAGGGAACTGAGGCAAACAGGGTTAAGTGGCTTGCCCAGGGTCACACAGCTAGTAAGTGTCTGAGATTCAATCTGAATTCAGGAAGATGTCTTCCCAACTCCAGGCCTGTCACTCTATCCGCCATGCCACCTAGCTGCCCTTCGAAGAATTTACCTTCTGCTAGTTTTATAGATGTAACTTGAGCACCCTGTTTATCTTCATATACATACAGAGGATTTAGAACTGAAAGAAAACTAAGACACCATCATTCCAGCCAAGCTAACAACAATAATAGCAGCAGGCATCTATACAACAATTTAAGGTTTCCAAGGCACTTTAAAAACATTGTCTAATTTGATTCTCACAACAGTCCTGGGAGGTAGGAGTTATTATTATCCTCCATTTTAGAGGTGAAGAAATTGAGTCAGATAGAGGTGAAGTGATTTGCCCAGATTCCAAGTGTAAGTAAGTGTCTGAGGCTGGATTTGAACTTAGGTCCTCCTGACTCCAGTTCCAGGGCTGTAACCACAACCACACTGCGGTTACGGCCATCTATCTGTCGTCTAACTTCTTCATTTTGTAGGTAAGGGAAGAAAGTTCTAGAGGCATAAAATGGCTTGGCCAAAGTCACTCAGTATACATTGTTTCATCTGGAAGGTGAATGATCAGACTTGTACCCATCTCCTGACAGAGGGATGACGGCTTCAAGATATAGAATAGGACTAATTTGTGGATGTCTGATGTGGCAATTTTTTTTACTTGATTTCTTATCTCTTATAAGGGTTTGTTTTTCTTTTCCTTTTTTTTCTTGAGAGAGAGAGAGAGAGAAGAAAGGTAGTAAGAAAATGCATACAGAAAAAGAAGAGACTAGAGTGAGTGAGGAAAAAGACGTAGTTAGAGATATAGACAGAGAAAGCAAAAGAGCAGAGAAAAAGAGAACACAGAAAAAGCAGAGGGGTAGAGAAAAAGAAAGAAAGAGAACAAAATACTTCCTGAGAAAATAAGTCATATTAGGTCTAGAATTGCCCCCCTCAAAAGGAGGTGTGAATCTGAAAGGGGGGGGAAGGAGAAGGAGGAGGAGAGAGAAAGGAACAGAAGAGAAGGGAAGAGGAGGGGAGAGGAGAGAAGAGAAGAGAAGAGAACAGAACAGAACAGAACAGAAGAGAATAGAAGAGAACAGAAGAGAACAGAAGAGAACAGAAGAGAAGAGAAGAGAAGGGAAGGGAAGAGAACAGAAGAGTAGAGAACAGAACAGAACAAAACAAAACAGAAGAGAACAGAACAGAAGAGAACAGAAGGGAAGAGAAGAAAACAGAAGAGAAGAGAACAGAAGAGAAGAGAACAGAAGAATAGAGAAGAGAAGAGAACAGAACAGAACAGAAGAGAACAGAACATTAGAGAACAGAACAGAAGAGAACAGAACAGAACAGAAGAGAACAGAACAGAAGAGAACAGAACAGAAAAGAACAGAAGAGAAGAAAACAGAAGAGAAGAGAAGAGAAGAGAAGAGAAGAGAAGAGAAGAGAAGAGAAGAGAAGGGAAGGGAAGAGAACAGAAGAGTAGAGAAGAGAACAGAACAGAACAAAACAGAAGAGAACAGAACAGAAGAGAACAGAAGGGAAGAGAAGAGAACAGAAGAGAAGAGAACAGAAGAATAGAGAAGAGAACAGAACAGAAGAGAACAGAACAGAAGAGAACAGAACAGAAGAGAACAGAACAGACAGAACAGAAGAGAACAGAAGAGAACAGAACAGAAGAGAACAGAAGAGAAGAGAACAGAACAGAAAAGAACAGAAGAGAAGAAAACAGAAGAGAACAGAAGAGTGGAAAGAGAGAATAAATGTTTAATGACTTTAAAATATTCTTCCAAAAAAATTCAAAAACAAAGTCAGAGAGGTTGTTAAGAGCACCAGTACTCAAACTCAGAACCAGCACCTCCAAAGTTAAAGCTCCTTCCACAACAGTGTTATTCAGGATGTACATCGATCTCTTAAGTGTCTCTTCTGCCCCCTAGAGTACAATCGCAGGAGTACAAGTTCCAACTAGTCTTCTGTCCTTTGATATGGATAGCTGACATTTCTATGTCAATGGCAAGTATTATTGATAATTATTAACCCTATCTAATAAATATTTATTAGGCACCTACTACGTGCCAGGCCCTGCACTAAAGCAGGGTGCTAAGATCATTATTGATCTTTATTACTCTTTGTCAATTAATGCACCATGCCTTTTCCCTCAGAAGCATTTGCACCTCACTTAGCACTGGCTAAATATTGGCAGAAGCCTTTTTCACTCCTTTTAAGTAAGTGTTTTTGGTAGCTGATTCGTATCCCACACAGGCACATTTGAAGACAATTCCCATTTAAAAGGCCTGTGTAATAAACAATGAAACAGCGCAAGGATAATTTCTAGATTCCCATAGAACCAAGTCCAGTCCTAGATCAAAGGAGACAGCTCTTCTTCCTTCATTAGTTCATCTTTTGACAGGTTTGCAGATAGTTATAGATGATTATCTCTTTTTTTACGAAAAACTGATACATTGGAATGGATGAATGGAAAAGCATTAAGTATATGCAGAGCCCTATGTGAAACTCTGAAAGTACAAATAAAAAATCAAAATAATAGCTATTTTCAAAGAGCTCACATTCTTATAGGGGAAACAGGATATATAGAAGGTTTCAATTGTAGTGGGATGGCCCAGTAAGTGATCCTGAGTCCTTATACTCTGTAATATGTAAATATATATGACTGTCTCTGTATGTGTGTGTCATATATAAGCAAGGGGAATAGAGTGTGCTAGTCCGATGCCCTAGGTCTCTTCTAACTCCAGTCTGACCATTCATTAGAGCTGTAACTAAGGTAGAACAACTGGGACTTTGTCACAAGGGATCAAAATCTAAAAGGCACTAATAGTACTTTGACTCCTTCAGCAGTATAGAAATAACCAAAGGAAGCAGCTAGTTAGCAAGACTAATTAATTTTTAAAAGAAGCTACCAAATTGTCATTTTCTCTGTTTCCCTAAAGCTGTGCCTCAGATGGGTTCCTCCCTGGCCCAGTCATACCCTGCCCCCGTCCTTGACTCTACCAGCACCCTCCTACCTATGGCTTTGAAAGGTCTAGGGCATCTCCCTCCATGAGACTTTGTATCTCAAAGTTTCTCCCCTCCCCAAAATTGAAAGAACGTTCAAAAATCTGATTTAGGTTTATATTTCAAGTTGCTTTTCAGCATATTTTATGAAGATTGTCCCAACTGTCAAAATCCCTAATTATAGCCCTGACACTCAGAGGCATTAGCTCATAAAAGGCCAGTCTTATCCTCAGCATTCCTACTGGCTTTTAATCCCAACATACCTCTAATTTCACTCTGATCCTGGCCCTAATTTACCCAAACTATTCTCCTGTGGTCTGAGAAGCAGTGCAAAATCCAGCTCTACATAAGCTCAGGAAGGCACTTGAAGTGGGAGAAGAATCTGGATTCACTAACTGCAGCTTCTCCCCTTTCCCCCAGGATAATCCCTTCCCAAATCCAGACTGAGCCACAGGCAGGCAGGTTAATGCAGGGACCAGACACTTCTTTATTTTTAGAGATAGTACTTACAGATGTTTATATATGCCAAAAGGACAGCTTGCTGCGTAGCATCTATGCTCATTCTAAGGCTCTTAAAACAACAACAACATGGCAATAATTACGTAATAAGTTCAAGTCTAAATAACAATAGATAACATTTCTATAGCGCTCTAAGACTTGCAAAGTGCTACACAAATATAGCTTTATTTGATTACCACAACAACCCTGGGAGGCAGATAACAAAATAAATTGCACTTTACGTATAAAGAAATTGAGGCAATCAGGAATCAAATCACTTGTCCAGGGTTACATAACCAGTAAGTATCTGAGGCTGGATTTGAACTCAGGTCTTCCTAACTCCAGATCCAGCACTCTATCCACTTTGACACCTAGCTAACCTTTAATAGGCTCAAAGGATAGTTATTCTCTACACAGTCAATAGCATGTTTTTTGTGGGGGAAAAGTCCTCCTTTGAGCATTCCTTTAACCAGGCACATTAATGAGAATGTCTCTACAGTGGCAGCCTTGAAGGGGATCCCTCCAAAATTTATCTTTTTTTTGGTTTTGCTTTTTGGAATGGCAATTGGGGTTAAGTGGCTTGCGCAAGGTCACATCACTAGTAACTGTTAAGTGTCTGAGGCCAGATTTGAACTCAGGTCCTCCTGACTCCAGGGCTGGTGCTCTATTCACTGCTTCACTTAGCCAACCCCCAAAATTTAACTTTAAATGGATCATTTCATGCTTCTCTCACTGTTATAAAAATTTGAAACTGGAAGATTAGAAATCATAATTTTACAGATAGAAGGGATCTCAGAGGCCCTCCTCCACCTTCATTTTGAAAATGAGAAAACAGAAAACCAGGGAAGGTAAGTATCAAAACATAGTAGGGTCTTCATGAATGCTTGATGAAGTGACTTGTGCAAGGCCACACAGCTAGTAATCCTCAGAGGCAGGACTGGAACCTGGATCCTCTGACTTCAGAGCCAGCCTCCATTGCACTGTTCCATGTTGCCACTGACATTGGTAACATTACCTCCTCATAGAAGAGTTACTTGAGACTCAGAGATTCAGAAGCTTATTCCCATTTCACATGGTTAATTAATAACAGGAAGAAGAGCTAGGCTGGTCACCTGTTAAGGTGACAGTCAGAATACTCCATTAGTACCCTTGTGATGTCAGAAGAAAGTGGGAAGACTGCCAGCACATTGCATGAACCCCACCTCCCTACCTCCTACAGTAAACTTCAGAATCATATAGGATGAGCAGCCATGCATTTTGTTGCAATTTATATTGCAGAAGGAGCTAGGTGGTGTAGTACATGGGAGCCTAAGTCTGAAATTGGGAAAACCTGAGTTCAAATCTGCCTTTGGACATTCACTAGTGGGGTGACCCTGGGCAAGTCATTTAGCCTCTGCCAGTCTTAGTTTTCTTCAACTGTAAAATGGGGCTAATAATAGCAAATATCTCAAAGTCTTATTGTGAGGACCAAATGAGACATTCGTAGAGCACTTAGTACACTATCTGGGACATAATAACTGCCTGTTTCCTTCTTTCCTGTATTATTGCAAGGAACTTCTGAATTGATGTCTTAGAACCAGATAAATCAGATAAAAAAAAATTTCTACAAATACTTACTAACCCTCAAATGGATATCATGAACATTTATGAAACAGATGGGCTAAAATATTTTCATTTGCCTTTTAAATCATCTAGAATCAGAGCCTACAGTATTATAATTAATATCTAAAGATGATAAGGGACATTTTAATAGCATTCATGGATGTACTTTCTATATCTCTATTTCTGACTGTCTGTCTGTCCTTCTCTGCCTGTCTCTGTTTCTCTCTGACTCCACCCCCACCCCCACCCCTACACACACACACACACACACACACACACACACACACACACACACACACACACACACACACACACACCCCAAGTAATATTTCTACAACAGCCTGCCAAGCTGCTTTCAGGGCCACTGACTCCAATAATTGTGAAATATTGACCTGTGTGCTAGCAGACTTTTATTAGTGCTATATTCATAAACTGTCAGAATAGTTTCATATCAGAGTTTGACTTTTCCATTTCACTTCTTTAAGGGCTAAATGATAACTTCAGAGCAAAATTAGACTTCATAATGCCAATGGCTGGTGACTTCCTAAAACTTCTGTTTTGACCAAGGTTTGGAGGAACCTCCATGGATGTCATTGAAACTTTCAACAATTTTCCATAGTAAGAGACAGGTTTTAAAGAGATTGTCTCTGTTAAGGGTTCTCGGGTGTCATCATGCCTTAGAATATCTTGAAGCTTTCTCCAGTTTCATGTGTTGCACATCACACCTCTATCTTTAAGAAAAGGAAAAGAGGGTTTTATACATATTGTTGGGGTTTCCCATTTGACATGTGCTAAGTTTGAGCAGAGAAAAAGGATGATGATTGGAGATCAGGTGGCAATCAGAACTGAATGGGATGGGCAGCTAGGTGGCACAACAGATAGAGCACCAGCTGTGTAATCAGGAGGACCTGAGATTAAATCTAGACTCAGTCACTTACTAGCTGTGTAACCCCTGGGCAAGTCAATGAACCACAATTGCCTAAAAAAGAAAGAAAGAAAGAAGAAATGAATGGGAGAAAGAACAACAGAAGTTTGAGTGGAAAGAGGGCAAGCCCTCCTACTGATGTCTGCTGACTTGTATTCTGGCAAGTAACCTCTCCATGCTTTTTCTCCTCCCACTGCCTCTGCTCACCTGGCATGCTCCTTTCCCCTAATTATCAGGTTTCTAATACTGGATGAGAGCTTAGAGATCATCTAATTGAAACCACTCATTTTACAGATGAGGAAAAAAGGGTCCAAAAGGTTGAGTCAGGCAACGGCAGAACTGGGATTGTTAAAATACCACCTGTCCACTAATTCACAGCTCAAATGATTCCTCTTTCGTGAAGTTTTCCTGATTCTACCCAGATGGAAGTTCACTGTCCATCCCTAGAGTGCTCACAACATTTTGTTGGTTCTATATCATCTTTCCTGTGACTTTTATTCCTCAAGCAACCTTCTCTGTGGACCACTCATTACCAGCTCCTTCATGTCATAGCCAAGTTTGAGCTACTGAGATGAGACTAGAAGACTATTTGGCATCACTATGAAAAATGAAAGGCTTGTATGGCTCCCCTCTGCTTTCTGGTTTCACTCTATTTCTGAGTCCCCTGGCAATCAAAATGACTTACCCACTACCCCATCAACCACTGTATTTCTGTTTTTAGAAGTGGGACTGTGCCATTATTGACAATAAATAGTACAATCTCAGGATCAAGGTTCACATGTAGCTTCCAGGTATCCCAGTGTGGCAGAATACCTCCATACCCTGAAGAGTTTAGCTTTACTACATGGCTGGCTTATATGATGGGAATAATAAATGGGTTATTACTTTTATTTTGATATGCACTAAAAAAAAAGTTCTCTGCTGTGCAGAGGTGAAACGATAATTTTATTTTCTGGCTTATTAAAGAAGAGTTACAATTCTGGAAGAAGATTGCAATTTGAAAGCAGAAAAATCCTTATTATTTCAAAGGATAGAAATCTCACCCATTTATCCTACTATGAATGAATGATTAGGCTATACTTTAGAATTATTCTCATATTATACAGTATTAATGCTCTGAATGGGAAATGGAAATGAAATTAGACATTCTAATTGCAACTTCTAATCATGCAGAAGTATCACTAAATCACAGATGAAAATCTCTTAAATAAAATAACATATTGAAAGAATAACTATAAAGCCAACAGAAAATTTCCAACCCTACACTTAGAAAATTCCAAGGAGAGAGCAAAAGGGAAAGACAAAAATGCAAGAGAACCAGGCAGGTGGGAAGAACATAGGCCACATTTTATTAAACTGTATCGTGATCATGATATATATTAGGGGTCCACAAACTACAGTCCAAAGGCCAAATCTGGCCACCTCTTACTTTGGTACTGCTGGCCAGCTAAGAATGGTTTTTACATTTTTAAATACAATAAAACTTTATTTTAGAATGTAAAAACCATTCTTAGCTCACAGGTGGAGGACTAGATTTGGTCTATGGGTCAGAGGTTGCCTGTGGCTGATATGTATTCATTTCTAGATAAATATTACCTATTGAAGGAATTTTAATTAATTGTAGTGTGGCATAGCGGAAAAGGAGTCAGAAGATAATGGTTTATATGGGGTCAGAAGATAATGGTTTATATCTCCTATCCAGCATGTACCAGCTATACGACTGATAAATAACCTCTCTGTGTCTCAGTTTCCTGGTATTTAAAATGATGTAATAAGTAAAAAAAAAAAAAGGTGGTCATTACTTTCAGTCATATCTGCCTGTTTGTGATTCCTGTCCATGAGGTTTTCTTGGCAAAGATACTGGAAGGGCTTGATGTTTCCTTCCCCAGTGGATTAAGGGAGACGGAGGTTAAGTGACTTGTCCAAGATTACACAGCAATTACTTGTCTGAGGTTAGATTTTAACTCAGGCCTTCCTGACTCCAGGCCCAGTATTCTATCCAACTGAGCCACTTAGCTGCCCCTTAAACAAGTATACTGTATGTTTAATTTAACAAGCAACACAATTTCTCTTTGTGTCCCCTTCTTTTTTCTTCTATGTATTTTTAAAATTTTATTTATTTTAAATTATGGAATAAAACAAGTATTTTCATAACATAGCATAATGTTTAAAAAGATGCTTGCACATGAAACTGCAAATCTATGATGCATAACTTGCTATTCCTTTTAAATATACAATAAAGTTATCATGTACATGTTTTTAAATGGTGTAATAATATTTATAATACCTACCTGACACAATAAATTGACAGGTATATGGGGTATTCAGGGAAGACTTGTGGCTCTGGGGTGAGGGTTTGCCAAACCCTGCTTATCCACCTTTGGTGCCTACCTGTCACCCAACTCTAACCTAGGGCTCCAAGAAGCTATAGCTTGCAGCATGGCTACGCCTCAGTAAAGCCACCGCTACAGACAGGCTAACCTAAGTTAAGGATAACTGACAGGCCTCAAACTGGTCAGTGAGTTAGAGGGATGTCTACCTGCTACCTCTTGATACCAGGTCAAAGTCTTTTCCCACTGTGCCGTGCTGCAATTAATTAAAATTCCTTCACTATAATATTTATCTAGAAAGTAGCATATATCAGCTATTAGCAATCTCTGACCTACATGACAGGCATGAAGACTTCCACTGGTAGAATGGATGGATGAGAACAATTTATTCTAACAACCATGAAAGTGACTGAAGCAGGCACAATGGAATGCTTAGAGCATGGTCAGACAACGAAGACACCAAGGTCATTTATTGCTCCCTGGGCCATTGCCTGACTTTTGTCCTGCCACTGAATTTCAATGACTCTGGAAGAGAGTGAGGCTGAAGACTTTGTGCAACTCTGCCTCCCTTAAATCCAGTTCACTCACCAGTCAAGACATAAAAAATGAGGGACGACCACCACCTTGCTGACAACGTTATTATTGTGGGGAAAGGTAGGATGGTGGTTCTGGGTAGAGGATTCTGAACTTTACTGAAGAGCCAATAGGGAGCCACTGGAGATTTTTGAGTGGAGGAGTGATATAATGACATCTACACATAAGAACAAATATTCTGGTGATGGTAGTGGGGATCAACAGGAAGGAAAAGAGAATAGAGGCAGAAAAACTTATAAGTAGACTATTGTAATAGTCCAAATGGTTAGTAATGAAGGCATGCACCAGTGGGAGTGGCAGTGAAAATAGAGAACAGTAAACATATGCAAGATGTATTGAGACAGTGACATCAACTGGACCAAGTGACTGGATATGAGAGATGAAAGAAAGGGAAAAGTTAAAGGTAACTTAAAAGTTATGAACTTGGGAGATCAAATAAATGTTGGTGCCATAAGATAGCTAATGGCACAGCAAATAGAGTACTGAGCCTGGAGTTAGGAAGACCTGAGTTCATAATCCTCCCTCAGTCACTTACTAGATGTATGACCCTGGCCAAGTCATTCAACCTCTGTTAACCTCTGTTTGCCTCTTTTTCCTTGTTTTGAAATATCTCCTAGATGGTTGTGAGGATCAAATGACGTGATGTTTCAGCACTTAGCAGAGTGCCTGGCACACAGCAGACAAGATATAAATTCTTGTTTCCTCCCCCACCCCACATACTCATGGAGAGAGGAAGACCACTTTAAAGGTTAAGATTACAAGGATAGTTTGGGATATGTTGAGTTTGAGATGCCCATGAAACATTCTACTGGAGATATACTGTAAGTTAGTTGTCAGACTGTTGGAGATTCAAGCCTAGAATCTAGAAAGGTCAGAATGAAAGAAATAGATTTGGAAGTCATTGGTATAGGGATGCTACTTGAAGCCACGAGACTGTCAAGAAAGAGAATAAAGGGAAAGAGAAGAGGATCCAGGGCAAAAACTTTAAGAACACCTACCCAGAGGGTCAGAAAGAGGCAGAGAGCTATGAAAATCCATGCAACATGGTGGGAAGATTCCTGGATTTGGAGTCACAGAACCTAGGCTGAAATCCAATCCTTCTGTTTATTATTTGTGTAACTTTGAGGATGCTGCTTAGCTTCTCTCTATCCCATTTCCTCCACTATAAAATGAGGAATATGAATTAGATATATCTTTGAAGTTCCCTTCCTGTTCTAATGTTCCAAATCCTATATTTTTACAGGAAAACAAGAGACAAGTCATTTGCAGTAAGTGTGGAAATTGAAGGTTAAGTAGAAAGAAGAAAATGTTTGGAACAGTAGTCGTGGGAAATGAAATAGTCAATGAAAGAAAAAGTATTGTGGAGCAATCAATCAATCAATCAGTCAAAATTTACTGAGCTCTTACTATGTGCCAGGCACTGTGTTAAGTGCTGGGGATACAAAGAGAGACAAAAGACAGCCCCTACCCTCAAGGAGCTGACAGTGTAAGGGGGGAGACCATAAACAAATATATACCAAGCAAGCTATGTACAGGATAAATAATAATTAATAATTAACAGAGGGAAGGCACTAGAATGGAGAAGGATTGAAGAAGACTTCCTGTAAAGGGTGAGATTTTATTTTTTGCTTTTTGGAGGGCAAGTGGGGTTAATTGACTTGCCCAAAGTCACACAACTAGTTTTTGTGTCGTGTCTGAGGCTGAATTTGAACTCAGGTCCATCCTGACTCCAGGGTTGGTGCTGTATTCACTGTGCCACCTAGCCTTCCCCAAAGGGTGAGATTTTAGTTAAGATTTAAAGGAAGTCAGAGATGTCAATAGTCTGAGCAGAGGAGGGAAAACATTCCAGGCATGAAGAATAACTAGAGATAAGGCCTAGAGCCAAGAGATGAAATAGCCAGGAGGTAAGTGTCACTGGATCAAAGAACACATGTTGGAAAGCAAAGCATAAAAAGACAGGAAAGGCAGGAAGAAGTTAGGTTATGAAGGATTTTCACTGCCAGCCATGAGATCCCACTTAATGTTATATGTCATGAATGTGTAGACAGTTGAAATTCCACAGGAAACTAGTAGGAGTTTTGTCACTTAAGACATTTAGAATGATCTTAGGGAAAGAGTATAACAAATGAAAGTTGTGCTGTGGGGAATAATCCTATCCTAGCAGGGGAATAGACCATACTATGTAATTGGTTTCTTGCATGGGCAGTGTCCACAATTTGGTGCAATGTCACAGCTATCAAAAAGGAATAACTAGCAGCCCTATTTTTTATCTCAATTATTTCCCAGGAAACACATCAGTGCCATAGAAGACATCTTTCTCCACCTTCTTAAGGCAAATAAAGTTTTGTTCTTGAAGGAGATTATTTTCACTCTCATTTCCTCCCTTTAGGGTAAGATGGAATACTAATTTACCTAAGAAAAGCAGAGAGAAAATTTTAATATTAGTAGTGGTGGTAGAAGCAATAGTAGTGTAACCTATTCTCTTAGCCTCTCAGTATATTGAGAGTAAGACACAATTACCTCTGCACCCAACAGGAGGGGAAATCTATCTTCTATCTCTCACTTGATCCCAGTGGGTAGGGAGATATAAAAGTTTCTTAGGGAAGGCATCTGCCCTTTGCTGACTCCAGAGTCATTAGGAGTCTGCTAGAATGCCTAGGTTTGGGGGCACCATGCCAGCATAGCTCCATGTGGTTCCTCTTCCTTCTCCTCACTCAGGCTGCTGCCTGGTAACTATCTCCAATGAACCACATGCATTGCCTACTCTTCTCTTTAAGACTTCAACTACAAATCATTCCTTCTTGGATAGGAATGGACAATTCCACTCCTTTCTCCTCTCTTTCTTTTTCAGGAATAGGCAACCAGAATAATAGAAACAGAGTGTTGAAGGGTGGCGAGAGATCAGAATTAGAGCAAGTCTCTTTCCATTAAACCATGGTATTTTAAACATTGTAGCACCAACACAATATCCACAGTGCTGACAGTGACTGTGAGTATGCTGGCATAGTTCTCAGGCACAAAATATAACAGACTCTCCAAATAGAAGATAGAAGCAAAACATTTATTCTGACACCAGAAAGCCAAATCCCAACACCAGGAAACCAAATCCATTATAGTGACAAAGTAGTTCATACACCATAGGACAGCAGGGAGCCACACCATCCTTTAGCCTTCCCATAAACAAACACTCACAAACCTAGCTGTCACAGCAGGGGAAAACAAACACTCACAAACCTAGCTGTCTCCTTGGGTGCATTCTCTCCTCCTTCTAGCTCTAACTGCTCTGATTCCCAGCTTTCTGTGGTCTCTGCACTACCCTTTAGCACGCTCCTCCCACCCCAGGCTCCATGTTATTACATTTGGCCTATTAGAGGGCAGGGAAGATCTTCAAATCAGGGAAGATCTTCAAATTCCCTTAAGCTTATTAAGGGACAGAGAAGATCTTCAAATTATCATTACTATTACAAACACCCATAACTCCCTTTAGCATAAGGGGCCTTAAAAGGGGACGAGGACAACCCAAAGGTGAGTTGCCAGAGCCTCCTTTCCTACAGAAACAGCACAGGACCAGAAAGGATGGGCTGGTGCTTCAGCATGGTTAAATCCAAGTAATGCAATTCTTCACATAAAAAAGGATGGCTAGAAGAATCTACTGCTACTGCTTCTTTTAACATCCTTGCTGCAACTCAAACTCCAACCCAAAACTCTGAGATTACCTCAGCTACTTATTTTTTTAAACAAATGGAGTGATAGGACCATTTTTTCCAACATGTCCCTTGAAATTCAAGGATTGAATTCCAGAACTTGATATGTTGTTAAATCCATGCTTTCTTGAGTATGGGTCTTCCCTGAGCAACAACAGTGTAGATGTCAATGCAGACTAAAACAAGTTTATACATTTGCATCCCATATAGCTCTCATTAAAGATTTTACAAATGCACCATCCCCATAGTTTTGGCAAACATATTTAGAAATTCATATTAGTCTTGAAAGGAATTCTGCATTTAAAAAAATCATTCCAGCTATTTCTTCTCTCTCTTTGTCTGTAGGAAATTCTGTGATATTTAGTCATCTTCTTTACATAGAGGAAAGATGCAATTTTCATCACAATGTAACCCTGGAAACTACAGCACAATGGATAATTATAACATAGATTTTTCCTCCCTAGGAATAATAACATGATTGGGGATTGGGTATATGACTAAGGACTTGATATAAAACAAATGAAACCTTTTGCTAAAAATATTTGTGAAGATAAAAATCTCTAAAATTATTATATGTGGCTTAAAAAAAAAAAAACATACTCCAAGTATCAGCACCCTGGCCAGGGGCAGGAGAGACACTGAGAATCAGCACTATAGCTAAGGACAGATCTGATCAGGCTACAATTGAGAACGAGTAAGTATATAGGTTTTAAGTAGGGGACTTAGCGAGAAAAGAAGCTAGCTTACTCCCAGAAGTAATAAACTGGCTATTATCATGGATTCTTATAGCAGTATTAGTTATTTTTGGAGAGTGACTCAGATGCAGGTAAGCCTCCAGGATTCAAGAAGGACATAGCTGCACAGTCATGTTTCCTGTCAGCTTTCCTTAATGTTGGCATGTCTCTGGGTATTTCTTCTAGTATAGTCATCCTTGGGAGGGAACCTAGCGCTTATCTGTCTTACTACCCCACTGGCATCTTATGTGCTGTGGCTGTGGTGCCTTCACTTTGGCTGTGATGATATAAACAAAAATCTCCCAGCCAGAGGTTTCCTACTAAGCCATCAGAAAATGGAGCCAACTGAGAATGAAGTAGGAATTTTCCATCTGGATATAGTCAATGCATTAAGTTGTTTTACTGGATTGTACTTATTTGTCATATCATAGGATTTTCTAGGGATAAGAGGAGGAATGACTTGAAAGTGACCATGATTTTTTAGAACATTTATATAACATTTTAAAAGAAAAAATATATATGCATAAAGTGAAAAATAAGTTTAAAAGTGGTATCAGAGTATGGAAAGAAAAAGGTCATTTGTTCATTTTGTATTCAGTGCTCATGATGTGTATTTGCTCCCCTCAAAAAAACATGAAAATAATCACAGCTTGTGAACAAACATGTTTTAAAAGATGAGAAACTGTAGGAATTCTACAAAGAATTACTAAGATCCTTCCAAATAAGTCAATATATACTTTGATATTTAATGACTGCAACACAAGAACAGGCATTGGGAAGGAGGGTAAAAATGTGTTGGAAAATATGGTTGGGGAACGATAAAACATGAATGGTCAAATACTTGCAGATCACAGAGCAGTCATGCATCTATATATCAGAAATACTGGTTTTGAGAAAAGAAATGAGGTTCCTGGATGTAGTAATCATCAAATAACTTTTAAAGATGGCATTCATTATATTAAACAGACAGAAAACTAATAATTATTGACATGACTGTTGTAAAAATAAATGCAAAACTAGAAGATTAAAAAAGGTATGAGAAAAAAGTGTGATATGCAATTAAAATGTTACCCATTGAAACAAACTCTTGATGCTGAAAAAATAGGAACCAGATGGAGGAGCAAGAATTAACACCAATTATAGTGGTTTCCTAAAGACATTTAACCAGTATGAATCAGTTTTCACAATGAGGAGAACATAGCCTTAGAATCTTCATCAATCATCAAACACTCAATAACCTTAAGTGAAGAGTTATGATAGTAAAGAGAAAAGACAACTTTGTTTATAAATTCACTGATAAAACCTTAAAGAGAAGAATGGTAGAAAAGCATAGGCACAGTTGCTTCGGATCAAAAGCAGCATGAGGTTGTGGACAATCAGCATTGGATTCAGGAAGGACTGGGTGTAAGAAACCCTTATGATGTGTACAAGGCAAATCACTTAATTACTCAGTGGATTAGGTAACTCTCTAAGACTATAAGTTGCAAAGAGGCTACCAAACTACATTGTTGGATAAAATTTCCTCCTCTGGAAACCTCCTGTACCAGTGAAATCACAGGTTGAGTCCTCAAGCTTATACCTTCACAAAATACCAATGAAAAGCAATTTGAGGAAAAACAAGCTTAAAGAAAGCTTGGCAAGAGACCCAAGTAAACAAAATCATCCTGAAGTATCACCCTGAGGGCATTTAAAGACAAGAGTGGAAGGAAAAAACAAACAGACAAAATGGTAAAGATAAACAAAGATTTTAGAGTGAAGTCACCAAAATTGGATTCAAATACTCCAGTTTCCCATATGCTTAGAGAGGACAGTGAAATGTCACTGAAGAAAACAAAGTTGAGAAAAAATAGTTGTGGTGAACTAAGAATAAACAGAGGAAAATTGTATCAGAGGTGACACAGTTTTGAATGTGTCAAGGGACTTATTTTCAAGGTATCTCTAAGAGAGGAAATACTAATCACTTGGTGGGGGGAAGCATCTTATTATCGCTCCCAAAGGCAACCAAAAGAATTTTAATAACTACTCTTCCATATGTTTATCTTCCCACCTATATGCAATTTTGTAAGAATAATCTACACAAGTACTTCTAAGGCTTCTTTGATGATGGTATGAGAAGAAAAGAGTCAGACTTTTTCAAATAATATTATGGAACTTATGAACAGAAAATTGACTTGAAAGTATAAAAAACATGAGATTCCAATGTTTATTGTTGGCTGACTATGAAAAAAGTATTTGATTGAATAGAGCAAAACATTATCATAAAGGCTATCCTCCAATAATGTTTCCTCCACTCAAATATCAAAATCATAAAAATACGATTTGAAAGGTGTTACAGAGAGAATTTTATTCAATAACACTTTTATTAATATCAAGTGAAGCATAAAATAGAAAGATATATGTTACTTGCTACTGTTGTCGAATATATGCAACAGAGTCCAAATTGAAGAAGAAGCCTCTGCAGATGCTAAGGTCCCTCAGATTCTCCTGTTTGCAAACGACATTGTATTAATTGTATCAAACCCCAGGACACTGCCAACTCTCCTAAATGACACCAATAATCATTCAATAGTTTAGTCTAAATATGACACAGGAAATTTTATACAGGAAAAAAGCAAGTGGATGAATAATGTTATGTCCAGATTGTGATATACAAGTAGAGTTTGTCCAACAGTATATGGATAGGTATCGTAAATGGAAAATGGGCTGAATTCATAATTGAACGAAAAGAATATGGACTGTATTGACTTAGAGAAAGTGAATCATTTTTTAACGACTCCAAACTTCTCCCTGAAACAAATTCAAATGTTCAGATGTGTCATTTGGCTACAAGTCATAGAATGCCACAATCTCCAGAGGAGTGAAATTGAGGAATATTCAAAGGGTAATGGAGAAGCTGATATGGGGAATAGGAAGACTATAATTCTATAAATAATTAGGAATTATGGTGGAAAAGCAACTTAAAGGATATCATCAGAAAAATGAATAACTGGGAGAATATGCACCAGACATGGGGCAAGACTGAGGAATAACTGATGACCCCCTATAATGGTAATGAGAATTTGAAGATATTCTCTGCCCCCTAATAGGCCAAATGTAATCACATGGAGCCTGTGGTGGGAGGAACTTGCTGAAAGATGGAGTAGAGCCCACAGGATGCTGAGAATCAGAGCAGATAAAGGTGAAGGGAGGAGAGGATGCACCCAAGGAGACAGCAAGGGTTATGAGTATTTGTTTGTAGGAAGGCTAAAGGATGGTGTGGCTCCCTGCTGTGCTATGGTGTATTAACTTCTTTGTTACAATGATGGATTTGATTTTCTGGTGTCTGAATAAATGCTTTTTTTCTGTCTTCTACATGGAGAGTCTGTTATATTTTGCAATTGAGAATTATGCTTGTATATTCATAGTAACCATCAGTGCTATGAATATTTCATTTGTGCTACACCCCCCCCCCATAAGTGCTCCATTGGTATTCCAGTAATGTCAAAGGAATATGAGGGCCTTCAGCATACATGATGGCCTGCTTGTGGAAGATTTATGTGAGGACATGAATCATATAAGATGTACAGGCATGGATGGATTGCAATCTGAATGAAGCCCCCATACCTCTGAGAACACAGATCCATTGTAGTAACTAGGGTATATTGAAAGAAACTCATGCCATTATATGTTCCCCAAGTGAGAAATAATGACCTGGGTAGACCTAAGGCTTCCACGTCAGCTATCATTGCCTCTCTTGAGGAAAGAATGTCAGAGATCCTTGATAAATACCAAGATTTGCTAGAAGTCTTTTCAGAATCAGGTTGAGCAGTGGCCTTCACATCATGATTATGGTTGCCCCAAAGTGCCCCGACTTGGCTCATTGTTGTTGTTTGTTGTGTCTGACTCTTCGTGACCCCTTGAGGTTTCTTAGCAAAGATATTGGAGTGGTTTGATATCTCCTCCTCCAGTGGATTAGGCAAACAGAGGTTAAGTGACTTGTTGAGGGTCACACAGCTAGTGAATGTCTGAGGCCAGATTTGAACTCAGATCTTCCTGACTCCAGGTCAAGTACTCTATCCACTGAGCCATCTAGCTGTCTCCATTTGACTCGTTACTTCTACACAAATGTATTCCTTAATTGAATAAGAGAAACAGACTTTCTAAGAATGCATTTGAGTAAATATGTCCTATTTAGGCACCAGGGTGAAGGGCATATTCCACAGATTCAAGTAATATTCATTCAGTTGTTTTGCAATGGTTCCTACTATATGCCCAAGAAGACATGAGACAGATAAACATCCCAGAATTTGTTAGATTGGAAAGGATTATAGATAGCTGTGATGTTTATGCCCACTACACATATCTGAATTCTCCAGCAGAAGTTCAAAGATACTTGCAAAGTTTCATAATAGTGAATTTTTATTGACAATTCATCCTTGGGGATTATAGAATGCTTCATGTGCTTGTTGAGGGAGGAGATATCATACAGTCTGAGAGGAAACTGATTTAATGTTGAAGAAAATATTTATGGTGATGCCCTAAGTCATCTATATCGTAGTTTCCCATTCTCTGTGGATAAGTATATTTCTACTATTGAGGCCACTCAGATTCAGAGCCCATCAGAGAGGATTGGTTAGAGCAGTGTATTCATGTTCCTTGGACCTGTACTACTCTCATTGGTTGACTTTGGTCAGAGGATCTAATCATTCTCAAGCCTGCTCTACATTTTTGCCGGTCCAACTTGGCAGGAATTAAACCCCACATAGAAATGTTTACGGATCACAAGAATTTCACTTACTTTAAGGAGTCCCAAATCTTATCAGATCATCATACTCAATGAACATTATGATTTTTTTCCTAGATGATTAGTGGACTACACTAGAAAATGCCACTGCCAGTACACTATCATGAAGCTCAAGATCTAATAAAGAAGAAACCAACACTGTACCATTATTTACTCCCAGGGTTTACAAACCAATTTCTTAAAAGTTAAAAAAAAAAAAAAACACCAAGGCTGACCTCAGCTGAAGGGAGGTTTTGTGGCCTCATCATGATTTTCTGCTATGGTCAAATGCCCAAGGATGGTGAGAACCAAGGATTGAATCTGTCAGTATAATTGAGGGCATGTTCATTGTTAGAATACAAAGGGATTCCTGGAGAAGCCATGTGGGCTCACCTAGTTGTTGAACTGTCATATTAAATGGGACTTGACTAGATTTAAGATTTACCCTCCAGACTTATTACTAGGGATTGTCATGCCTGGAGTAAGTACCACACACTGTGCCCAGAGCAAAGGGCATGAAACCACTACCACCTCCAGATAAAAAAGGGAACACAGTGAAATTAGGACATTAGTTTAGAACATTAGTTCAAAACCATTAGTAGGGAAGCTGCTATACATGGAAGGGGTTGGGGGAGGGGTGGTATAGAAGCAGGGCAGGGCAGACCAGAGTCCCCTCAAGCCCACTATTGGTCACTTTCTATTTTAACTACTAATTCTTGTTGACCAAGTGCTAAACACTACTGCTTGTATATTGTTGAAGGATGATAAATTTTGTCAGTACTCTCTTTTTATTTCATTCTATTTTATTTTATTTTCAGTTCTAAATTCTCTCCCTTTCATTCCCCACCCCCAACTGTTGATCACGGTTGCTAGTCTTCAGAATTCTCTGACTTTGGTGCCTTAAGTCAAAGTCCCAGTTAACCTGCCCTATTTGGTTGCCGGGGTCATTTAGCTCAGGCTGCTTTGGGAGAGTAGGAAGCAAAATGACACCAATAGACTTTTTACAATAGATCAGTTCTCAAGAATATACCAATTAATCCTATCCCATGTCCCAAATTATAACACATAATAGATTTAGAGTTAGAAGGAACTATTGAAGTCATCTAGTGGTCCCTCTCATTTTGTAGTTGAGGAAAATCAGAGACAAAGAGGTTAAATGACTTGCCCTTGCCCACGTGAAATATAAGCATCAGAAGTGGAATTTGAACTCAGAATCTGTGTGTGTGTGTGTGTGTGTGTGTGTGTGTTTTAAAGAAAATTGTTTCTGCGTGAGGATGCCCATCAATTGGAGAATGGTGATACAAGCTATGCTATATGATTGCAATGGAACATTATTGTGCTATTTAAAAAAAATGATCAAGCAGCATGATTTCAGAAAAACCTGGAAACACTTATATGAACTGATGCAAAGAGAAGTGAGTAGAACCAGCAGTACATTGTACAAAGTAACAGCATATTGTATGATGAAGAATATGAATGGCTTAATTATTCTCAACAATACAATGATCCAAGACAATCTCAAAGGACTGCTGGCAAAGCATGCTATCTGCCTCCAGAGAAAGAACTGATACTGTCTGAATACAGACTGATGGATGTTGTTCTTCTTTCTTTTTTTCTTTCTTTGAGTCTTCTTGTACAAAATTACTAATATGGGAATGTTTTACATGATCGCACATGTATAACCTATATTGGATTCCTTATCATACAGGAAGGGGGGAGAGAAGGACGGAGGGATATAACTTGGAACTCAGACTTTTTTAAATGTTTAAAAATTGTTTTAACATGTAATTGGGGGGAGGAATTAAAAGTTGTAAAAAAGAAGGCCATTGTTACACTTGCATTGGCTTCCAGTGCACATAAGAACCTAGACTTTACCATCAAGTTTCCAAGAGGATTTCAAAAATGGTTAGGAATTCAACTACTCCTGGGTACTACCTATCATCCATAGGCCAATGAACATGTAGCACATGTAACCAGGATATGAAACAGTATTGATGTTAGTATGCTACACCCTTGGTCTTTAAAAAGATGACTGGAGAATAGAAAAGAAAAAAGAACTTCTGGGAAATATAAAATACAAAAAAAAATGCACTTCAGTGTCTTGGGGCAGATGGGAGAAGGGGAAGTATATACATATTACAACCCTCCTGGGAACCTCTCAGCTTCAGTGATAGCAGTGAAGCAGTGGTGATAAAATAGTGGAGGATATTAAGGGTCAAAAGCCAAGGAATAGTAAAGAATGAGTTTACAATATGTAGAAATGAATTTGATCCTACCCCCTTCATTTATACTGTGAGTTGTGTGTCTTGTGAAGGTCCAGGGGAAAAAAGGGATTGATAATTGCTGCTCTATCAATCTTGGGTCCTTCTCCTTTGTGGAAATGGGGAGAAATCAAGGTATTACTATAAGTCTGGAGTAACAGGAGGATTGGGATGGCTAGAAAAAAGGCTCTCTAAAAAGCTCATAAATGCTATACATATGAAGGATTAAATAAGTTGCTGAAGGAGGTAGAGGTCTACTGTAAAGAGAAAGAGAGTTGTTTTTACTCAAGCTTAGCCTATTTATAGTTCTTTGTGTTTTCTATTGATAGATACAAAACTTGTCTTCTATGCCAATGACTTAATATGAGATTAATAATCACCTAGGCACGTGCTAAATTCTGATGTTCCAAGGGAAAACAGTAAAACCCTAAGTGGGAACAAAATGAACCAATAAACTGTCAAGCCTGTTTCCTAGAATTTATGCTGGCTTCCCAGGAAGTCTCCTTCTTCCAACACCTGTAGGCTTTCTGATTACCTTTTTATGCAGTGTTCAACTGGATGAAGGGCTATACCAGCAATTCTCAACCTGTGGGTTATGTTCAGTTTGTAACAATGGAAATACATCTTACATATCAGATATTTACATTATGAGTCATAACAATAGCAAAATTACAGTTATGAAGTAGCAATGAAAATAATTTTATGGTTGGGTGTCACCACAACATGAGGAACTGTATTAAAGGGTGAAGCATTAGGAAGGTTGAGAACCACTGGGCTATACAATCCTCTTGGGATTTCCTGATTATTTTTCAATTGGGGACCTTTTTAGATCTTTTACAGAATATAAATGAGAAAGTTGATTTCTTCTATAACCTTTCAAATTGCCATCTTAACCAGAAGTCTGTATTACAAATTTTAACTGATTCCTCTTTGTCCTTTGCTTTTCTCCTTCACATATATTTTTGTATTCTCCACAGTCATTGAGCTGGTCCAAGGTACAGAATTTAGAAATTTTACAGTTAACATAGTTTAAGTTGGGTTTTGTACTCTAATTCATTTCGAGGTTCAACAACCTCAATTGAAAGTCACAAATGATATTTAGGGTAGTAGGAGGTGGGGAGCAAAGGAGATTCACACTCCTTTGTCTATGTATTAGAGGAAGAGCAATAATATAGCTATGAGCCCCTGACTTGAGGAAGTCACTCACTTTCCTGCAGTCTCTCCTTCACAGTCTCTTTGTGAAACTGTGAGGAAGATAGTGAAATGCCTAGCATTAAATAGGACTGCCTCTACTTGTAATTGCTGGCAATCTTCTTATTATTACATCAGAGAAGTATAGCTTTTATTTTTTTTTCTTTTTCCTTTTTGATAGACTGAAAGGTATTTTCTCAAGGTCAAGAAAATAACTCTTTATTCTCTTAAATGATCAAAAGGTATAATTTCTTTCCGAGAATGCTAAAAAAAATTTTATAGGAAATAAATGGTCTAAAGCATACATAACTCAGTAGAGTATAATAATTTACAGATATTAGTGTTTCTTACACATGCTTTGTGACAGCTAGGGAGGAAGTGGATAGAGTAGTATCTGACCTGTAGTCAGAAAGATTCATCTTCCTAAATTCAATCTGACCTCAGACAGATGCTAACTGTGTGACCCTGGGTAAGTCACTTAACCTTGTTTGCCTCAGTTTCTTTGTCTGTAAAATTAGCTGGAGAAGGAAATAGAAAACCACCTTAGTATCTTTACTGAGAAAACCCCAAATGGAGTCACAAAGAGTCAGACAACTAAAAAAATGACTAAACAAAGACATGCCTAGTTTGTTGATGTAGCATGAAGTACCAACATTCATCTGCTGTGAATATTTTCCTACTTACATCAAAGCTTTAATAAAGGCTCAGAACTTCAGTGAGCAGAGTGCTATAATATGAAATTATTTGGAAACTTAGAATTATGAAGTGCCTCATTTCCTTTACCTCTCTTTGCATAGGTACCTAATCATATAAAATATTTTTGCTTCAGTATTAGATTTTACAGATATTTAATCTTCTGAGCTTTCTGATTTTTAATAATGTTTTTTGCTGAAATGAAATGAAAGAACCAATTGACAAAATTAATTTTAGTTATCCAATCATTTAATAAGGAAGAAGTCACAGACTATTTCATTAAATGTATACACATTAACAGAAACAATTCTCTGTCTACCAGAGTAGGTCATTCTTATTAAAAATGACTTGGCCATCCTTTTTCCCCTCCCAACCATGTCATGACATGAACCATGGTCTGGGCAGCGAGGATAATTAAAATTATAAATATATGATAAATAATATAGTAATGAAAACCATTCTCATTCTGTTTGATGGAATTTGGAAGAAGTAGTCCTGGGATGTTAGTAAAATCAAAACCACACTTACATGCTATTATTCTTTTATACTTAATACTCTGAAGAAGACCTGTACAACATATAGTCCACAAAAGATTTCAGGCAGCCTGCAAAAAATGCAGAGGATGTGGAAGAAAGTAAAGCTATAATGAGTGTTTTGTCTGTGCCTCTCTTAACCCACCTTTCGCTGGTCAGTATTGCGCCTGTCATGTAAATTGGCAGGGGGGTTGCCACGATGCACTCTCTCCTGTTCATCATGTGATTCGCAACAATCAAGCATCATCAGTCTGTATCTAGCCTTAGAGGAACAAGAGTCATATATTTTCACTGGGTTTTCAGTCGTTACTAAATGTAAACAGTAAGAAACCTGAAAAAATGTATTAAAATGTGTACCACTTAGCAAAGTAATTTTTAACATTAATATGATTTCATGAGAAGTAAAAAGCTTAAGTAATTCGAGTGTAATTAATTGATATAAATTGATATTAATTGAAATTTCCCTTTTTAATATGGTTTATTTACAAAATACTTTAATTATTAGTTATACCTTTACTTGGAAATTGAGTTGCTAAAAACCTACCTGTGGCCTGAAGAAGTTTAGCCTATTGTAATTTGGGCCCCTATCTACTGCCAAGTTGCACAGGTCTGCTCTAAAGACTATAGCAAGTTTGGATAAAATAATTTCCTTTTGTAGTTGAATAATAGTATTAGGATGTGTATGTAAGGAGGGTTTTGTTATCCTTTTTAGAGTTTAGTTTCTCAGGATCTATGGCCATGGCAATGTCTAGTTTCCTGGTGTTGGATAATAACTCCCAGAATAGCCCCAAGGATCCTAGATAGTAATTCCTAGAATCATAGTGACAGACAATTCTTATTGTGACTGCACCATGAGATATAGGAGTGACATAATTGATATTTACTATGCTTGTGCAGAATGATGATACTGCTAAAGTTAACCTGTGAGCTTAATGTTGACAAGATGCCTTCTTTGTCCATTGCCCTATAAAGCAAGTAGACATTGGTCAGTGAGTGGTTAATCCATAGGGGAACCCATGGGGCAACCCATTTTGGATTTGGGTAATGTATAGAGGAATGCATGTACCTATCTCAACTGGCCTCCATTGAAGATTGAGGGGATTTAGAGGAGTGAACAAGCTGTGCTTCTCTTGATTGACCCCATCAAGACATAGGGATAGTTGTCCCCCCACCTTTCTTACCTGCTCCTGGGAGAAGGGTGATTAGGGAATGCTATAGAAGTCGTATTCCCATCATCAACAAGCTTTGTGAGAAGACTAGGCTAGGGGAATGGAGCCAAGATGGCAGAGTGAAAGCAGGGACTTACCCGAACTCTCCCATAAATTGCTTCAGCTACCTCTAAAAAGTGAATCTGAACAAATTTTAGAGTAGCATAATCCACTAGGAGACAGAGTGTGGCAGATGCACAGCTCTGGAAAGCACAGAGTGTCAAAGGGTAGGGTTTGTTGCAATGGGCAGGGAGAACACAGAATGTAGAGAGTGCAGGCTGCACCAGCACAGACCCAATCATAGCAGAGCCAGAATGAGCCTTGAAGACCTGAATCACTCACACCAGTGGCAATTGCCAAACCTCCCAGTGCAAGACAGGAGTCTATTGGAGTTTGCTGAGAGACAAGCACAGGGTCTGTGGCAGTGGCAACAGCTACTACTCCTGGGGCTATCAATTCACAGACTAAATGTGTGGAAGTCACCTATTTGAACTTCCAGGAGCCAAGATGGCAAAGTAAACCATATAGGTGCTCTCATCCCTGCCTTGTTGACCTTGAAAAACCCAGAGAATATTGCACCAGGAAAAATCCTGAAATAGTGGGACCAGCAGGAGACTAGGGAGATCTATGGGAAGGATCCCTCTTGCTGTGGCTGAAGGGGACCAGTGCAGGACAGGAGGCATCTCAGCAAGTCCCACCTCAGCAGACCAGAGGGAGATCCTGAGCCCCGGGGGGGTGGAACCAGCCAGGACCATCATCAGGTCCCCAGGTATGCTTTCACATGGCAAGAGGAATTGGCAGATACCAGTATGGCACCATCCACCAGTGGCTGAGCTCACCTGAGCTCTACCCCAGGGCTAGAAAGGTGAAGACCTGAAGTAGCCAGACCGCCCCTCCCCCACACCTCACACAGTAAGCTTCAGTGTAACCCCTGGGAAATGCAGAAAAACTTGGCCCCAGCCTCAACCTCGGCACACACCAACCAACTCCACCTCAGCACCAGGTAAACTGCAGCATTATATAGCCTCTAATTGACAGAACCAGAGGACGCAGCACACAAAGTCAAAAACCAGGCCCCTAGCTCCCAGCACAAGAAGTGTGGGTCAGAGCCTCCTGTGCCCCAGAAACAGAGCTCCCTTTAAAAGCCAGGAAATAGGCAATCACAACAGGCAAAAAGCAATTTGGAAAAACAAAGAACATAGAATCCTATTATGGAGACCAGGGAGAACAAAATACATACTCAGAAGAGGACAGCATTGACACTATACCCACATCTGAAACCTCAAAAGGGAATATAAACTGGTCTTAAGCCCAAAAAGTATTCTTGGAAAAGCACAAGAAGGATTTTAAAAGCCAAATTAGAGAGGTAGAAGAAAAATTGACCAATTATTTTTAAAATACAATTGGCAAAATGGAAAAAAATTTCCCTTAAGAGAACAACTCTTTAAAAAAATACAATTGGCCAAATGGAAAAGAAGAGAAAACCTAACTGGAGAAAATAAATCCTGAAAAGGAAGAATTGGCCAAATGGAAAAGGAGATTCAAAAACTAACTAAAGAAAACAATTAATTAAAAATTAGAATTAGACAAGTTGAAGCTAATGACTTTATGAGGCATCAAGAATTAGTCAAACAAAATCTAAAGAATGAAAAAAATAGAATAAAATGTAAAATATCTCATTGGAAAAACAACTGACCTGGAAAATATATCTAGGTGAGATCATCTAAGAATTATTGGTCTAGGGGCATTTAGGTGGCACAGTGAATAAAGCACTGGCCCTGGAATCAGGAGGGCCTGAGTTCAAATTGGGCCTGCCTCAGACACTTAACACTTACTAGCCATGTGACCTAGAGCAAGTCATTTAACACCAATTGTCCTGCCCTCTCCCCTCCAAAAAAGAAAAGAATTATTGGTCTACCAGAAAGCCATGATGAAAAAAAAAAGAGAGCCTGGACAGTATCTTCCAAGAAATCATCAAGGAAAACTGCTCCAAAGTTGTAGAACCAAAGGGTAAAAATATTTATCTAAAGAATCCACTGATCACCTCCTGAAACAGATCCCAAATTAAAAATATCAAGGAATATTGTAACCAAACTCCAGAATTAGCAGATCAAGGAGAAAATACTATAAGCAGCCAGAAAGAAACAGCTCAAATATTTAAGAACTACAGTCAGGATCACACAGGACCTTGCAGCTTCTACATTAAAAGATCAAAGGGATCGGAATGTGATACATCATAAGGCAAAGGATCTTGGACTACAACCAAGGATCAACTACCTGGCAAAATTGAACACAATCTTTCAGGCAAGGAGATGGACATTCAATGAAATAAGGAACTTCCAGACTTTTCTTATGAAAAAGCCAGAGCTCAATGGAAAATTTGATCTTCAAATACAAGACTCTAGAGAGACATAAAAAGGTAAAGAGGAAAGAAAAAAAAACTTGTTATTCAACAAAAGCAAATTGTTTATGTCCATATATGGGAGGCTGATACCTGTCAATCTTGAACATTGTATAATTATTACAACATTTAAAAGGGATATGCATAGATAGAGGGTGTGAATATAAATTAACTGGTGTGATGACAAAAAAAAGTAATTAAGGGGTGCAAAAATTGTAATGGGAGAAGAAGAAAGAAGAAGGCAGAAAAGGGTAAATTATACAACATGAAGAGGCACAAAAACATATTATAGTAGAGGGAAAGAAGGGAGGGAGATGAGAATTGTTCAAAATTTACTCTCAGTGGATTTCGTTCAAGGAGGGAATAATATACTTTGTTAAGTATAGAAATCTAACTTGCCCTACAGGCAGTAGGAGAGGAAAGGGGAAAGAAAAGGGTGGGAGTGGTTAGAACGGGGGGAAGAAATAGTAAGGGAAAAGGTTAAGAAAAGGCAGGAGGGTTGATAGGGAATATTGAGGGAGGTGGTGGTCAAAAGCAAAACTCTTTTGAGGAGGGGAAGGGAGAAGGGAGAAATAAAAACATAAATGGGGGGAGGGGAAATAGGATAGAGAGAAAGACACAGGTAGTAATCATAACTGTGAATGTGTATGGGATGAACTCTCCCATAAAATGGAGGCAGGTAGCAGAATGAATTAAAAACTATAATCCTACAATATGTTGCTTACAAGAAACTAATCTGAAACAGAAAGATACACACAGGGTAAAGGTAAAAGGCTGGAGTATAAAGAGTGTATTATGCTTCAGATACAGTTAAAAAAAAAGCAAAGGTAACAATCCTAATCTCCGACAAAGCAAAAGCAAAAAGAGATCTAATTAAAAGAGATAAGGAAGGAAACTATATCCTGCTAGAAGACACCATTGACAATGAAGTAATATCATTACTAAACATATATGCACCAAGTGGTATAGCATCTAAACTCTCACAGGAGAAGTTAAGGGAGTAACAGGAAGAAACAGACAACAGAGGTGGCTAGGTGGCACAGTGATTAGAGCACCAGACTTTGAGTCGGAAGGACCTGAGTTCAAATCCAGCCTCAGACACTTAACACTTGCCAGCTGTGTGACCAGGGGCAAATCACTTAACCCCAATTGCCCTGCCTTCCCTCCTCAAAAAAAAAAAAAAAAAAGAAATAGACAGCAAAACTATACTAGTGGGGGATCTTAACCTCCCCCTCTCTGAACCTGATAAATCTAACCTCAAAATAAACAAGAAAGAAGTTAAGGAGGTGAATAGAATTTTAGAGAAAGTACATATGATGGGCCTCTGGAGAAAATTGAATGGGAATAAAAAGCAATATATCTTCTTCTCAGTGGTACATGACACATAGACAAAAATTGACCATGTACTAGGGGATAAAAACCTCACAATCCAGTGCAGAAAGGCAGAAATATTAAATGAATCTTTTTTTCAGATCATGATGCAATAAAAATTATATGTAATAAAGGGTCATGGAAAGATAGACTAAAAATTACTATGACAGTAATGAGACAACATAGCAAAACTTATGGGACGCAGCAAAAGCAATTCTTTTTTTTTAATTTTATTTTAGTTTGCATCATTCATTTCCACAAGATTTTGAGTTACATATTTTCTCCCCCTCTTTCCCCCACCCACCACCCCAAAGCATCCATCCCAGTATGTCCCCCCTCCCCCAGTCTATTCTCTCCTATGTCACTTTTTGGTAGGGCAGGATGGATCTCCCAACCACAGTGCCTGTGTATCTCAAGTTCCAGTTGGATGTAGTCAATAATAATAATAATAATAATAATAATAATAATAATTGCATATAGAGAGAGAGAGAGAGAGATACACATTCATAACATTTGATTATGGAACTCCAGATTCCAGATTCTTTCTCCTCCTCCCTCGC
>CM053580.1:148845642-148863773 GCA_028627135.1 Pseudochirops cupreus
CCCAGAGATACAAAGAAAGGCAAAAAACAGTCCTTGACTTCAAGGAATATTAATTTTATGATGGAAGAGATGTGTAAAGGTCTAGATACATACAAGATATATTCAGAGTAAATGGAAGGCAACCTCCAAAAAGAAAGAATTAGCAAATGGGAGAACTGGGGAAATTCCTATAGAATTTGGGTTTTTAGTTGAATCTTGAAGGAAGACAGGCAGTACTCTTCTCTTCTAAAACGATTTCTCTCCTTTTGCCTTCATGTCCTTTTTTCAGGAAGAGTTCCCCTTTTGTCATTTCTTTTTCAGAAAGGGAATCCATTTTGCTCCCTGCTCCTCAGCAACATGGCTAATAAAGGTATGATATAAAAGTCAGTGGAAAAAAGAATAAGGAATATGTTTGGGAGAGGACATCTTTCATGGGATCAAATCTAGAAAAGCTTAAAAGATACAATCTTACCAAAAGTTGTTCAAAGACAAAAAAAAAATGCGTTAGTCATAGGAATCCTCAAGCATAAAGACACAAACACTAAACGGTTGGTCTTTCTTGGTAGAAATACATGTAAGAGAAAATGTGATGTCACCACAAAGAGTATTGTTTTCCTAATTTTTTCCACTTTCTCCTCTTCTTGAAAATACAACTAAATCTTTTCTACAGAGACAAATTTTATAGCCATATCATGTACAATGTTGATTTCAACATGGCTCACATCCCTAAAATAAGATCTTTCCAAAAGAAAAAAAAAATGTTGATAAGCATAAAATGAAAAGCACATAGTGGTTATAAGTTACACTTAAAGCTGATATAATCCATATTTGCTAGAAGTATGAGTGTGTGTGTGTGTGTGTGTGCGTGTGCGTCTGTGTTTTAAGTTTTCAAGGATTTCAAGGATTGAAGGACAGTTGATTAACAGTTTTTAAATTCAGACAATAAGCCAGTGGTACACATCTCTAATCCTGGCCACCAGGAGAGTGAAGCCAGTGGATCTCTTGAGCTTGGGAGCTCTGAGCTGTAGTTGGCTATGCCTATCAGGTGTCCACACTAAATTCATTAATATGGTAAACATCCAGCAAGGAGGAACCTCAGGCTACTTAAGGAGGTATGAACTATCCTAGGTATGAAATGGAGAAGGTCAAAACTTCCTTGTTAATCAGAGTGTGACCTGACCCATGAGTGCCCCTGTGTTTCCATTGTTGGCAAGATTAAGAGACCAACTCTTTAAAAAAAAATTTTAATCAGTAAAAATCAATGTGATATTTTGGAATTGAACAGTTGTTATAATTGCCGCAATTTGAGCTCAAGCAATTTTTTATTCCTTCAGGGTAGTTTTCTTTTCCCTTTGTGGGAAGAACGTTTCTGTTACATGAGAAATTTTTTTTAAAAACTAGAACAGGAAAAAGAAGAGGTAAAAAAAAAATACAACTTAAAATGAAGCATGAAAATTATGAACAAACATGGGAACAACTAGCTGCCTGGGGTACAATTAGATAGAAATATTACATGTTTTTTGTGATGATGCACAGATATTCATAGCTGGAATTTGGAAACTTATTTTGGATATATAAAGAATATTACATATATATATATACATATATATATATAAGAATATCATATATAGATATATATATAAATAAAGAAGTCCATGCTCAAGGGTGAAATTTCAATCGTGTTCCTCCCTTCCCAAAGCAGCCAGAAAACAATAAAAAAAAAGCTCAATCTTGGAGAATTTGAAAGATTTGTAGGCCCAAACTCAAAGGTAAAGAAAAGTAAAACCAATAAGGCATAAAAATATCACCTATGTAAGCCACAAATTTCTACCTTTCTCCTGAGGCCCTTCTCTTTTCCCAGATCAGCATTTGTTTCTGGCACTCCCTTAAATACCTCCTTGTTCCCTTCTGTGTATGCGGTGACTAGTCAACTGGAATGTCAACAAGAAGAGAGCACCATTACTCTAGTCACCCAGGTTCATCATGTAGGTGCCATCCTTGCCTCTTCACTCTCTTTTAGTCCCCATATCCAATGTGCAACCAAGTCCTACTGATATAACCTATGTAACACTGTTCCTGCATGCCCCCTTTTCTCCTCTGACACTGCCATCACCCTGGAGCAAGCCCTCATCACCTCAAGGACTATTATAATAGTTTGCTGGTTGGTCTGCCTTCCATAAATCCTCTACTCACCTATCAAGTTTATCTTCCCAAATCACAGGTCTAACCATGTCATTCCCTATTTAATAAGCTCCCAGGGTACCCTATCACCTCCAGGATCAAAGACAAAACCTTCTGTTTAGCATTTGGAGTCCTTGATAACCTTCCCTGATCCAGCTTTCCAGTCTGATTCCCACCCCATACTTTACAATCCAGTGACATTGACCTTTTTGCTATTCCTCAAACAAGATATTCCATCTCTTGACTGAAACAAATGAAAAACCCCAAGAGTCAGAGTTTCTGGGTAATTAATAATAAATTTGTTAATTAGACTAGCTGGCAATCAATAAATGAATGGTCAGTGGTTTTTCTTGGTAACCAAAAATGCCCCATGGAGAAAGCTTTAAAATAGCTCTTAAAAGGGAATTCCTTTGACAACTGAAAAATCAACCTTGATTGGTGGACATTTAATGAGGAAGTGGCCTAAAAGTCTTCAACTCTTCCTGCTTAATCATGAGACTCAGGCTCCAAGCTGGTCAGGAGAAGCCATCTCCATCCAGACCAGTCTGGTTGGCTTTCTCCTTCATGAGCTGCATCACCCTAAATTCTAATGGAGGGGTGCAAGGACAGGGTAAGTTCTTACCCCTGGATAAGAACTTAACCAGACTGAATTCTGTTCATATTCTAAACAATAGTTGGGTCTCCTAGTTGGGTTGGGGTCCTGCCCAAAATTGATGATGTTCCTTGAAGGCTAGAGGTAATCTCATTCAGTCACGTCCTTCAGAGACTGACTTTAACAAGAATTGAACCTTAATAAGGAAATTAAGGGATCCCAATCTGATAACTGGTTATTAACATAATAATTTCTCTCACGACTCCTGGCACTTTCACTGGCTGTCCTTCCTGCCTAGAACGTTCTCTCTCCTCATCCCTGATCTGGTCTCCTGTATACAACATCAGGAACGAGAGGCTAGAATACATACAGCAGGTTACATTTATAGAGACTTTTATAATTTACAATGTATTTAACTCACAACATACCTGTGAAGTATGGAGTGCCAACATTTTTCTCCCCACTTTGCAGAAGAGGAAACTAAAGCCAATGTCATAGAGCTAGTAAGTGGTAGAATAAAAACTTGAACCTAGGTCTTCTAATTTCAAATCTGGAACTCTTTCCACCTCACCAGTGATTCTAAAGTGGTAAGTCATCCATTTCCAAAGAGCTGCAGGGTTCTAACAGGAAACAGGTGCTTGAATCTACATGCACACAAAGCATGGTCATTGTGTCACTGTGTATTTTCTCAACCAATAGATACTAATAGTATAATTATTATCCTTTTGATAGACATGATATTTTTTTACATTTAAAGTGGGTTCTGCTCCTTAAAAGGGTTTAGGACCATTGAACTATTAAAGAATTACGGTGTTCTATAAAATGGGCAAATATATAGTCACCACCTTGGCTTGTATCAAATAAAAGTACAATTCCATTTTTTTACATCAGTCAATCTAATTATTTGATGGAATGTAGACCATACCTCCTTCCCTTTCTTTTCCCCAATGCACACTCATGAACAGACATACACTTGCACGCACACGGCTCAAGAATATGATGTGGGACTCTTCTTGGGGGGTGGGCAGCAGCAAATCTTGCTATTAATGGATCCTGGCTTTCTGGGATTTGCTTTGGCAGCTGTTTGGCTGCCTATTTTGATAGTTTCTTTAATAGCTTTTAAAGCCACTTAGGAAACTGAATTAGCCAGCAGTCACACAGAATGCCAGTTTATGACTGAATGATTCTCTGACCCAATAAGGTATAAGTCTGGTTTCAGTTTAACATCAAAATGAGGACAGGGAAGTAATAGTTGGGGCACGTTTTGTGTATAGCAAGACTAGGTGGTGGAGAAGTCAGAGCATTTTAAGGATATGTGAGCTCCTTGACAAAAACAGGACAACAATCATTTTGAAGAACCAACAGCTGACTCAAAAAGGTGGGGCATTTTTTATCACAGATGTGCTGCCACGTAGAAGAAAGTTGAGGGTTTGCATCTTGGGAAGCAGATAGATCTACAGAAAGCTCCGTCCCTCACTGAAAACTTCTATTATGTACTGAGGCTTGGAATAAGACTGATTCCGCTGCAGAGAAAGATTTTCAGAGTCTTAACTGTGTGAGTTGCTGAGAAATGGAGACTCAAAGAAATAACATTGTTTCTTCCATTCCTGATAGAGACTAAGAAACTATTGTCGGGGAAGTCTGTGAAAAGACATAGTTGAGGAGAGGATATAGCAAGATATTCGAGATTCAAGAGAGGAACAGTCACAAGGATGTGCTGGAGCCAGCTCAAATCATCCTAGGAGAGGCTGATTGCTAAATTTTTAGCTTGAACATTTATAACTACACTTCAATAATTAGCAAACAAATCAGGGCTTGAGTATTTGTTTTGTTGATTGTCTAGACTTTAAAAAGCAATGGAGAAATAATGCAGATTAAACTTAAAAGTGCATGTTTGTACTCTGTTTTTGAAAATTAGCACTTAACCTTTGAGAGCAGAAGAAACAGACAGTAAGTGAAGAGGAGTGGTCAGCTATGCTTGGTGTTGTGCATGACCAGGTTCCACTGTGGTGACTGGTACCTTTGTGCCATCCTGAAAGATCCCCCACAGCTATGGCCCTCCACCTTATCACCACCCTCTGGAGGGGCCATGAATTCAAAGTCTCCATTTAAGGAGAAAATTCAGTTCAAAACATCTTACATCTCACCTGGCTGTCCTATTTTGGTATTTTTCTCTGAGTTTGCACTTATAACAATAGACTCTTCCACCATGCCCCTTTCTTGGGAATCTCTTTTCCCTCCCTTCCCCTATCCACAACCACCTTCCCCTACCTTTTCAGTTTCCTTTTGTGTGTCATCTTTATTAGATTGTAAGCTCTTTGAGGGCAGAAGCTATCTTGTTTCATATTTGTATCACCAACCCAACGCTTAGCCTAGCAACTGGCACACAGCAAGTGGTTACTAAATATGTATTGACTAAATAACTGACATTTGTCAACTAAGGCATATGTTACAGCTATGGACAGAACTTGGAGCATATCTGATCAATAGTTTTCCCTTGACTGTTAACTCATGAATAGTCAAGTGACTTTTGCTCTCTCCTTTTTGTGTGAGATCTTTTGTGAGCAAACTTTTTTTTTCTTATTTAAAGTTGCTTATTTGTTGTTTGAATTAGTACTTTAAAACCAGCTTATTCCAAATATTAAAGTAATGATTGAGCATAACTTCTTTTGATTTGTATATTTCATTAACTGGGAAGGGGGGATGGAGAGAGAGAGAGAGAGAGAATTGATATATACAGAGAGACAGGAATCAAAACCCTCCATGTAAAATTGTAAATTTAAATTAAATTCTATTATGGCAAGAAGCTCTGAGACAATGAGAATTTTATTTATACAGATTTATATTTTTTGGCTATATTTTGTAGAAATATCCCAAAGCTGGGTAGAAGCTAGATCCAGGGTTTTTCTCTGCCCTTAGGCTAAAATGTATCAGTACCTGAGAGGAGATAGGGTTGTCAATTCATCTCTTTCTTCATTGTCCTCTGGAGTGAGGAAGAAAGGAAGTGAACAGGAAGTTAGAACTGTCTGTCTGAAGGGAAGAGAAAAAGCATGGCTAGGCCTGGCCAATGAGAAGAGACTTCAGAGATGAAAAGAGCAGGGGGCAAGAGAAAAGATACAGAGAGAGAAGAGACAAAAGAAAGGAAAGAGACTCCAAAAATGCTATTTTTTAAGTCTTGGCATCACCATGAAACTTCTTCTCCGTATATCTGGGTAGTCAGTCCCCCATGCCTGGGGTGTATGCCTTCCTCTTCTCCACTCTCCTTCCCCTTCCTCAAAGGCCCACCTCCTTCCTGAAGTCTTCTTTAACATGCTCAGCTAAAAATGTTCTTTCTTTCCTTAAATTTTCCAGGGTTCTCCCCGAGCTCTCCTTTTTGAGAGAAATGATTATTAATACAAAGGATTTGGGGCTATCCAGAGGTCCTCCCTTTTCTAAATTCCTGATTTTAAAAGGCTGGTCTCTTGAAAGACGTTGCCGATGATGACATTGGACTAACTTTCTTGTTCAGATCCCACCCAGGTGGAGCAGCCACTGCCTTCTACTCAGGCTTAGATGGGACATAAATTCTTTTAACAGATTGCCCAAGGATGGGGTTAACTTAACTAAATGACATAATCAATGTTCAGGTCCAACACCTCAGCGTGATATTTGTTCTTTCATCAGTTGCTAACCAATCAGAGTTGATTACCATCCTTTTGAACACTCCTCTTCCAAAAGAACATATAAGCTATGAGCCAGCTGCCATGATTGTCTTTGGTCTACAAGAGAGGTCAAATGACCACCCTTTTATTAAAATGCTGGCATTATTAATAAAATTATCAAATTACCCAGAACAACCCTGGGTACTACTATTATCACCATTTTACAGTTGAGGAAACTGAGGCAAACAGAGGTTAAGTGATTTACTCAATATCACATAGCTAATAAGTGTCTAAGGCTGAATTTTAATTCAAGTCATCCTGACTCCAGGCCAAGAGCACTAGCCACTGTGCTACCTGACTGCCTGAGAGTAAGAAGTATGGATAAGAGTATGAGTCCTTGCTCAGCCACTTCCTAGCTCTGTGCTGTCACAAAACGTGCTTCTATTTGCATAATTCCAAATTTCTTTCTAAAATGTTTGCAACCTATCTTATCACAACCCTTCTGAAAGTGATCTAGAAATTATAAAAATAATTTGATGAAAATGTGCATACCATGTGACATAGAAATTTTCATTACTTGGTGTATACCCCAAGGAAGTGACTTTCAAAAAGAAAGTTCCTATATATATGAAAATACTTGCAGAAATACATTTTGTGGCCACAAAGAACTGGAAACATGGTAAATGTCCTTAGACTGGGGAATGAACAAAAAAATTGTGGTACGTGTATACATTCCTCAGTTTTGCTGCTTTTTTTCTCTTTTTTCTTTAAAAATAATACTTGTCATATGGGATAGCATCCTGGGAGGAGGGGAAGGGATACTGAGTGAAATCTTGGTGATGAAAAAACAAAATAGATAAATAAAAACTGATTTCTAAAAAAGAAATAATATGATTAATGCATGGAAGCTTGGAAAGACTTAAATAAACTGATGCAGAGTGAAGAACCAAGAAAATATATATAATGGTGACCATCTCTAGGGTGGGGTGGGGAGAAGGAAGAAAACAAAGGGAAAAAGAGAAATTTACACATTCACTGTGTTGTATATTTAAAAGGAATAGCAAGTTGTACATAGTAGATTCACATTTTCATGTACAATCATCTTTTTTTATTATACTATGTTATGGAAATGCTTATTTTATTCCATAAACTAAAAATAAAATAAATTTTAAAAAAAAATATAAACATGCAAAAATAATTACACTGCCCCCCACCCATCCACCGCCTGAAGACCAGGTTGTCATACTTCCATCCCTTTCCCAGGTCCTGTAGTGTCATAGGGGAGTTCAGGACATCTTAATCTCTGTCACCGGCTCAAGCCTCCAATAATTGTATTCCCTCTTGGGTCCAAGCACTCCAGTTCCACTTAACCACTTAAACATTAGGTTAACTTTTACAAAGAAATATTTACTTCGAAGACATAACCTGAACAAATATGTCAATACTCCCTCCATGTAATGGTAAGGGAATTTGAAGATCTTCCCCGCCTCTTCCCTGTCTCACTTGGAGCCCAATGAGAGAAGCTTGTTTAAGGGAGGCTTGTTTTTCAACACCCCTTTTGTTACTTTGTAATTAGGCAGTGGGTCACAAAGGTTGTGATGTCTCCTGACCCTGGAGAAGGTTACATATACCCTGAAGTGAGGTTTCATTTTGGGGCTCACTTGTGGGAAGAGTTGTGTGATTTGGCCAGATGAAACTCTGGGCAGCTGTTCAGTCCCCCCCCCCCCCCGGCTTTGAAAACCCAGATGTTGGTGCTTCTCTCTTGGGTAACTATGTAGGTATGTGATGGTCAGTTAAAAGCCCTGTCTCTTGGTCTCTTGAATTGTGTTATTTTCTCTGTCCATATTTTTTTGTCTGCTTGTGACTTCTGTTTCTATTTTCTCTGAACTTCAATGTGCTGACTTTTTCCCCTGAACTAGGTAAATGATATACATTTGATTAACTAAGATTGTTGACCCCTTTTGAGTTGCTTTCCTTTAGAAAAGCAGATCAAAGAACCTTGCTAGCAGCCATCCTGGGTATGCTAGGGTGCTTGTTGTTACACTCCTCAACACCTGGTGAGCATACTCCTCCCTACAACATCACAGTCTCTGGGAGTAGAGATGGGGATTCTGTTCACAATTTAGCTCTGTTCCTATATAGCCATTAGTCCCACCAAGTTCCAAGTCCTCCCAACCCCCACTCCTCACCACCACCTGCTTGTCCCCTGGTTAATCAGGGCTTTTCTGCTGACCTGGTTGCAATATCTAATCTAGAATCTTGGGCTCCAAATCCAAGGTGGCTTAAACTCCTGAGTCAGGGACTCCATTCTCCACGCCCAGAATTGAAAAGGACAAACAAAATGACACTAAAATCCAAGTCACAGTATCCTAAGAGGAGGTGACCGGTGACTTTTCTGTCAAGGTCAGAGTTGGGAGAGCTGGTTCAGATGTGAAAGAATTCACTTAGACCTTCTCTTTTAGCCAGTGGGAGCTTTTTATTTTACATGAAAAAGTATCATGAACCTCCTTACCAAGAAAACTACGTGAGACTACAATATTTGGGGGAGTTATGCTTATATAAAGATTTCAGAATGATATAGTTTTAGAGATTTTGTGGGGGTTAAAGATTAAATACAGGATAGAATGACATAGGATGAAGGAGACAAAGGGAATTCTTTATGTTTTAAGGATTTAAGGACACAGCAGGAGGACACAGGTTAAAAATTAAAGGGGAACACAGGATAAGGGAGACAAAAGCAATTCTTTGTATAAAGTATAGGTTCAAAACTTTATATAAAAACACTTGTATAAAATATAGGTTCAAAACAAGGGGAAAGAGGACTTTAAGGTACCTTCAGTTTACAGAACAAACTAGTGAATTCACAAAGTACTGGAAAAGCAACCCTTAATATTATTTTTAACTCTTAGGGCACTGTTTGTATCTGCATCATTTCCCCACTCATCCACTACGCAGGAGAAATCTTTTGGAAAAGGGGCAAAGGTCTTCTGTGGTCATTTTTCTGACTGGTCACATCCTGGTCTTATCTCCTATCTCTCGTCCGCTTCCCCAAGCGTTCTTTTCTACCTCATCATTTCCCTGACTAGCTTACTTCATGGTACCCATGCTGAGGGTAAATGAGACTTTTACCTGGAAAGAGAGAAATGAGACTGTCCCAGTATGGTCGTTTTAAAGACCCAGTCAGTTCTGGCTACACAGTCAACAGCAAGAGGTTACACCTAACCATATGGTAAGCAAACTCAGAATGTATTCTCCCAGAAGTAGGCTCCTGGCATCTTTCACATGAATGTCTACATTGATCTGAGCATACTTTCAGAATCCAGTTACATGTACAATGTAAAAAAAATAAATGTAAAGAACAACCAGAGAGAGATACACTGAGGGAAGAAAGGAAGGAAGGAAGGAAGGAAGGAAGGAAGGAAGGAAGGAAGGAAGGAAGGAAGGAAGAAAGGAAGGAAGGAAGGAAGGAAGGAAGGAAGGAAGGAAGGAAGGAAGGAAAAAAGGAAGGAAGGAAGGAAAAAAGGAAGGAAGGAAGGAAGGAAGGAAGGAAGAAAGGAAGGAAGGAAAAAAGGAAGGAAGGAAGGAAAAAAGAAAATAAGAAACAGGAGGGATCTTCTGGAAGAAGATATTCTGAATTCCCCTACCATGTACATAAGGTGGAGAAGCCTGTTTGTTTTGGCTACATAGCTCACAGATCTTTAAAACTACCAGACTTGGACAGTCTCATTCATCTCTGTTCACCAGAAGCTCAGGCACTATGCACTAAGCTGGATACTTTCAGCTATCTCCCTTCCTCCTTTTGGAGAGCCCTGTGGTTGTGAAAATCAGGTTTACGGTTTGGGTATGATTTGTTTGCCCCTTTTAGTTCTAGGAGCAGGTGGTAGGGTCCCTGGAAGCACAAGTCATGGTGACCTTGGAAACAGGATTCCAGGCCACATGTTGCAATTAGCACAGCAGAGAAGCAAAAGGAGTGGGACACAAGCACAAGTGGGTCTTGGACTTGGAACTTGGCATCATGTTATATGGAAATTGAGTCAAACTATGAACTTAATTGCCTTCTTCTCCCCAGAGACTGAGGTCATATAAGGAGGGGAAGGATTATACCAGCTCTTGGGGCAGGGAATGTTTATGTGTTTGTTCTGTCTATACTTTTGAAGTAAATATTTCTTTGTAAAGTTAATCTTTGGGCAGCTAAGTGGTGAGAGGATAGAGTGCCAGGCCTGGAGTCAGGAAGATTCATCTCCCTGAGTTCAAATCTGGCCTCAGACACTTACCAGCTGTGTGACCCTGAGCAAGTCACTTAACCCTGTTTGCCTCAGTTTCTTCATCTGTAAAACAAGCTGGAGAAGAAAATGGAAAACCACTGCATTATCTCTCCCAAGAAAACCCCAAATGGGGTCACAAAGAGTTAGACACAACTGTACAACAACAATTAATCTTTCTAAGTAGTTAAACAGAAGTGGGATGCTTAGGGTCCTCCTAAAATTGGGGGAACACAATCAAGTGTGGTTTAAGGCAATGTAACAGAGACTAGGCACCCCTTGACCCATTTAAGGGTACCAAGGAAACCTGGGAGAGGGATCAAATGTAACATACTGAGCCTTCAAGAAGTAAGGGCCAAGATAGTCACTATTAATACATTTATGGTTTTTTTGCCATGCTCTGATGTGCCTCCACCTTCCCGAAGAAGCCACTGAGTACTGAGTTATGCTTACTCAGTTTGGAAGATCTTGCCAAGACCTTTGTAGAATTTCTCTCCTCATTCATTCTCTGCAACAGATGCTATTGCATAGATTGCAATTATCTTCTTGGATGTCTTTTTGCTTATATGTGCATCATGAGCACTGCAAGCCTAGATGAGCAAGTGTCCCATGAAACGATGTTTTTGCTTTCTTTGGAAGCACAAAGAAATTAAATCTGCAAACTGTTTTATTTGCCTCTCCCAGGGCAATCTGTGTGCCATCCTTCCATTTAGTTGCAATATCTTTGTTTTATTTTCCTGGTTTCATTTGAAGCATGAATGTTTATATTGCTGTAGTTCAATTCCCTCGGTAGTATGTCAACTTATTGGAAAATGGTGGTAATAAAAAATCATACCGACCTTGACAGGGCTTAGAATCCACTTCCCTTGCACCCAACAAAGAACTGACTCCACAGCTCCATTCTTGAGGTTGTCTTGACTGCATTAAGGTACAGAAGTGGCCCTTAAAGTCTACTTTCAGAAGTTTTTCCATTTTTCTCACACTCATCTATTCCTTAGGCATACAACTAATGACCACATGATACCATTTTTCTTTCTCACACTCTGACACCCCATTCAATAGTCACCCCCCTTTCTTTTACTCCCTATAACTCCACAATAATCTCTCAGGGTGCTGGTTCACCTCACCTTTTCCACCACAAGATAAATAGTGGACATAACATGCCAACTTCTACAAGTCAGTGTAAGGTTAAGGGAATTTGAAGATCTTCTTTACCCCTTAATAGGCCCATGTGATCTGCTTTGAATTCTGGCCCAGCCCACAGCCTGAATCGCATGGAGCCCATGGTGGGAGGAGCTTGCTGAACAGGTAGAGTAGGAAGGAAGAGCTGAGGCAGAGCAGCTAGCATGAGTGAGAGAGGGAGGAATTTTGCCTAGGGGAGCTTGTTTGTGGGGAGGCCTAAGGGAGGGAAGGCTTGGGGATGTTGGCACTTCCTGGATTGGAGATGGGTATAAACTTCCTTGTCACCATGGTGGAATTGGCTTCCTGGTATTTGAATAAATATCTTGGTTTCATCTTTGAGGAAGAGAATTATTTGTATTTTGTGATTCAGCACTGGAAAAACATCTGCATATTCATAGCAGCTGCTGTGGGTATCACATTGGTGATATAGGCAGAAAATGATATTAAACAGCATTTAAAGGGTACACCTCAGCTATATGGTGCTATTTCCTCACTCAACCTTTACATGCACTTGGAATGTTCTCTTTCCCTCTTCTTTACCTAGGAGACTTTACCTCTGCTTTCAAGCCCAATTCACCTCCTCCCAGGAGCCCTCACTAAAGTGCACCCCTTCCCCCTCATTGACGGCCTTTCCCAACTCAGATTTCATATAGTACTCTGCTTGTACCTTTCTTACATACTTGTCATGTATTATTTTGTGCTACAATTATTTATGTTTGTGTCATGTCCCTGTGAGGTTGCTAGGCAGTACAGTGGATATAATGCTGGGCCTAGAGTCAGGAGTAAAGCTGAGTTCAAATCCAGGTTTACAAAACTTACTAGCTGTGTGACCTTAGGCAAGTCATGTAACCTGTTTGTCTTGGTTTCCCCTCTGTAAAATGAACTGGAGAAAGAAATGGCAAACCTGCCTAGCAAACCCCAAATGAAGTCATGAAAGGTCAGACATGACTGAAAAATAACATGTTCCCACTCCATATCATAAGCTTCTAGAGGACAAAAATTATGCCTTATCCAAACTCTGCAACTTTTCTAGGGCTTAACACACTCCTATGTATACAGTAGTTGCCAAATTGTTAAGCTAAATTTATCTTTGCATCTTCCTCAGTACTTAGTACAGTGCCTTGTGCATAATAAGCATTTAATATGCAAATGTTTAGTTAAATTTAGTTGCCTCATAATTCTGTCTAGTGTTAAACATATCTTTAGTTACTGGAAGGTATCATTCCATAAATTTGAACAAATTATAGGGCGTTGGATAAGGCAGTTCATCTTTGTTCTTCTAATAAGATTCTTTAACTGTAAAATAAGCATTGGGCCACATCAGTATTTCCAAACCCAAGCTTTGCTCAGAATTGATGTGAAATATATCATTTCTCTTGTAGTGTATTTATAATTTCTTTATTTTCATTTTTCTTTCCTTCTCTTCCCCTCTCCCTTGAGAGAAGACTTTATCATTAAAGGGAATTTTAGCTGGGACTTAAATGAAGCCAGAAAGGACAGAAGGGGTAGATAAGGAAGAAGAGAATTCTAGGCATGCATGAAAATGCATGAGCTTAGGAGATGGAGCATCTTGTGTGAGGAAAAACAGGGAGGTTAGTGTCACTGGATCACGGAGCATTTGGATAGATGAGTAGACAAGGAAAGGTGTACAAAGACTAGCTCTTAAGGTAGGAAAGGGCCAGGTTGTGAAGGCCTCTGAATGTCAAACAGAGGATTTTATATTTGGTCCTGGAGATGATAGGGAACCACTGGATTTTATTCAATAAAAGGTGACATGGTCAGACCTGTGCTTTAGAAAGATTAGTCTGAAAACTTCAGTTTAGAATGGGCTGCACTAAAGAGTCAGAGAGACCAACCAGAAGGCTATTGTAATAATAATTAATAGTGCTAATGGCTAACATTTATCTAGCACTTTCATTTTGCTAAATGCTTTATAGATGTTATCCTCACAACAACCCTGAGAAGTAGGTGCTATTATTGTCCCCATTTTACAGAGAAGAAAACAGTCAGATGGAGGTTGTGACTTGCCTAGGGTTATAGATGTAGTAAGTGTCTGAGGCTATATTTGAACTCAGGTCTTCCTGATCCCAGATGACTCAATCCACTGGAACTTTAGATGTGAAGTGACAAGGACTTCCACCAGTGTCAATGTCAGAATAGAGAATGGGTAGGATAGGAGAAGTATTACAAAAATAGAATCAACAGGACTTGGTAACTGGTTGGATATAAGCGTTATATCTGAAAATTAAAATAAACCAAGAGACAAAGGTCCAACTATAAATGTTGTATGTCTCCCCCCATCTCTCTCTCTCTTTCTTTGGGTCTCCCTATTCCCTGAGACACACCAATATTGAAAATAAGCCAATTAATAATCCTACTCTAAGGGTTCAGGTGAAAGGAAGTCAATCCATAAGGCAAATTTCCTTGTTGTCTTATTTTACGACATTGCCACAGCCACCCCAACCTTCAGCAACTGCCACCCTAATCAGTCAGCAGCTACCAACTCTGAGGCAAGACCCTCCACCAGCAAAAAAATCACAAGTCACTGAAGGCTCAGGTCATGGTTAGCATTTTTTAACAATGAGGTATTTTTAGTTAATGTATGTACACTTTTTGAACATAATACTATTGCACACTTAATAGACTATGGTATAATGTTAAACATAACTTTTATATACACTGGGAAACCAAAAAGTTGGTGTGACCCAATTTGTTGTAATATTTACTTTATTGTAGTAGTCTGGAAGCAAACTTACTCTCTCTGAGGTATGCCTGTACATGTATCTTTATTTTACTGATGAGAAAACTGAGTCAAATACAGGGTAAGTGACTTATATACAGTCAGAACTTGTAAGATTCAAAGAGGCAAGATTTGAAGATTCAAGAGGCAAGATTCAAACCCATATCTCTTAAAGTTCAAAGATCTTTCTAAGATACCATATTACCTCTCTGTCATCTTTCTGCTTCTGATATTGTTACATTGCCACCACATGGGGATTAACCAAGAGAAGGTCTTTTTTTCCCCCTAAAAAGTAAATTCTACATTCACAGCCTTGCTTCACTTTTTCTTCTCCTCCAAAGATGCTCATTTCTTCTACCTGGTTGACTGCAGTCCAACACAAATGGACAAGTATCCAATAAATCTTTGGGATTTTGGGGGGAAAGAGGGAGAGGGAAAGAAGGCAGTCAGGATTAAGTGACTTGCCCAGTGTCACACAGCTAGTAAGTGTCTGAGACTAGATTTGAAATAAGATCTTCCAAGGCCAGTGTTCTATCCACTGTGCCACCTAGCTGCCCCTCCAACTAGTCTTTACAATGATGATGGCACTTTGCAAGTCCAAATTATACCCAGCTGCAGCCTGGAAAGGGAAGCAACACAAAGTAATGGGAAAAGCACTGATGGGAATCAGGAGACCTGGGTTTCAGTTCTGCTAATAATTAGCCATGTGTTGATGGGCAAGTCATCTGGGCCTCTAATTAGTCATATTTTTAAATAAGAAGATTAGGTTAAATGATTTCTATTTATTGAAAAAATTACATTATTTTAAATTACAGGTAGTTCATGTCTCATGCTGTTAAATTAGTTTGACTCAGCATCAAATACTCCCCTTCAGGTGCATCTGGCTTACTTCCTGGCTGGTTCTCATGCTCCTCCCATAGGTCATTGCTTTCCCACATTACTTTTAATACTAGGGCAAAACAGAGCTATCTCTTTCATTCCCCTTAGGCATAAAGATAGAGAAAACATGTGCTTGCTGAGCCCCAGGTTCACTCCCTTTGACTCCAGGCCAGAATCACTTTTTGGAAAGACAGTTACATTACAATCTCATCTAGTGCCCACTGGGAATTTCTGATTAGCCTTTCTCCTCATTATAGTCTCTGATCCCATTACAGAGCCTTCATTTCAGTATGACCATCCTGAGCTCTTATCCTCTTAGGACTTTTCTTCTTTCCTCCATGGTTGCATGAAAAAGCTCTCTACTTCATGAGGAAAAAAAAAAGAATTCTTTATAAACTCTGCCTCCCAGTAACATGAATCCTCCTGGTTTGGTGCTAATGTTCCTGCCCTTTCTTAGGAATCAAAATCCACCTTCTTGTCATTGTAAGTGCCAGAAACGTCTACTTCTAAAATGCTCAAATATACTAGATTTGAGAGTTAGCTCTTGTAACATTTGCCTATGTTGTCTGACTTGGCTCACTCTTCCCTCTCTGTTGCCCTCAATCCAAATTCACTTTTTTTGAAAAGTGGATATTTTTGTCCTGAGGTCTGCCCCAGGGATATGATAATCATTAATTATAATATAATGATAATTGATAATTCTATAGGATAATGATAATTATTATTACAGCTAGCATTTATATGTGCTTTAAGATTTCCAAAACACCTTACATTTGTTCCTCACAACAACCCTGGGAGATGGATGCCATTATTATCCCCATTCTACATTTGAGGAAATCGAGCCTGTGAGAGATTTAAGTGACTCACCCAGGGTCACACAAATAGTTTGTATCTGAAGCAGGATTTGAACTCAGGTCTCACTAACTTCAGGTCCAGCACTATTAACTGTGCTAAGTATAGCTGCTTGCAAGAACAAATAGACATTGGATTGGGCGTGTATTTATCAAGTGTGCCACCTAGAATTCAGCAGTGGGGAACCTGTGGCCTCAAGGACACATGTGGCCCTCTAGACCCTTTGACTCCAAACTTCACAGAACAAATCCCCCACTTGAAGTTTTGATTTAGCCAAAGGGCTGCACTTGAAGACCTAGGGAGATACATGCGGCCTCAAGGCCACAGGCTCCCCACCCCTAAGATGATCCCAAAGATCTCTTTTCCAACTCAAAACCTCCTATAACTATGAATTAAATAATACAAGTTGAATAATGTTCTCTTTGCATACTCCATTATTCTTATTACATCCATGATAAAATATAAACTCATTTCTTTGGTACTTAAATCTTCATAATTTGACTCCTCGGTCTCATGAATATCACAGTGAAAGACTGGCCACTTTGTCTCATCAAGAAATTAAACTGAAGGTTTTCCAAGAGAAAGACAAGAATATCATATTATCTGACTAAACTACCAGTTATATTTGAAAATTAAGGTAAACCAGGAGACAAGATTCTGAACATGATCAATTTATTAGTTAGGTTAGCAGAAAACAATGAATTAGGTCGGGGCAGAGTCAATATGGCAGCATAAAAACGGGAGAACTCCTCGAGCTCCCCCCAATACCACTTCAAATACCCATAAAATGTGACTAAACAAATTTTAGAGCTCCAGACTCCACAAAAATGACAGAGCAACAAACCTCCCACTGAAGGCAGCCTGAGAGAGGGACAGAAAGGGTTCATGGCAGAGCGCTGGGAGCAAAGCCCAGCCCCATGTGGTTTCAGCCCCAGGGCATCCAGGAGAAGCCGCTTGTAGTGTTCAAGAGAGCAGATCAGCAGCAGCTGTGGCAATTGCCAGAATCACTAACCCACAAGAGCCAAGGACAAAGGGAAAAGGTCAATGGAACTCGGCTATGTGTGTGGGAGATGGTCTGGCCGAACTGCCTCCAGAGCTAGAAGCAGTCTGAAGCAGCAGCCCTGCAGTCAGCTCCACATGGCTACTTCAGAAGCTCCCGGCTTGCAGATTGCAGGGGGGCCAAGCGATCATTCAGAGGCTAAGTGCTCTTGCCTTGAGCTGCTGGATCAGGATTGCCATCTTGGGTGGTGGTCCTGGGGTGTGTTTTCAGTGAGCCAAAGCTGGTGGGGGGGGGAGGCTGCAAAAAACAGCAGCCACCTAATAGCTCTGGCAGCTGCGAAAACCCCAGCAATTTAGGACAGAACTCTCCCCTCTGAAAGCAGAGTTTTACTACTGAGACCTGAAGCCAAGTAATTGACTGGCAACATGAGCAGGCAAAGGAAGCAAAGCAAGCCCAGAAATCTAACTTTAGATTCCTTTTTTGCGGACAAAAAGGATCAAGGCATGGAACAGGAAAAAGACAACACAGTCAGAACTCCCACACCAAAAGCTTCCAAGAAAAATGTAGACTGGTTAAAAGCCATAGAGCAGCTTAAGAAGGATTTTGAAAACCAAATAAGAGAAGTGGAGGAAAAATTGGGGAGAGAAATGAGAACAATGCAAGAAAATCATGAAAAGAGAGTCAACAACCTGACTGAAGAAAATAACACCTTAAAAAATAGACTAACTCATATGGCAAAGGAGGCCCAAAAAGCCAATGAGGAGAAGAATGCCTTAAAAAGTTGAATTTGCCAGATGGAAAAAGAATCTCAAAAGCTTTCTGA
>CM053580.1:148864273-148884615 GCA_028627135.1 Pseudochirops cupreus
TATGTATATGTACATTCATACATATATATGTATGTATATGTACATTCATACATATGTGTCATGTAGTATTTTTGCACAGTAAGAAATTACAAATATGCTGAATTCACCAAAACATGAGAATATCAGTATGAACAAATAAAAAGCAGCAAGAGCAAAACCAGAAATTCAACATACATAACTACAGTATTAACAAAAAGAATGCTGAAAGGAAGATGAACTTTGAGCAATTTTAACAACCAATCTTTGTCAAATAATGAAATGTGCCTGCCTCTTTTTTTAAAAAATGTTTTTATTTCATTTTTTCTCAATTACATGTAAAAACAATTCTAACATTCATTGTTTATAATTTTTCAGTTCCAAATTCCTTCCTTCTCTCTCTCCTCGTTTTATGAGAAGGCAAACAATTACATGTGCAGTCAGGCAAAACATTTTCATCCATATTAGTTTTGTTGCAAAAGAGAATAAAGACAAAAGGAGAAAATAAAGTTTAAAAAATATTCTTCAATCTGCATTCAAACTGCATCAGTTCTTTTTCTGGATCAGTTCATGTAAGTCTTTCCAGGCTTTTCTAAACCATTCTGCCCATCTTTTCTTGTACTGCAATAGTATTCTATCACAATCCTTTTCCATCTGGCCAATTCTATTTTTTAATGCATTCTTCTCCTCATTGGCTTTTTGGACCTCTTTTACCATTTGAGTTAGTCTATTTTTAACGTGTTATTTTCTTCAGTATTTTTGCGGTCTCCTTTAGCAAGCTGTTGGCTTGTTTTTCATGATTTTCTCACATCACTCTCATTTTTCTTCCCAATTTTTCCTCCACTTCTCTTACTTTATTTTCAAAATCCTTTTTGAGCTCCTCCACGGCCTGTGATGGATATTTTTCTTGGAGACTTTTGATGCAGTTTTGACTGTGCTATCTTCTTCTGGTTATATGTTTTGTTTTCTTTGTCACCAGAGAAAGATTCTTTAGTCTGATTTTTTTCCCTCTGTTTTCTCATTTCCCTAGCCAATTATTTGACTTTTGAACTCTTTGCCAAGGTAGGACTCTGCTTCCAGAGTGGAGATTACTCTGTCCTAAATTTCTGGGGTTTTGAGCAGCTCTTGTCAGAGCTACTTCTAGGCACCTGTAAATTTTCAGTTGTTCCAAGGTGATATGTGAGTGACCCCAAGCACTCTTTTCTGCCTCAGAACTGTGAGGATTCCCTCTCCATAGCTGCCACAAACTCTGCCATGCCATTGTTCCTCCTCACTCCAGGACTGCCACCTAAGACTGTGACCCAGATCCAAGCAGAGCAAAGCAAGAGAATCCTGCCTCAGTGCCGACAAAGAGATCCCTGCAATTACCCTCTGATCAAACACTTGATTCCCCCACCATGTGTGGGCCCGGAGCTCTGGAAGCAGCTGCTGCTGCTGTTGCTGCTGCTGCCACCACCTCTACCACCGCGGGGCTAGGGCCAAATGGAGCTCTTCTCTCACCTAGGTCCAACAGATTTTCCTCACTGACCTTTTACTTTGTCTTTGGCATTTGTGGGTTGAGAAGTCCGGAAACCCCCACAGTGATTCAGTGATTCAGTCTCCTCTCCCAGCCCAGTGTGTTAGACCCTTCCTGTCAGTCTACCAGGCTGTCTTCAGCTGGAGATATATTTCACTCTATCATTTTGTGGCTTCTGTAGCTCTAAAATTTGTTTAGAGCAGTGGTTCTCAACCTTCCTAATGCCACAACCCTTTAACACTTGTATGTGGGCGTATCTGCATGTGGGTGGATCTGCCTGGAGACAGATAGAAGAGTAGTGTCTTGGTTCCTAAGACCATCAGATATATGTGTTTTCCAATGGTCTTAGGCAACCCCTGTGAAAGGGTCGTTCAACCTCCAAAGGGGGTGCAACCCACAGGTTGAGAACCACTGCCCTAGAGGGTTTTTTTTTAATATGATTATAGATAGCTTTGATTTCTTCTTCTGAAAACTGCCTGTTCATAACCTTTGTAAATTTATCAATTGGGGAATGGCTTATATTCTTTACAATTTTGCTCAGTTCTCCATATATCTAAGAAATTAATTCCTCCCTCTTCTTGATAGATAGGCAGAAGATTGGAGGAGCAGCATATCACTCAATGTATCAGATGTTTCTGCAGGACTATTTTTCCTTAACACAAGGAAAACTTCAATTCTAGTATTATTGAGGCAAGAAAGATTATATTCTGAAATGACCAATGTAAAAACAAAAGGCACAAATATAACTTTTTAAAATAAAAAGTTGAACTGACCCTACTCTTCCTTCAGTAAGAATAAATAAACATCAGTTTCCATTCTGACATTATGCTCAACCTTGTGAACACACTCAAGCTTACTTAACCAGAATGCTTGAAGAATAGAGAATTCTGGTAAATTTATTATTCTGCTTTCCTGAGAAATAAGCAGAAACTCATCTTTTTCAATTCTTATTGAAAAACTCTAAAATATGCTGTTTTACAGAAATGAAAAAATAGGAAGGCTATATATGGTGTCTCTGCCTCCCCCCTCTAACTCGATCAAACATTGAGCTTGGCAGAAAAAGAGCTAGAACAAGTAAAAGCATATCAAGCATGGCAGACTACATTTTCCTAAGTAAAACTAATCAAAGAAGGGAAAAGGTAATCCTAAGAAACTAATGAATAAAATGTTTTCATATGCTTTCTTTCTGCAAACCTGAGTGAGGCCCTTAAGAAGTTTTCATGAACTTCTCAAAATTTTCCTAAAGAGGAAGGTTTATCAAAAAAGAGGGAAAGGTTATTGAATGATGGTGGTAGAAGAATAGTTTATAAGAGGTAATACAAAATAAGAGTATTATGACATCCCCTTTCCCCACCCCACTACCAGTGAGACAAGGGGTCTCAGTGAAAGTACAACTAGTAGTGGAAAGGATGGCCAGGGATATGGTATCATGAGGAGGGATCCAGGTCTCAGTGAGTGCCAGAAGACAAAGAGAATAAGAAAGGAAAAAGTTTAAGGTGAAAGCAGTTTTGGTAATTATGAAGCAAGTATTCCAGAAGGCAGTGAGCAGATTGTTGTTCAGTTGTGTTGGATTCTTTTTGACCCCATTTGGGGTTTTCTTAGCAAAAATACTGGAGTGATTTGTCATTTCCTTCTCCAGCTCATTTTACAGATGAAGAAACTGAGGACAACAGAGTTTAAGTGACAGGTCACATAACCAGTAAATATCTAAAATTGAATTTGAACTCAGGAGAAAAGTTTTCCTGACTCTAGGCTCAGGGATCTGAGTTTGAGACATCCATAGGACACACAGGTAGAGATGCCTAGTAAACGTTTGGTAGTGTGAAATAAGAGTTCAGGAGAGAGATTAGGGCTGGATATGTAGAGTGCTGAGTCATCAGGACAGATATGATAAGAGAACCCAGGGGAGATCATTGGATCATTAAGAGGACTTGGAGAAAGAACAGAAGAACAAGGACATAGTCTGGTACCATAGGGGCGTCAGAAATTTCAAGCAGGTGCTTGTTGGTGCATAGAAAACATTAGTTATATACAGGGATATAGTTCATTTTCATCTTCAGATGTCTTTGATGCAACTCAAATAATTATTGTTCTGCTAACTGAATAATTAAGGGGAGGATCACAGCTGTTTTATTGACATTCTGAATATTTCTATCTTTATACATTATTTTAATTTTTAAAACAAACAAAATAAAATGTATTGGCACATATGCCTGCTTTACTAAGCAAAGCATATTGAATATAATTTCTTGGATAACAACATCTTTCAAAATTTTGGAAACATCATTATACAGGATATAATAATACATGGTAAAAATTGGACTGGATTTCTGAAAATGCCTTGCAGGCTGTTGCTTTGTTTTGTTTTGTTCTAATTTGGGGGTTTTGGTTGTTGATTTTTTTAAGCAAAACCCTGGCTTTGTAACCATTTGTTTCATTCTAATCAAAGAATGCAGAAAGGAAAACTATGAAGTTTGTTAAGATTCCAGGTAACTGAATTTTTACTGTTAGTCTCAGATCTATCTCATGTCCTGTGAGGCAGCATTCTCCCAAAGACATCAATAGTACTAAGTTGACAAATTGATTTTGTAAGTGTGTGTTAATTAAACTAGCCCTCCAAATAAAATAAAACCCATGAATATATTTGTTTAATATATTTGCTTTATTTCTGCATCATGATGATTTTCTTGGGAAGCCACAGCCAAGTCTGCAAACCATTTTGCAGTATGTGATTTTCTATTAACAAGATCACTTTGGGTAGACCTGAGAACGGCATGGGAAAGTCTCCCTGAATTGACAAGTGAAGAGAAGCTTATATTCTGAAAGGGGGGAAATCTCTAATCCATGCAATAGACATCAGCTTTCAATTGGGGCTGATGGAGACTATGAACAATGAGTAGTTCATCAGCTAACCAGAATCCCAATGAAACCTTTAAGTCAAATGAAGAAATGTGAATTCATAAGGTCATTGATTTAGAAGCGTCCTCAAAGGCCATCTAATCCAATACCCTTTTTACCTAAAGGTAGGAAGGAAGAGAAAGGAAGGAAGGAAGGAAGAAAAAGAAAGGAAGAGAGGAAGGAAGGAAATAAGGAAGAGAGGAAGGAAGGAAGGGAGGAAGGAAAGAAGGAAAGAAGGAAAGAAGAAAAAGAAAGGAAAGAAGAGAGGAAGGAAGGAAAGAAGGAAGAGAGGAAGGAAGGAAAGAAGGAAGAGAGGAAGGAAGGAAAGAAGGAAGGAAGGAAGGAAAGAAGGAAGGAAGGAAGGAAGGAAGGAAGGAAGGAAGAAAGAAAACAGAGAAGAAAATTTCCAGAAAGATTCAGTCACCAGTGCTAATTGCTGTAGGAAGAACAGGGGGACAATTAGATAAATAGGGGACAAATGGATGTTGCTGCCATTATGACTTTATTCCTATTCCTTTGACTTCTAGTTCAAAGTTTAAGAATATAGTCAATATCTACCTTTAGGTAAAAAGTCAATAAGGAAGCTCATAAGCTTTTTTATGGGTCTTCTATAGCAAACTCATTCAAAACCTAATTTGCATAAAGGAGACCCTACCCATTCATAGCTGAGTACAGAATTCAAAATCTTCAAAGATTAGTTACATGTTAGGAACTTAATAACTATTTCTTAAATTAGTTGAATTTGTTATTGTTGAAAGGCTGCCACTATGCTGACTTTGTTGTCGATAGCATTGAGTACATAAGTTGACTAGTGAATAAGGAGTGTCTGATTGTAAAAACCTGATCTGTTAAACCACAGATCCAATACAGTTTTCTGTACTGGAAAAATCACAATAGAACAGTTGGCAAATAATTAAAATGTCTCCCAAAACACCAGCTTTATAGAAAGCAATCTCTTTTATTCATGTAGTTTTATGTGGCACTTTTGAATATTGTAAACTTTCAAACTTGGACATTTTCAAAATGGAAAAACTGCCAGTATTCAGTGAGGCCTATATTATTGACATCTGCAAACTAATTGAAAATAAATAAATTCTTAAAAGTTTCCTTCAGCTTTCTTCAAGCTAACACTTTGAGAGAGAAACAGAGACAAGCAGTGGAAGTTGCTGAACCCAGAAAGCTAGTGAACCAGGTTCTAACTCCTTAGTTCCTTCCCACTTCAGCTTATGAGGATAACAACAATATGGGACATATAAATGCTTTCAGGCAACAGGAAAAATGGGCAAGAATAGAAGATAAGGGGGCAGTTGGGTGGTGCAGTGAATAGAGCTCTGGCCCTGGAATCAGGAGGACTTGAGTTCAAATCCGGCCTCAAATACTTGACACTTAACAAGCTGTTTGACCTTGGGAAAGTCACTTAACCCCAATTGCCATCCACCCCTCAAAAAAAAGAAAAAGATAAAACTCTTGATTTCTATTATTTAATATTAAAAGGCCCCTACAGAAACAAAACAAATAAAGATAAGAAAAGAAGTTGTTGACTGGGGGGAAATTATTTTCATGAATAAGCTTGGTGCAGGAGGAAGAAAACTATATTTGGAGTCAAAGGAGCAGGGTTGAAAATTGACTCTAAGCCATTTCTCAGTGGACTAATGATCAAAGAATATGAACAGGCATTTTTCAAAGGAAGAAATCCAATCTAGCAACAACCATATCCTTAAAAATGCTCCAAATGACTAATAATTAGAGAAATGCAAATTAAAACAATTTTGAGATTTCACCTGACACTCATCAGCCTGTCAAAGATAATAAAAGGAAGATGACAATTGTCTGAGGGGGCTAAAGGACAACAAACATCCTAATACAGTTAGCAGAGCTGAGAATCGGTCCCACCTGCTCTCTCTTTCTTCAGTTCTTCCATACAGCAAGCATTGCTTTTAGGAACTAAATTCCCTCTGAGAGAATAGGCTGTTCTTCCCCCCCCACCCCAACACATGAATATTCCATATGGATCATGGACTTAATTAGATAAGGTTACATTTGGGCCCTACCGGCCTTTTCCATTTTTTGTTTCCTTTACTGAGTATGTAGCCAAATGTAACTCTTAAAATGGACATATCCAGGCATAGAAGTCCTGGGTCCAATGAGTGGAAATGACCAGCACTAAGGGAAGCTTCTGACTCAGAGAAGACAGACATCAACAAGAACAAGGGCCTCAGCCTAGCTTGTCAGAAAACATGGACTTTGAGAGAAACAATGCAGACCTAAAATAAATTGTAAAATGTCTATCTAATCAGCAGTCCTGAAAAGTGCTTCATCTTTAGATGATGTTTAAGCATCAGCTTCCCAAGAAATCATAAAAGTAGTTTTAATTTGAGTTTTTGAGTGTTGCTTTTTTGTAATGGCCTCTCAACTCAGTAGCCTAAGGGCCAGCCTTAGGCTATATTCTCAGGAAGGACTGAAGAGACCAGAGGCAAGAGAAGCACACAACAGCTGTCCTTTATTGCATTGTAGCGTCCTCCTTTTATGCCCTATAGGCAACATGATTAGAGTATGATCCCCTCATGCACTGAGAGTATGGACCAATGGAGGAGAGCCGAACCAGTCATCTCAGCTGCTGCTCATCAAGTGAGTGGTCTTATGAGAGACTTCCTTGTGAGCTTAACAACTGGCCTGTGACCCTCAGCACTACAGGTGCTTTTGGACTCGCATTGATCTCTACACTTTTTAAATCTTTCTGCCAATGCATTTTAGTGTCTTTTAGTATTTATTTAGTGTACACTGAAATACCTTACTACTCTCCCCCATCTCCTTTTGGGGAAAAGTCTTGATATGAGCCAAAATCTAAATTTTAAATAATTTGCACTCAGGTTTCTTGGATGAAAGTTAGGGAGATGAAAAATGCAAAAAAAAAAAAAAAAGAAAGAAAGAAAGAAAAAAAAAAGAAAAAGAAAAAAGCCTAGCCTCATTCTCATTAAAGACCAGGCTTTCACAGGACTAAGTCTAGTTCAACCCCCAACAGAATCCAGAGCAGAGGAGCCCCTTAGGAAGAGAAAGTGGGTGATTTGCTCTAGGACCTTGGGCCTAGCTATGCTTATTAAGGTTATAGATACAAATATATAAGAAAAAGAGTTATCCTTTGAGACAAAAATATGGTCAAATAATATAAATATGCAATTTTCAAAACAGGAAATGCAAATTATCAACAGCCCTATTAAAGAATGTTCTAAGTGACTAATAAAGAAAACATGAATTAAGATAACATTGAGTTTTACCTCATACCTATCAGATTGGCAAAATAACAAAAAGATAAAAATAATCAATGTTGAAGGGGCCATGGGAATATAGTGACTTTGTAAGATGGGTGCAGAACTGATCTGACTGTTCTGGAAAACAATTTAGAATTATACTAGAAAAGTCACTAAATTATATACACCTTTGCTGTATTCATGCTACTCTTAGATTCGTATTCTCATTTATGCATGTTATTTCCCCAATAGAATGTAAGCTGAGGAGGAAGGATTGTTAATTTTTTTTCTTTGTATCCATGGCACTTGGGGCAGCTAGGTACACAATGGAGAGAATACTGGGCCTGGAGTCAGGATGACCTCAGTTCAAATCTGGCCTCAGACACTCAGTAGCTGTGTGACCCTGGGCAAGTCACTTCACCCTGTTTGCCTCAGTTTCCTCATCTGTAAAATGAGCTGGAGAAGGAAATGGCAAACCATTCCAGTATCTTTGCCAAGAAAACCCCAAATGGGGGCATGAAGAGCCAGACATGACTCAAAATGACTGATCAACAAAAAATTCATGTACTTAGCACATGGTAGATGTAAATGCTTACTGATTGATGGATAACATGACATATGAGGAAACTGAGGCCCAATGAGGTTACATAATTTGTTCAAGGTCACAGTATACTCCAAGGGGGTAATCGTTTTTCTTTGTCCTTCATTTTCAAAGACCAATAACATCATGGCGTGAAGTCTTGACTTGCTTATGAATTAGATTTAAGTGAGGCAGAATTTCACAAAGTTGTCAGCCTCACTCTCTCTTCCTGAGTCATTAAAGTTCAGTGGCAGGACAAAAGTCAAGACAACTGGAAATGGCCTAGGATACAGTGGATGACCTTGTCATTTTTGATGTCTGACCAAGCTCTGAGTGCTCCACAGCACCTACTTTAACCCCATTGGGGGGATCAATGACAAAGGAAAAGTTTCCATTAATACAAAAATACTTATACCAGAACTTTTTGTGGTAGCAAAGAATTGGAAACAAGTGAGTGACCATCAATTGAGACATGGTTAAACAAATTGATCTATGAATATAAAGCAACACTATTGCATCATAAATAACAAAAAATGAAGAATTCAGGGAAACCTAAGGAGACCAATGACATGAGGCAAAGCAAAATGTGCAAACCCAAAACAACTTACATAAGGACCATAATAGTATAAAGTAAAAAAATCAAAGACATTAGCACTCAGTCAATAAAGCGAGTAATCATGACTTCAGCAAAGAGAAGATGAATTAACTGTCCCTCTTCTCAGCAAAAGTAGTGAGCTATAGATATGGAATAGGTATACATATTAAGGAATGGCTGATGTGTGGCTGATGTTCTTAGCTCTACTTCTTTGTTGGAAGGAAGCATTCTATTGAAGGAGGTGATGGCATTGGGAAGTGATAACAATAGTTTTTAAAAAGAGAATTAATAAAACATTTCTTTAATTGCAGAAAAAGGGTACAGTAGAAAGTGAAGTATTTCTGAAAATAACTGAGATCAAAAATGTCCTTGAGAATAAAGCACTAGCCAGTTACATCATATTTATTATATGTTCCCATGTCTTAAACAAAGAATACAAATTTCCAGCTCCTATTTAGTTACAGTTAAATGGAAGAGGACATTTATGAAATAAAACTACACCTTTAACAAATTTGCTCTGTCCCCAGTTTTCTTAGAATTTGAAGCTGATTTAGTTCCCAGAAACACAAAATGCATTAAGCAGTGATGTCTGCCAGGAAGAGCCTAGCCAAACCACTCCCTCTATGTCCCTGTGTCTAGTTTCTGTCCTTCAGTGGCCTTTCCTTCTTAATTCAGTTTGCAATAAATAATGACCTTAAGGATGCCCTGCAAATTAAGGTCACAACTACATAGTCAATTTCAATGAAGAGTTTATTTTATGAAATTTTACTTCAACGGTAAAAAAAAAAACGTAACAAAAAACCAACAACAATAAGTTTACTCCCATTTCTGGAACTTCCCCAAAGCCAATCAAATTCCCTAGAGAAAACATAAACACAGTCTGTCGGGCATAGGTAAATGAAGATATGTGATAATTTACACTTTAAAAATTTCCTAGAACAGACCAATTTTCTTCACAGAACATCTTCTCATTAAATGGGTATTAAGACCTTTAAATCACAAACACATACAAAAACTATTATTATGCAGACTACTCTCCAAGAAGTATCTTTTAATGGATTACTCCTGGTTATGCTGACAAAGTTAGGGAAGGTGTGGAGAGAAATGATTAAATAAAAGACACCCACATCATTCATTACACACCTGTGTAAGATGTTGTGCTAAGGATAATATCAGAGAGCATAAGGTATGAGGTGTCCCTTCCATCAGAACCTTAGAATCATGAGTAATACCTTCTATATAGAACCCTTCCTGATCTTCCCAGCTCCTAGTACTCTCCCCAAAATTAGATTGTATTTATTTGACATATATTTGGTATATCCTCATATATATGGCACGTAGTAGATGCCTAATAAACGCTTACTGACTAGCTGATTGTTAGATAACATTTGACAGATGAAGAGACTGGGGCCCAAAGGGGTTAATTAAGGTCATTAATAGTAATAATAATACATTTATGCAGTACTTATTATATGCCAGGCATTGTGTTAAGTGCTTTGCAGTCAATTATCACATTTGATCCTCACAACAACCCCTGGAGGGTAAATGTTATTATGCCCATTTCACAGATGAGGAAACTGAGGCAGAAAGAAGTTAAATGACTTTTCCAGGGTCCTACAGCCTACTGTTAGGGGATAGATTTGAACTCAGATCTTCCTGATTCCAGGTCTAACGCCCTATCCACTGTGGCATTTATTAAGTAATCTGAGACAGAATTTGAACCTAGGGTTTTGGACTCCAAATCTAATTATCCTTATCAGCATACAAAATACTTAAATGATAGTGCAAAATAAGAAATAATTATTATTACTATTCATAAATAAATCAAATTTTGCAGATTTTTCAAAACACTTTCACATACTAACTATCATATTTGTTTCAGGGAAGATATTACTCCCCTTCAAAGACGAAAAGATAGGGACCAGGAGAAACTAAATTACTAGCCCAAGGTTATCTACCTAGTACATAATAAAGTATTTCTATTGGAGGCAAATTATAACCCAGATAAGTAATTTGTGATTATAGATAAGTAATGTGACTACCATGGCAGTATCCTTGAATAGGCAATATCATTTACATTCAGGAATAGTTGTTCTAGAAACGCACACAAGGATAAGTCTATTTGGGACACTTTTACTTGTTTCAGATGTTTCTGAATTTTGGAAGGTGTTCCATTCAGTAATTCCTGCATGAACACAAATGCAAACACACATCAATGTATGAGATAAAGAACATCTGCTAAATCTTGCAAGAACAGGACCAACATGTGTGCTTCACAACCCGGAGGGCTGACCACAAACCAAATTAGCCCAATTTCGTTTCTCTTTTCATCCCATCAGTTGATTTCCATGACATAAATCTTCAAGTAGGAGATAATGAAGATATCTCATGAGTACTACCTCAATACATTTTTTAAATATTTTGTCTAATCTGAACTTAAACAACAGCAAACAAATGAGCATTTGCATATTCAAAGTAGAATAGAAAAAAGATTTTACTTGAAACCGCAAATCTCCATTATATCTCACTGTTCTTTTTAAGTACATAATAAATTCAACACGTAAATTTCAAAGCTACCCTCCATGTATGTTTCCTTCTGGCCTTCCTTCTATTTTCTTCCATGAATTAAAAAGAAAATATTTCAATAGCACCATTTTCTTCCTTTTCTTTTTTCTTTCTTTTTTGGAAACTTATTGTTACTTCCTTCTTTCCTTCTACCCCAAATTGCAAAAAGAAAAGAAGGAAAGAAGGAAGGAAGGAAGAAAGGAAGGAAGGAAGAAAGGAAGGAAAGAAGGAAGGAAAGAAGGAAAGAAGGAAGGAAGGAAGGTAGGAAGGAAGGAAGGAAAGAGGGAAGGAGGGACAGAGGGGGGAGAGAAGGAAAGGAGGAAAAGAAAGAAGGAAGGAAGGAAAAAAAGTCATTGCAAATATGCAGAATTAAGTAAAACAAATAATTATGTTGGTCATGTCCTAAAATGTATATCTCAATCTGCACCGAGTCCATCACTACTTTGTCAGGAGGTGGGTATTATGCTTTATCGTTGATGCTATCTATTTATGGTTGGTCATTACATTGATCATAGTTCTTAAGTCTTTCAAAGTTATTTGTTTTGTTTCATTTTTACAGTGTTGCTGTTATTGTGTAAATTTTTCTGGTTCTGTTCACTTCTTTCTGTAACTATCCCTTTCACCATTTTTTATAGCCCAATAATATTTCATTACAATTATATTTCATAATTTGTCCAATCACTCCTCACTTGAGAAACACTACCATAGTTTCAAGTTTTGTTATAATGACAAAAAGAGCTGCTATAAGCGTTTTTGTATATCTGAGTCCTTCTTTCCTTGATCTCTTTATGGTAGCAGTGCACTAGCAATATCATTGCATCAAATATTGCACACATTTAGTGATGCTGGGGAGCAGAATTCTAAGTTGCTTTGTAGAAGGGCTTGACTAATTCACAGCCCCTCCAACAGTTCATTAGTGTACCTATTTTCCTACAACTCTTCGGACAATGATCATATTTCATTTTTGTCATCTTTGTTAATCTAATGGATATGAGGTGGAACCTCAGAGTCCCTTTAATGTAAATTATTAGTGATTTAAGAAATCTTTTAACACAATTACTGATACCTTAATTTATTTTCCTTTAAGAATTATCTATTAAAAAAAATAATTATCTATTCAAGGGCAGCTAGGTGGTGAGTAGAGTGAATAGAACACCAGCCCTGGAGTCAGGAGGACCTGAGTTCAAATCTGATCTCAGACACTTGACACACTTACTAGCTGTGTGACCTTGGGCAAGTCACTTAACCCCAATTGCCTTGCTTTCCTCCCTCAAAAAAAATTAATTATGTATTCAAAAGGGAGTCTTCTTTAAAATAATAAGTAGCATGTAACTAAAGCCATCAGCAAGCATTACATGTAATGGGGATAAGCTAGATGCATTTCCATTAAGATCAGGGGTGAAGCAAGAATGTCCAATATCATCCCTGTTATTCAGTTTGGTACTAGAAATGTTAGTTGTAGCAAAAAGAGAAGAAAAAAAGTGGAAGGAATTAGAATAGGTAAAGAAGAGACTAAGCTATCACTCTTTGCAGATGATATGATGATATACTTAGAGAATCCTAGAGGAAAAAAAAAAGAGAATCCTAGAGAATCAAGTAAAAAACTACTTGAGATAATAAATAAATTTAGCAAAATTGCAGGATATAAAATAAACCCACATAAATCCTCGGCATTCCTATATATTTCTAATGAAGTCCAACAGCAAGAAATTGAAAGAGAAATCCCATTTAAAGTTACTGTAGACACAGTAAAATATTTGGGAATCTACCTGCCAAAACAAACCCAGAAACTATATGAATACAATTACAAAACAGTTGCTCATGGTTAGACCAAGCTAATATAACAAAAATGACAATTTTATCTAAATTAGTTTACCTATTTAGCATCATAATAATCAAACTACCAAAAAATTATTTTATACAGCTAGAAAAAAATAGTAATGAAATTCATCTGGAAAAACAAAAAGTCCAGAATATCAAGGGAATTAATAAAAAAAAAATTCTAGGGAAGGTAGTCTAGCCATACCAGATTTTAAACTGTATTATAGAGCAGCAGTCATCAAAACTACTTGGTACTGGTTGACAAATAGAGTGGAAGATCAGTGGACTAGTATAGCTACTAAAGCAGCAGTTCTCAACCTGTGGGTCATGACCCCTTTGAGGGTTGAACGACCCTTTCACAGGGGTCACAGGGGTTGCCTAAGACCATTGGAAAACATTTTTCCAATGGTCTTAGGAACCGAGACACAGCTCCTTTATCCGTTTCCAGGCAGGTCCACTCACATGCAAATACGCCCACATACGAGTATTAAAGGGTCCAGGCATTAGGAAGGTTGAGAACCACTGTACTAAAGACACAGTAGTCAATAACTATAGTAATCTACTATATGATAAACTTAAAGACTCAAGCTTCTGGGATAATAACTCAATTTGACAAGAACTACTGGGAAAACTGAAAATAGTATGGCAGAAACTGGGCATAAACCAGTATCTTATAGCAAAATAAAGTCTAAATGGGTTCATGATTTAGATATAAAGGCTGATACTGTAAGCAGTTTGGGAGAACAAGGAATAGTTTACCTGTCAGATTTATAGAGAAGGAAAGAATTTATGACCAAACAACAGCTAGAGAGAGTTATGAAATGCAAAATGGATAATTTTGATTATATTAAATTGAAAAGTTTATGTACAAACAAAGCCAATATAACCAAGATTAGGAGGTAAGCAGAAAATTGGGAAAGAATTTTTACATCTAGTTTTTCTGATAAAGTCCTCATTTCTAAAATATACAGAGAACTGAGTCAAATTTACAAGAATACAAGTCATTCCCTAACTGATAAATGGTCAAAGGATATGAACAGGCAGTTTTCAGAGGAAGAAATTAAAGATATCTATAAGCATATGAAAAAATGTTCTAAATCACTATTGATTAGAAAAATGCAAATCAAAACAGCTCTTAGGTACCACGTCTCTCTGGTCAGGTTGGCTAACATGACAAAACAGGGAAATGATAAACGCTAAAGAAGATGTGGGAAAATTGGAACACTAATGCATTGTTGTTGGAGTTGTGAACTGATCCAACCATTCCGGAGAGCAATTTGGAACTATGCCCAAAGGGGTACCCTTTGACTCAGCAATACCACTTCTGGGGCTGTATCCCAAAGAGATCATACAAGTGAGAAAAGGTTCCATGTATAGAAAAATATTTATAACAGCTTTTTTTGTGGTGGCAAAGAATTGGAAATTGAGGGGATGCCCATCAATTGGTGAACGGCTGAACAAATTATGGTATATGAATGTAATGGAATACCATTGTGCTGTAAAAAATGAGGAGCAGATGGATTTCATAATAACCTGGAGAGACTATAACTGATGCTGAGTGAAGGAAGCAGAATCAGGAGAACACGTGTACAATTGTCCACATTGTTTCTGTGATGACTGACTTTGATAGACTAGGCTACCCTCAGCAATCAAGGTTATAAGACACCAAAGGAATCAAGGCTATCCACATCCAGAGAAATAATTACGGAGTCTGAATGCAGATTGAAGCAAAACTACTTGCTCTCTCTCTCTCTCTCTCTTTAATTTTGTTTTGTTTCTTCTTCCTTGTTATTCATGCTTTACAACTTGACTAATGTTTAATGTGAAGGTATACGTAGAACCTATACTGAATTGCATGCCACCGTGGTAGGGGAGGAGAGAAGAGAGAGCATGGGGGAGAAAATTTGGAGCTCAAAAACTTGTGGAACTGAATGTTGTAAATTAATAGTGATTATTTTTTTCAAAAATTTCTTTAAAAAAAAGAAAAAAAGAATTACCTATTCAGAGCCTTATACCATTTATCTATTAGAGAACTTGGCTAGAGAAATCACTACATCACAATTTAGGGCTTTTTTGGACCTGGTTTCAAATGCTATTTTTAGAAATTTGAGTTAGTTCCTTATATATTGTGGATATAAGATTTCTATCAGGGAAACCTGCTGGAAAGATTTTTATGTACTAAAAGAATTCTTAATGAAGAACTACAGAATAATGTAAAATATGTTAGTAACATCTGCCGAACATATTTAATTCAATCTATAAAACCGAACAATTTTTCTCATTTTATTTTATGTTTCAATTTATGAGACTATGCAAAGGGACTTTGAGACATGGATTGCAAGTATTTTTGTACATACGAGTCCTTTTCCTCTTTCTTTGATGTCTTGGGATAGAGGCCCCAGAGAAAAATCACTGTGTCATGATTTAGTGTCTTTTCTGACCTAGTTTCAAACTTTGCAAAACAACTTTCCAGTTAATTACTTTCCTTCTAATTTTAACCACATTGGTCGTGTTCATGTAAAAACTTTTTAATCCTATGGAATTAAAGTTGTCCTGTTTTTTATTCTGTGTATAGAGCACTAGGACTGGAGTCGAGAAGACCTTACGTCAAATATGAATCCTGATTCTCAGTAGCTATGTGAATCTGGAGAAGTCACCTTCTGTCTCCCTCAGTTTCCTCAACTATAAAATGGGAATAATAATAGCATCTACTCTATAGGGTTGTTAGGAAGCTTAAATATGATAATAGTTGTAAAACACTTAGAATAGTGCCTAGCACATGGCAAATACTTAACAAATGCCTATTTCCTTCCCACTTCTCCATCCATTGTTCAGTCATCAAGTCTTTCCCCATCCATAGCTACGAAAATTATTTCTTTCCTTGATCCTCTAATTTGTTTATTATGTGACTTTTTACGTCTATCATATGTCCAATTGGAACATATCTTTGTATGTGGTATGAGATGCTGATCTATAGATAGATTCTGCTAGACTTTTACAATTTTCCCAGAACTTTTGTGAAATAGTTAAGTCTTTATCCCAATAGCTGGGATGTTTTAAGTTTATTAAATATTAAACTATTAAACACTAAGCTCTGTTTGTTTCCCAGTGTTGTATATCTAATTTATTCCATTGATAAACCAACCTATTTTTTTTAACCAGTATCAAATAAGTTTGAGCATTACTGCTTTGTAGTATACTTTAAGATCTGATACTAATCAACACCCTTCTATCCCACTTTTTTTTACATTATTTCCCCTAAGATTAGTGACCTTCGTTCCTCCAGATTAATTTCATTATTAATTTTTTCTAGCTCTATAAAGCAATTCTTTGGAATCTGATTGATATGTAAGCAAATAAGTAAAATAATTTAGTATTGACTTTTTTGTTTGTAGTTGTATTCACACAGTTTCTGGCCAGAGTAACAGGCTCCCAAATACTAGTAATAAAATACACAGTAATTTTGAATGAAATTTCTCTTTCTCTTTCTGTTAGATGTTATTGGTAATATACAGAAATGCTTATGTTTTTTGTGGATTTATTTTATATCCAGTACTTTGCTGAAGTTATTAATTGCTTCAATTGATTTTAGTTGACTTTTTTACATTCCATAGGTAAACTTTCATATCATCTTTAAAAATGATAGTTTTTCCTAGAAAGACTTACATGAACAGATGCTGAGTGAAGTAAGCAGAACCAGGATAACTTTATACACAGTAACACCAACACTACGTGATGATCAACTATGACAGACTTAGCTCTTTTCAGCGATCTAAGACAATTCTAAAAGACTCATGATGGAAAATGCTATCCACATTCAAAGAGAGAACTATAGACTCTGAATGCAGATAGAAGCATATGATTTTCACTCTTTGTTTGGAGAGAGAGAGAGACACTGAAAGTACCTATTAAATGATTACTTTGTGCCAATCGCTGTGCTTAACATTGAGAATTCCAGCAAGTAAAACAATCCCTACCCTCAAGAAGCTTATATTTTAATAAGGAAATAAATCACATAAAGTGGGAACTAGAAAAGGGTAGGGGAGAAGAGAAGGAAGAGGAGAAAGGGTATATGAGGAGGTGTATATTAGGTATATATTAGGAGGATGAAGAGACTAAAAAGAGCATTCCAGTGTGAGTGAAGTGAGGCATGGCTCAGGTCCTTTCTAAAATGGTGCTTCCAAGAACGGCAAAATCGCTAATCAATAAAGGGTCTCAAAGGGTGGTGATATGGCAGGCAGAAGGAGAAGGAGTCTGGAGTTATCATGAGGGTTTTATTATTTTCGTAATTAATATGCATTACTAGTATGTTATTACTAATATACTATTATGCTTATAGTGTTCCTTATATTAGCAAATACTGAATTCCTGTTATAAAAACAACTTGGTCACCATATAAAATTTTTTCAATAGGTTCAATTATTTCTTTGCTAATATTTAACATTTTGTACTGATATTTTGTATGGATTTTTTTCTCTGTTTTGTCTCGCCTTAATTTACCAATCAAAACCAATGAAGAAAATTAATATTATGCAATGTCCTTTAATAATTAATATTCCCTTGGCAATCCATTCTTTTCCCCATTTTGTCAGGACCCCATTTCTCTTGTGTTTAATATGTTTAAAAACTGCAAAACTGAGGTATATTTGATCTGGTTTTCTCTATGTTGACCTTAAATGCAATCAATTCAGAATGTCAGCAATTAATGTTTAGAAATTTATGTTTCCATTGCAAAAAACTTTGTAAAAGAAATGTTAAGAATTGAAAAATGGAATCCTCTTGATTTGGAAATTACAGAATATTAACTCTCTCCAGATTCTGAAAAACCAAAGAGTAAATAAACAAAAAAGCAGAAAGAGTAAGTATAATTTAACTTGGAAAATTGCTTTATGGTATGCCTAAGAAAGACTTTAATTGTTATTTGAGTAGATCAGACTTTTTGAAAGCTGTTAACTAGGGCTGAGAGAACTGAGAACCCACCCCTGGCCTCCCACCCCACTTCTTGTGCCTCAATAGGAGTATAAACCACTTGAGGCCTGTTGCCTCAAAATGTTGTGCTTTAAAATTTTTCTTTAATACTAAGAACATCCTAATGGATTTTTTGAGGGGTTTGTCCCACAGAGATACAAGATGCTTTATCTCCTAGAGAATGTCAGAATTTTGGTGAATCAAGCAATAATTCAACAGAGTTTAGCTGTTAAAGGTACCTGCGTTAAAATGAAGCATATAACTTAGGAAGTAAAAGTTTAGTAAGCTATTGGTCTTGACTAACAACTTTTTGTACTAAAGGAGAAATTCAGCTCTATAGTCTGGGATGTTATTGAAATATAGAGACTTTAGAAAGTAAACAGGTAAGAGAAAGTTTTTGAAAAAAAGAATGAGAAGGAAATAAGAAAAGTTTAAGGAAGATTTTGGTTTCCATTGAAATAAGCAGGGGGAGGGGAATTCCAAGATGCCTTCTGGAGCAATCCCCCAATCTCTCATCCTCCTGGCAAGTAAGAGAATGGGGACAAGAATCCGGTCAGGCCCTTTGGGTGATTTGAAAGTAAATAGAGAAAAGTTATAGGGAGCTGAGAGTGAATTGATAGCAATGAATTCTGAATCTTGAAGTTCCAACAGAAGAGTTTTTGAGTTTTTAAATGTTGCCGCTAATAGTTACAAAACCCAGGTTTGATTTGGTCGAATTATGTTCCAAAACATAGAATGTGGTCTCAGTGTGTTTGCTTGTTAGGATAATTGTGGTAGATCAGAACTCAATACAAGATTGCCATTTTAAAATATTTTAGCTGGTAAACAACATAAAAAAATTAAGATTGGAGATGATACCATTTGTATAAATAGATTCAAGTGTGATTGACTCTATTCTGGTTTTAAGGGGGAATGTGGCCTCCTACTAGAAGAATGGTGATAAATAAGAATCTTCTCTACTATTTGGTATTAAGACAAACTGTTGGGGAAAGGCATGGGCTGGGAAAGCCCTCATACTCTCCAATCTCAGGAAATTTGATAGTTGTGTGATCTTAAAACAAGCTCTATTACCTCATTTTACTCATCTGTAATGTGGATAAAGATAGTGCCTAATATAAATTTGATAATTCATCATATTAGAAATATTATTAGAAAAGTAAACTCTTTTTTTATTCTTTTGGGTTATAGATTTGTTAAAATATTGATGTAAATATGTTTGAAAACTATTTATTTAGAAGTATAATAGATAATGGTAATAATTGTTTGAGAATTTGGTATAGCAAGGATCCTTTAAAATGTCATCATCTGTGAAAAGCAGAGTCCTAAGACTTTAGCAATCTGTGGAGCAGTCTAAAGTAAGGGCATTTAATTTTGGTTGAGGATTAGAAATTACAAAGAGGAAAGACTCAATCTATACCCCTCCCCATCATACCACACAACTTTAAGTGTTCTTGAAGCAGCTAGAAATGAAGCTAGATAAGTCTAGTAGTCAAGCCCACCTTTCTGGGTCCTTTGTAAGAAATTCTTTACGTAGAGTACTTAGAATTGGGCCTTGCTCGTATCATACATCAAACACTATATATATGTTTGCTATTGTGATTAGATGTGACTATTATATAATATCTTGTTGTTCAGTGGCATGTTCATGTCTGACTCCTCCTGACCCCACGGACCATAGCATAGCAGGCCCTACAGTCCTCTGCTATTTGTCAAAGTCAGTCCAAATTGATGTTCATCGTTTCCGTAACACTATCTATCAATCTCATCCTCTGTCATCCCCTTTTACTTTCTGCCTTCAACTTTCCCAACATCAGGGTCTTTTCCAAGGAGTCTTTTCTTCTCACTATGTGGCCAAAGTATTAAAGCTTAAGTTTCAATATTTAATGTTCCTGTGAAGATTCTGAATTAATTTCGTTAAGTATTGACTGATTTGATCTCCTTGCTCTCCAAGGGACTCTCAAAAGTCTTCTCCAACACCATGATTCAAAAGCATCGATTCTGCTACACTCAGCTTTCCTTACAATCCAACTTTCACAGCCTTACTTTGCTACTATAAAAAACATAGCTTTGACTATAAGGACTTTGGTTAGCAAAGTGATGGCTCTGCTTTTTAGTATACTATCCAGATTTGTCATAGCTTTCCTTCCCAGGAACAGGCATCTTTAAAAGTCAGTC
>CM053580.1:148885115-148904505 GCA_028627135.1 Pseudochirops cupreus
TTTTCCCCCTCTATTGTAACAATTATCTCTTGCCTCTTCCATGCTCAACCCCATTCTGACTCTTCCTGTCTCCTCTCAATCTAATCCTCTCTCTCCTCACAATTTCACCATTTGGAATATTATCCCTTCCCATTCAATTGATCTTATGCCCTCTATGGATTCATTTATGCATATACTCAGGTATGTGCTTGTTTGCATATGTAAACCCTCTTATCTAAATTTATGTGTATGTATATGTATATATACATTTGTATTCCCTTGCCCTATCCTCATACTGAAAAAAAAACCTTCAATCTCCTCTTTCACCCATATCAAGAGGCTTCTTAATTTCTCTTCGCTTTTTGCCATCAGAGTGATATCATCTGCATAATCAGAGACTACTGACATTGCTCCCAGCAACCTTAATTCCAGCTTTTTATTTGCCCAACCTGGCATTTTGCATGAGGCACTCTGCATATGAGTTAAATAAATAAGACGATAATGGTGGGATGCTTGTGCTCAGACCCCAATTCCAAGACCACTTTTCTCCCTAGCCTCAAAACACTATCCCTGGTACTCCAGCCTTGGCTTTGTACTGGCTCATAAAGATATTCAGTGCCTACGAGACTATCTATACCAACTCCCTACCTCATCCTGGGCTCCTCATTATGTGTATCCTAGTCTTAAGACATATGTATACTACCTGCATCTATCTTGTCAAATAAGACATTGACTGGCGGCAGACTGGACAATCCTCAGTTGCCCCTGACTGGTAGTTAACTTAGTGATGTAGCAGACCTAAAAACCATACCTCCCTGTGCCCCTGCCTTGGACTTTTCCTGGTGAACTCCAGGTAAAATGCCTACACAATAGATACAAAAAGTGCATGTTTCTTTAAGAAATGACCATGCCCTAATCCCACCCTGTATCACATAGCATATTTGGCACATGTTTTACTACAGTTTCTCCTATATAAATCTTAACTGTATTCCTCTAAAGCCATGGGTTCCTTAAAAACTTTTGCTCAGTGAAAAGCATAAAAATAAACCTTTGCCAACTTGGCTTAAAGAATGCTTGAGTCTCTGAATTCTTTCCAGATGACCCTGTCCAGTACCCCAGTCCTCGAGGAGGCCCTGAACCCCCCCCCCAAAACTGCCTCAATAATATACAGTCTTGTCTATTTCTTTTCCAATCTTAAACCAATAAGTTGTTACATGTTAGATTGTAATTGTTGCTTCTTGGCTGGCATACAGGTTTCTCAGGAGACAAGTTAAATGGTCTGGTACTCCCATTTCTTTGAGGACTTGACACATTTTGTTGTGTTCCACACAATCAAAGGTTTTAGTGTAGTGTAATACCTTAAGTCAGACCTGCACAACTTGGCAGTAGGTGGGGGCCAAAATTAAAATCAGCTAAACTTCTTTGGGCTGCTGATAGGTTAGACTAGAGACCCGCTGGAGATGTTTGGTTGCTGTGGGTCATGTGACAGCTGCTCAAAATCCTTTGGCAAGCTGACAGCAGCCCAAGGGACATATGTTGTGCAGACTTGCCCTAAGTATTTCCTTATATCATGAAAACTGGGGATCGTTGTATTAACTCTCTTTTGTGTTCTGTGAAAATTCTCCAGGACTTAAGCCTGAAGAGCATACCCCACAGCTTCAGACCAAATTCCTTAGAGTCTTTTGTCTGGGCCAAAAATCATACTTTACCAATCCTCCACATAGAACATTAGAGGAAGAAATTTTAACAGTAATGGCTTATAATATTTAACTCAGCATACTTTGAGCTAATGAATCTAATTTGGTAGAACCTTATGTGCCTTTCCTAGTACTGTTAATGTACAATTAAGTATGTGCTTATATCAAGAAACTTGGTAACGACATTTAGAAAAAAAGGGTCTCATTTATAACTGTTAGGTTATAAATTCAGCTGTTAAAGAGTTGTCTAAAAGCTGCTATTTCATTAAGGTTATAATAGTGGTTTCAAAAATTTCTTTGCTGTGTTATTGATGTTTTATCACTGTTTAAGTCTTGCCATTTGGGCGTAGTTATAAGTTTCTATCAGCTCTGCTGGTGATATGGTACACTTAAACCTGAGAGCTGCAAGATTCAGAGATGGATGAATTCTTTCATACCTAGCTAAAATGGGAAAGTTTACAAATCAGCCTGCATCGAGAAAATAAGTTCCACCTAATTCCATTTAGCTAAATTAAAGCCATGTCTTAACTTTGTAACAAAAGCTCTCATTTTCTAGAGGTTTGAAAGATAGTCATCACTTAAACCTAAAAAGTGCCCTGCGGCGCCGATGCTGGTTTTATTGACTTTAGTAAGCCTCTCATTTTGTTTGTCCTTCATTTTCAAAGAGGACCAAAGACTTCAAACTGCTGGGGTAAAATAATGGATGATGGGTGGTATCTTGACTTGTGAGTGAATTGAATTTAAGTAAAGCAGAGTTGCACAAAGTTGTCAGCCTCACTCTTTCTTCCAGAGTCATTAAAGTCCAATGGCAGGACAAAAATCAAGACCACTAGCAGTGGCGTCTCCGATGTCTGATGAAACTCTAAGCATTCCATAGCACCTTCTTTAGCTGCCTTAATAGACACTGGAACAAATTGTTCTCATCTACCCAGTCTGCTGGGAATGGGGAGGGAGAGGGAAGAATCTTCACATGCTTGGGTAGATATCCTCCTAACTCAATGATGGGCTTGAGGCCTATCAGTTGCCCTCAACCTGGTTAAACCTGCCTGGTGAGACAATTTCGCTGGGGTGTGGTCACTGCTACAGCTTCTTGGAGCCACAGTGAGAATTAAGTAGACACCAAAGGTGAATGAGTAGCTCCACAAGACTTCACACCAGAGGTGCTAGTCCTCCAAAACACCTCACATACCCCAAGCTTCTCATTTTAACGACAAAGAGGAAGGGCCAGCCTCAGGTGTTTTGACCTAGCTCCTACACCCATTCTACCTGCCTGGAAGGGCTCTGCTATTGCAAAGCTTCCCCCGTATCTTGTGAAACTCCAGAATATGGTTATTGAAAAAACTAGAACTTCTCTTATAAAAACACTCTTTTTATAAAATTTATACTAGCCATATATATAGGATGACATGTGATTTGTGATTATGAAATTTATAAAGCTATACCTAGGATGGTATATATTGAAGTAATATCTTGAGTTAACCTAGTCTTAACAGACTCCAGTTTCAGTGACTTAATTAAGAGGTAGATCCACAATACTTATTCTCAACAACATGAGAATATAAATAAACTGAATCCAGCCCTAAGCTATGATTAATGAAACTTGCTATTTAAGGATAAATCATATAGGACTGTAATTGATATTACTCTGAATCTGATTCCAGGTATGATTGTTGGGAAATGTCATTGAGCCAATGACCCATAATGCCAGCTGCCCAATGGGAGTGACAACCATGAATTGCTACAGGTAGATTTCTACCCCAGGGAAAAGATGAGAGAGTGACTTTTGGCATGAGTTGAGGTAGGTCTCTCCTGACTCAAGTTTCCCCAGCGTGATATTTCCTCTTGAACAGGAAATTTTCCCACCAGGCTATTTCTGGTCCTGGCTATGACATTCTGTCAATAGAACTAGCTACCAATATGACACTTGCGTGGATTTGACATCAAGCATTTTCACCATACTATAACTGTTTATATACTATAAATTTTTTCCTTTTGTGGCAAATATCTATAATCATGATAAGTGGTCAGTAGATGATATAAACACAGCATTAAATCTTTATCTAGGTATAAAGAATTAGAAATTGCAGAAATGCCCAAAAACTGGGAAATGACTGCACAAGCTGAAATATATGATCGTGATGGAATACTACTGTGCTATAAGAAATGATGAGGTTAAAAAAACATTGAAAGACTTGCATGAAATAATGAAGAACAAAATGAGCAGAACCAAGAGAATATTTATTTGTTAACAGAAATATTGTTTTAAAAACAACTTGAGTAAATAAGTTATTTTGACTATTAAAAATGCCCAAATTAAATATAAAAGACATATGAAGGATGGTATCTACATCCAGAGAAAGAATTGGCAAGTAGAAATATGTATAGAATGGTTTCATATAAATTTACATACTCATGTCTAATGGTATAAAGCCAAGCACTAGCAGCTTTCCAGAAGAATGCTACTGTGAGCAGTTTTTAAGGTTCTGATTACACAGTATAGTGAACACTCTTTATTCCATAACAAATCAGAGCAAAACATTCACAGAAAATCAAGGTACAGCATTCACAATGTTATAACTTATCACAGATAATCAAAATATAGCATTCACAACAACTTACCACAGAAAATGGCCACATAGTTTCCACTATACTGGTCACAAGGTTTTGAACAAAGAACAATCATTTAGTAACTCAATCATTCAATCATCTTAATCATTCAATCATCCTTAAGGGAGGTTTGCCTCCTTAAGGGACACAAAGTACAATAGTGAAAGTTGTCCACTCATGGGGCATACTAGGTTACAAATCAATTACTTATTCAGTCATTAATCACTAAGTACAATCATTTAGTCAATCAGTCATCCTTCATCAGTCATTATTCAATCATCAGAAAATATACAGCCCCTCCACCCCTAGGTCACTAGTAAATTTACAGTTTCTCAGTCAGTACATAGTATCCAAGTAAAGTCTTCTTTCAGCTTGACTAGGGGTGGTTTCTCAGATTCCCTGGTCCCAGATCCTACCTGGATTCACCAAACTGCCACCTGAGTTCAAAAGCAGACAGCTCTCAGGTCTTTGTCCAGTTCTCTGTGCAGTTACTGCTCCATATTGGAACTCACAGTGTCCAGTCCATCTTAAATCTTTCATAGTCTCTGTTCCCTGGGAAGACAAGGCTTAACAAAGCCACAAACAGACAAAGTCTTAGATCTCTCACAGTCGTACTTCCTCAGTCTTTTGGCAGCTCCGGCTGGCCCTCGGCCTCATCAGAAGTTTCAGCTGGTTCCCAGAATCAAGATCACTCCATCCAGGTTTTCAAAATCAAAATCATTCTCAGGCCTGGGAGGGACTTTCCTCTTCAGCCTCCCCAGTGGCAGCAGCTTCAGCTTCCATGGAGTTTGCTTCAAGAAGATCTGTCTCAGTTACCAATTCTCATTTTTCTTCTCAATTCTCAAGCCAGCACTAGCAGCCCAGCTTCCAGATGCTGCTGAGAGAAATTCTCTCTTTCTCCAGCAGCACCACCAGCAGCATCTGCCTCTAGATCCTTGTCCCAAGAAATTCTGACTCTCCCTCTCTGGGTTTTTCCTTATATACAGTATTGCATTAGCTTCCTGTTTCAGCCAACCCCTTCCTGTTATGTCAGCAACAGGGATTTCATACCTTTTTGATTAATTACTAAGTGTCACCTTTGCCAATACAAAGGGATTTTCAAATTCAAATTGTATTACCAGGAGGAGGGGGTTAGAGAAGATAGGGAAGAAAAAAAAGGAAAAAAAATTTTAAAAGGAAATTTACATGATAATTTTGTTGCATATTTAAAAGAAATAGGAAGTTTTACATAGTAGATTTGCAGTTTCACATACAATCATCTTTTTTATTATACTATGTTATGGAAATGCTTGTTTTATTCCACAAATTAAAAATAAAATAAATTTTTAAAAAAATCTTTATCTAATAGACTAATGCTAGAAAACATTTAAGTTACTATAAGGTACAACTATATAAGATCTAAGTTATTCAGCCTGAAGTTATAGTCCTTTCCATGTCATAAACAACTAAGTTAAGAAGTACTTGGGTTTGTCAACTAACTAGTTTGCCTACGAACAGGTATATTAATTTGTGTGTAAGATTAGGTCCTTGAAATAAACATATAGAGTGCATTCTCTGAAATGTAAGCAAATTACACAAGACATATCTTAAATGTGTACCCATGTTTAAAGAGTGTTTGAGTAGTGCTCTATGTAGGTGTAATATCTATTTCATTTGAAGATGGTTAATAACCGAATGTGTTTTACTATAGACAACTCATTTGATACAATTTGAGATTATTTAGTCTATTCACAATCCCATCCCAGGTCTTTTTTTATAATTGGAGTAAAATCAGCATCTCTTAAGTAATTTCATTTGTGTGGCCATTAAACTTAGGTATAGAAGTCAGCTACTTACAAAAAAAGTGTTGTTCTCTAAAAGGCTCATGATAGAAAATGCTATCTACAGGCAGAGAAAGAATGACAGAGTCTGAATGCAGATCAAAGCATACTATTTGCCCTCTCTCTCTTTTTTTTGTTTTGTTTCATTTTGTTTCTTCTTTCTCATGGTTCATTCCATTGGTTACAATTCTTCTTTACAACATGACTAAAGTGAAAATGTTTAATATGAATGTATATGTAGAGCCTATATCAGATTGTACGCCATTTTGGGAAAGAGGGAGGAGAAGGAGGAGGAGAAAATCTAAAACTCAAAAATTTATGGAACTAAATCTTGTAAACTATACATAAATAAATTTAATAAAAACAAAAAAACAAAAAGTGTTGTTACCTAGGTGCTCATACACAGGATTAGATCCTTAGCAACATCTCATCCTCCTAAGAGCAGTTAGAGATAATAAAAATTTAAATTCTCCAAAGTTTCAAGTGAACTATGAGTTAATAAAATTAAAACTATAAGGTTTGAACTAGTTTTCATCACATGACCTAGCTGTTAGCAAAGCAAAATTAAAGTGACTGCATTAAATGATATTGAGATCTATTTTGCAAAGAATTTTAACAGAAACATGTGAGAATCTCTGCAAGTGACGTGAACCAGAAAAACAGAATTGTTAGGAAAAGCTGCTCAGAAAACAGGCCCATTCCAAAATGCTTGAGAGGACAGGATTCCAGAAGATCGGATGACTGCATTAGATGTTCTCAGAAACCAAGAAGCTATAGGAGAAGTCTGAGACCTGAGATATGATGAACTGATGAAATGGACAGTAGAAACTGGTTACTAAGAAAGAGGCTGAATGTTCACCCATTCCTCTCACTTCTCCTAATGTCAATGTTTTTATAAGGCCTGCTTACAGAAGGGGACTGCCCCCAATAGTTCCTGTCATGGTATAGTCAATTTCCCTCTTCTCCTCACACTATTCTCATCATGGTAAAAACATTTAAGCCTAATCATTAACAATTCTTGGTGAGGTGTTTAGTGCCTCTAGGACTTTTTGTATCCTGATGAGTCAATCCTGGGAGGTGACTACGTTGGATGCCATTTTATAATTGGCACCTTAGCTAATGCTTCATTGAGGAGACTATTTCTCAGTGAATCAAATCAGGGAATGAGGAAAATTAATGTAATACTGTATCATTTGACAGTTAATATGACATGATAATTCATCCTTTCACCCTTTTCATCAGACCCAATTTCATAGTTTAGCTTACAAGTTATGATCTGAGTAACATCAGCACTACTAGCCCCTGGGGCACTCACTCCCCAGTCAACTTAAGTGAGACTCTTGTTTCTTTCTACAGGTAAACAAAGAACCAGCTTGTGCTGGGCCCTCCCTAAGGGACAACTCTCTTATACTTCTGTCTCCTTGTCAAAATTAGGGGTGATTTACTCTTCAAGGAGAAGGCAAATGAGGGGAAGGAGGAGGGAATCTTTATTGGAATCTTTATTGTATTGGTTCTAATATTCTAGTCAGTATTACTAGAGGCAGTTGACACCTATCAAAAAATTAAAATTCCTTAATTGCCAGATCATGCACACCTGAAGGCCAACCCATCTTTCCTAGCTGTGTAGCTAATTGTGATATTGCCCAACCACCCAGAACTCCTCTTTCCCTGCCTCAATAAAGGGGAGGTTTGGAGGCAAAGCCAAGATGGCAGCATAGAAAGAGGAAAAATCTATGAGCTCCCCCCATAACCACCTCAAATATCCATAAAATATGACTCTAAACAAATTTTAGAGCTACAGAACCCACAAAGTGACAGAGAGAAACAAATCTCCCACTGAAGGCAGCCCAGCAGGTCTATAGGAAGGGCCCATAGCAGTGCAGTATGCTGGGAGCCAAGCCCAGTCCTGTCTGAGGCTGCAGTTTTAGCCCCAAGGTGACTTGACCAGTAACGGCTAGAGTGGACTTCAGGAGAGTGGAACACCAGCAGCAGTGGCAGTTTACAGTATGATCAACACATAAATGCCAAAGACAAAATAAAAAATCAGTGTGGAACTCTGTTGGAACTGGGGGGGATGGAGCGCGGCCCAGCCCCTGACCCTGGGCAAGAAGTGGTGGAGGCACAGCAGCATGCCACCACATGGCTGCTTCAGAGCTCCTGGCCTGCAGATCATAGGGGCACCAAGCAAACATTCAGAGGGTAATCACTCTTGCTTTATCCTGCTTGGATCTGGATCGCTGTCTTGGGCAGAGGTCCTGGGGTGTGTGACCAGTGAGCCAAAGTTTGTACAGGCTGTAGAGAAGGCACCCAACTAATAGCTCCAGCAGCTGTGAAAACCCCAGTAATTTGGGACAAAGCTCTCCCTCTGAAAGCAGATTTCTACTGTGGCAAAGAGCTTAAAAGTCAAGTAATTGAGTGGCAACATGAGCAAGCAAAGGAAGCACAGCAATCAAACCTTAGCTTCCTTGTTTAGGGACAAAAAGGATCAAAGCATGGAATGGGAGGAAGACAACACAGTCAGAACTCCTGCACCAAAAGCTTCCAAGAAAAATATGAACTAGTTACAGACTATGAAGGAGGTCAAGAAGGATTTTGAAAATCAAGTAAGAGAAGTGGAGGAAAAATTGGGAAGAAAAATGAGAATGATGCAAGAAAATCATGAAAAGAGAGTCAACAACCTGACTGAAGAAAATAACACCTTAAAAAATAGATGAACTAAAATGGCAAAAGAGGCCCAAAAAGCCAATGAGGAGAAGAATGCCTTAAAAAGCCAAATTTGCCAGATGGAAAAAGATTCTCAAAAGCTCACTGACGAGAATAATTCCTTCAGAATTAGATTGGAGCAAATGGAAGCTTATGACTTTATGAGAAATCAAGATACTATTAAACAGATCCAAACAAATGAAAAAAAACAGAAGGCAATGTGAAATGTTTCACTGGAAAAACCACTGACCTGGAAAATAGATCCAGGAGAGATAATTTAAAAATTATTGGACTACCTGAAAGCCATGATCAGAAAAAAGAACCTAGAAATCATCTATTAAGAAATTCTCAAGGAAACTTTCCCTGATATTTTAGAACCAGGGGGCAAAATAGAAGTTGAAAGAATGCACCAATCACCACTTGAAAAAGATTCCAAAAAGAAAACTCCTAGGAATATTATAGCCAGGTTCCAGAATTGCCAGATCAAGGAGAAAATATTATAAGAAGCCAAGAAGAAACAATTTGAATATTGTGGAAACACAATCAGAATAACACAAGACCTAGCAGCTTCTACATTAAGGGATCAAAGGGCTTGGAATATGATATTCTGGAGGTCAAAAGAGCTAGTATTAAAACCAAGAATCACCTGCTCAGCAAAACTGAGTATAATGTTTCAGGGGAAAATATGGTCATTCAATGAAATAGAGGACTTCTAAGCATTCTTGATGAAAAAACCAGAATTGAATAGAAAATTTGACATTCAAATATAAAAAGCAAGAGAAGCATGAGAAGGTAAACAGGGAAAAGAAATCACAAGGAACTTATCAAAGTTGAACTATTTACATTCCTACGTGGAAAGACAATAATTGTAACTTATGAAACTTTTCTCAGTATAAGGATAGTTGAAGGGAATATAAATGTATGTATGTGTATAAATACATATAAATGTCTATATAGAAGGGTATATGTGCATATGAATACATATGTGAGTGTGAGTATATATGTGTACAGGTATACATAGACAGAGGGCACAGGATCAATTTAATAGGAAGGGATGATATTTTAAAAATAAAATTAACAGGTGAGCAGAATAAAATGAGAGGAGATAGGGAGAGACAAAAATAGGGTAAATTATCTCATATAAAAGACAAGAGAAAACTGTTACAATGGAGGGCAAGAACAGGAAGGCAAAAGGGAATGGGTCAACCTTACTCTCATTGAATTTGGCTTAAGGAGGGAATAACATACACACTCAAATGGGTATCTTACCTACAGGAAAGTAGGGGGGAAGAGGATAAGAGGGGAGATGATAGAAGGGAGGCAGATGGGGATGGAGGGTAGTTAGAAGCACATACTTTTGAAAAGGGACAGGGTCAAAGTAGAAAATAGAACAAGTCAGGGGCAAGATAGGATGGAGGGAAATATAGTCAGTCTTTCACAATATATCCACTATGGAAATGTTTTGCATAACTAAACATGTACAACCTATATTGAATTACTTATCTTCCCAGTAAGGGTGGGTGATTAGGGAAGAAGGGAAAGAATCTGGAATTCTAAGTTTTAAAATCAAATGTCTAAAAAATTATTATTATTATTTTTACATGCAACTGGGAAACAAGATATATAGGCACTGGAGTATGGAGATCCATCTTGTCCTACTGGAAAGTCAGAGAGGGGATGGGGGAAGATATAGGAGAAAGCAGATTGGGCAAGGGGGTATTCAGTGGGATCACTGTTTTGGGTTGGGGGTAGGGGAAAGATGGGGAGAAAATATGTAACTCAAAATCTTGTGGAAATGAATGTTGCAACCTAAAAATAAACATTTAAAAAAACACATTATATTCGTGGGAGCTATAATGTCACCATGTGAGAAATTATAGAAAGAAAAGAGGACCCAGGACAAGGATCTTGGGGCACATCTACAGTTTGGGAGTGTGATGTGGATAGTAAACCACAAAAGAAGCCTGAGCAAGAGGAGTCAGATAGGTAGGAAGAGTACTAAGAAAGAGCATTGTCTCATGAAAACCAGAAGAGTAAAGAACATGACTATACCTCACTGCCTGGCTCTTTGTACGGCCATGACTATATGTATCAAGGCTTAGCCTAGCTGCCTTGGGTCTGCTTTATGACTGAAAATACACTTATCTAGTTTCTCTCGTCTAACAGAATAAAGAAGGCTTTTTGCCTATAACCTCTGCCTAAATAAATAAATAGATAAATAAATGGATAAATAAATAAATAAAAAGCTAAATATATAAATAAATAAGTGAATGGATGAATAAATGAATGAATGATTAGATAGATAGATAGATAGATAGATAGATAGATAGATAGATAAAGGGGAGTTTTCTTATCCCTTCAGGATCCCTGGCTTTTGCCAAGACAGCTAGAGCAAACCATTTTATTAATGATTTATGCATCATTGTTAATAAACTGTTGTTTTGCCCTGAAGAAAACCATGTCTTAGCCTGCCTATGTTGCAATTTTACTAGCTACACCAGATTTGTATCACATAAGGGAAGTCTGGGATGGTTCCTTCTTGGTTTGTTTTGCATACAGCTTATGTATATTGGAATTAATTATTCTTTGAGTGCTTAAAAAAATTCATTTGTAAAAACATCTGGTCCTGTAAGTTAAGTTTTATTCCCCTTGGGAGTTCATTTATGGTTTGTTCAATTTCTTTTTCTGAAATTAGGCTAATCTGAGTATTTTTGTAAATATTCATTTCATCTAAGTTATTTGTTTTGTTGGCATATAATTGAGTAAAATAGTTTCTAAGAATTTCCTTTAATTCATCTTTAATTGTTGTAAATTCTTTTAAATCCTACTAGTACTGTTTATCTATTTTATTAACTTAAAAACACAGCTTCTAGTCTTATTCACCAATTAAATAAGCTTTTATTATTTTTTCAATATTGTTAATCTTTATGTTAATTTCCAAAATTTCTCATTTGGGTTTCAGTTTTTACCTGTTGATTTTTAATCTGTTGTTTTTTTTTCTCCATGTATATTCACTGGCCTAATTCATTTATCTCTTCTGTCTCTTTTTTGTTGATGAAAGTATTTAGAGATAATAATTTCTTCAAGGGATTATTTTAGCACTTTAAAAGTTTTGATATGTTTTTGCTGTTGTCATTTTCTATGATGAAATTTTCAATTGTAGATCTTTTTTTTCAGGAAGCTCTACAATGCTTTGTGGTTTGATGTAACCTGTACAATGTCATCTGCAACCAGGAACATCAAAGGACCTCCCCATCCACAGGGGATTCCTCTTTGACATGGGCTCTAAGCTGAATCTCCTCCATCACCTTTAGGGAGTCTACATCTCCCTATTTTATTCCTTGTGTGATGTTGGTTGTTATCCTTCATTCTTGAAGAAGACCAAAATGACATCACCATGTTTAGAGTCAAGTCACTATGACTAATCAGACCAATACGAGCTTGGAATGCCCCACCACAGGTCGAGGACAAATAGTCCATGTGAACATTTGGGGTGGATTCTCTAAATCTGCACATCTCTTGTTTCTTTTGAAGTACTTCAATCCTGATTTGCTCATAGAGCACAGTTCCTTCTCTGATGATGGCATGTCATGCTGGCCAGTTCAGTGCCAGTGTCTCCCATGTCACGTAATCAATTTCAAAGTTCTTAAGAGAGATCTTGAGAGTTTCCTTGTATTGCTTCTTCTGACCACCACGTGAGCACTTGACCTGTGTGAGTTCTCCATAAATTATCAGAGGAAATAAAGGAAGGAAGCCTTTATCAAGCACTTATTATGTGCCAGACACTTTATAAATATTATCCAATAGATCTTTATGTCAGTTATAATTATCTCCATTTTATAATTGAGGTTTAGTGTTATAGTGCTAGTAAATGTCTGAAGCTTGATTTCAACTCAGGTCTTGCCTGACTCCAGATCCAGTGTTCTATCAATTGTGCCATCCTTTGAATAGCATTATTTCTGTTGTTATATATATGTATATGTGTGTGTGTGTGTGTGTGTATTGTATATCCCAAAAAACCTTGAATGATGTTGTTGGATGGTTGGAAGCTTGTAAATTGGCATTTAGTTCTACTGAGTTAACAGCCTTTTTATAATCAAAAAACAATAAGCTAATCAGAATTTCATTCTCTAATTCTTTCAGTTAATTGTGAGATGATAAAAATGTAGTTCACTGTTGATTATTTTCTCTTTCTTTTTTTAAAAAATGTTTAACATACATTTTTTTCTAAATTCACTTTTTAATAAGATTTTGAGTTCCAATTTTTCCTCCCTCCCTCCCCAAGATGGCAAGCAATCTGATATAGGTCATATACATGCAATCGGATTAAACAAATTTCCACATTAGTCATGTTGTAAAAGAAGAAACAGAACAAAAGGGAAGAACCACACACACATACACACAAACACATAGTGAAAATAGTATATTTTGGTCTACATTCAGACTCCATAGTTCTTTCTCTGGGTGTGGATAGTATTTTCCATCATGGGTCTTTTGGAATTGTCTTGGATAATTGTATTGCTGAGAAGAGCTAGGTCTATCATAGTTGATCATCACACCATGTCACTGATAATGTGAACAATGTTCTCCTGGTTCTGTTCACTTCACTCAAGCATCAGTTCATGTAAGTCTTTCCAGGTCTTTCTGAAATTCACCTGCTCATCATTTCTTATAGCACAGTAGTTGAATATTAATTATGAAAGCCTGCTTCTTCCCTACTATTGCCTTCATCAATGATGCCCTTGACCAGGGATAGGGAATCTGCAGACTCCAGGATACATGTGGCCCTCTAGGTCCTCAAGTGCAGCCCTTTGCCTGAATCAAAACTTCACAAAATAAATCCTTTTATTAAGGGGTTCTCCACCCCTGTTCTTGACTAATATATATACAATTTAAAAAAAAATTTATACATGGGAGAGTAAGCATATAGATTGATGGTCACTGATTTTTTTCTTAGTCATCACTACAAAATCTTACCCTGACAAGTCATTGTGGGTGTTGAAGCAACTCTGTGTTCTCAAAAACTATGTTTGTAAAGCATAAGCTTTGGTAGAATTGGTCATACTGAAAAAGTTTTTAATATGGTCCAGTAATAAACAGGGTCACCAGAAGGCTAATTGGTGATGAATTGGGGGTCATGGAAAAAATTAAAATTAAAAATGGCCTTTGGTCCTGTGCAGCTCCCTTCTGCTAGTGCAATGATGGTGGTAGAGAAAAGGGTCAGAGGGCATAAAGAGTCACAATTTTTAGAGCACCAACAAACTTTCATTTGACTGATAAGGTTATCTAGAAGCAAAAATGGACCTATTAAAAGTAGATTTATAAGGAGGCGGAGCCACGATGGCAGAGTAGAAGCACAAACTTGGCATGGGTTCTACCTCCAAATAATTTTAATACCTGTAAATAAAATGACTCTAAACAAATTTTAAAGCTATAGAACTCACAAAGTGACAGAAAGAAACAAATCTCCCACTGAAGACATACCAGCAGGCTGACAGGAAAGGTTTATTGCAGCATGCTGGGAGCTGAGCACAATCCTCAGTGAGCCACAGTTCCGGCCCCAGGGTGGCCCCACCAGCGCCCAGAATGGCCAGAGGAGACTTCAGGAGAGTGAATAACCAGCAGCTGTGGCAGCCTCCAGACTTTTCAATCCATAAACACCAAAGACAAAGTAAAAGGTCAGTTGGGAACTCTGTCAGAACAAGGAGGGATGAAAGAGTATAGTCAGGCCCCTGTCCCCAGGGTGAGAAGCAATGGGAGGTGTGTACTGCAGCATGGCTGCCTCACGAGCTCATGGCCTGCAGATTGTAGAGGGACCAAGCAACCATTCAGAGGGTAATTGCTATTACTTCAATCTGCTTGAATCTGGATCACAGTCTTAGGTGGTGGTCAGTGTGACCAGTAAGCCAGAGCTTGTGGGGGCTGTAGAGAAGATGCTCAACAAATAGCTCCAGCAGCTGCAAAAACCCCAGTGCTCTATCCACTGAGCCACCTAGTTGCCCCTAATAAGCTACAACAGACAAAATTCCACAGTCCAAATTGATCAATGGTTCAAAGTTTAGGTAACAATCTCAGAACCTGGAGAGACATTTTCCTAAAAACCATTTAATAGTTCTGTGACTGTTCCTCTGGTTAAAGGGGAGGGGGCATTTCTCCTTTCCATATGGTCAAAGGGATACTTAAGATCACTTTTGTAGCTGAAATAATTAAAGATATCTCCCTTCTTTTAATCTGTTACACTAACCTAGTCAAGGTATGGGGAAAGCTTGTTCTGTGCTTTAAGTGGATCCATTAAGGGGCCCTTGTCCTTGTCCTTGTCACTGCCCAGTCCATCTTCAGAGAGAATGGAATTCCACCTTGAACTTTTTATGTTTCCTCAAAGCAAGTGGCGAGGCCTTTGTTAACAGGGTAAAAGGCTTTTAGTACAAGACATTGTTTCAGAATTGACTGTTGAATGGGAAGCCTTATATGAACTGATACAAAGCGAAGCGATCAGACCAGGAGAACAATGTACACAGTAACAGCAATATATTACTATACCCAACTGTGAAGAACTTAGCTCATCTCAGCAATACAATGATCCAAGGCAATTCCAAAGGACTCATGATAAAAAATGCTATTCACCTCCAGAGAAAGAACCAATAAGAGTCTGAATATAGATCAAAGCATACTTATTTTTTTTTTACTTTTAAAATTTTTCTTGTTTTTTTTCTGGGGGGGAGAGTGTATTTTTTTCTCAACTTAGATAAAATGGAAATATGTTTTTCATTACTACACATGTGTAATCTATATCAAATTGCTTGCCTTCTCAAAGAAGGGCTAGAGAGGGATGAAGAGAATTTAGAACTCAAAATTTTTTTAAAAAGAATATTAAAATTGTTATTACATATAATTGGAATAAAATAAAATACAATATAAAAAGAATTAATGGTTAAAGAAAAACAGATAAGGTTTTTCTCATTCAGGTAAACTAAGGACTTTAGAGTGAAGTATTATCCTACTACCATTTTTGTAATGTATAGTCTAAAAAGGAAAGGGTAGAGAAGATCTGTATACTTTTCCTATACTACACTGAATAAAAAGGCTATGATATACCTATATTTCTAGAGTTTACAATTCATTGACAAAAAAATTTACTTTGATCAAGGATATAAAGAATTAAGAGATAAATGCAGAGAGTTATAAATTTTAAACAAAGTCTTTATGGGCCATAACACAATAAAAATAATCATCAATAAAGAAATATTAACAAAAGGTATACACCCAAATGACTGAAATAGACTTAAGAAAAAACAACATAGATAAATGAGTATAGAGAACAAATATAGAAACAAAAAATTATTGATGAGAAAAACAGCAGTATTTATGAAATGCAACTAAAGAAAAATTTATATCCCTGAACACTTAAATTAACAAAAATCATTTTCTATGAAAGGCTCAATGAACTGATCATACCATTGAAACAATTAAAAAATCTATGCATTAATTATACTAAAACAAACACAAAGGTAAAAATTTTGAAAACTAAAAGTGAAATAAACAGAATTGGAAGAAGAAAATAATTGGATAAGCAAAAGAGCTTTTTAAAAAAGACACATATAATTGATAAACCATTTACTAAAGTGACCCAAAGAAAACCTCAAATCACCAAAATGAAAAAGTTACATATATACCAAATCAGCTCAGACAAAACTGGAAATAAATAAAAGAGATGAACAATAAGCTTTCTAACAAACAGCTTTTAGGTCCTGGGGCTAGGTTGCCTAGAGGAAGATGGCATAGTCCTCTATTACCCATCAAAGAAGTGCAATACCTCCATTGTCCAACAGAAGATCTTTTTCATACTACCAGTCTCATCCAGTGTTACTTTTAATTGCATGAACCCACAGCTCCACACACATTATGGTTTGTGGGAAAGAAATAAGGGCAGGGGGGCATCCACACCCCATCTCAGGGTCATGGATTTGTAACAAGAGAAAATAAGGAAGATGAGGAAGTTAAATTTGTTTCCCCCAGCTCACCAACTCAACAGTACCCACAATAGCTAATAGTCTAGGCAACTCAAAATTCTTCCTCCTCCCAGATGCTCCAAGATCAGAACTTCTCTGATGGCATTGGCCCACAATCATTTCAATCTCAGAGCAAGGAAACCATGGATATAGTCTATGAACTTCTTCTTATGGTCTCAATACCCAATTATTTGAGTTTCTAGCAGCTACATCCACAACTACAATCACAGCATTAGCAGCTCACATCAGAAGGACAACAGGAAGGGAATTTGGACACTCCAGAACGGAGACAATGTCCTCCTTTCTCTGATTGTGGATCTTCTGCCTCACTGCAATTGAGAGTATACTTACCACTCCACTTGCCCATATGAGGGGCAGAGGGGCTAGAACCCTCTCATGTGCCAGAATCATCAGAAGCCCCTTTGCCAGTGTATCTCTGATTGTCTCTGTCTGCCTGAATCTCTCTGATGGAGCCCTGGGGCAGGGTGGGGGTGGGGGAATGACTGAAAGAGATAGGAGCGGGGGGAAAGGACCACAAGATCTATATCAAGGCTCAAAGTAGTAAAATGGGTATAGGAAATCTATGTCTTCATATATTCATTTTAATTTTCTTGTAGTGTTCCCTAAAGCTCCTTTTTGTTTCCATTTGAGTAGAAAGAAGCCTGAGAAATAAGCATCCTATCTAATATCCTAGATGTTTCTAGGATAACCTATCCAGGTATTAGTGACTTTACTTAAAACAGTAACCCCTTGGTTATAGACTCAGGTCACAAAAGGCCTTGGGCAATTTTCTTACTTCTCTTAACATGCATTCCACATGGGAAACCTCTGTGTAATTAACTACAACCTAGCATAAGAACCAATCCTCGCTTGTGTTGTAGACCCAGTTTACAATATTGCAGGAGAAATTGTATTTTACTGATAGAACAAGAAAAATAAAACAGAAATATTCCAATAAGCAATCCTCTCCCAAAGATTCCTTTAAATTCCCAGTCACTTAGCATCTATACTTCTCAGGAAATGGTTTTGGGCAGAGCTCTTACCTTTTTGCCGTGTAGGGCAGTTGAGCAACCCAGTGGTTAGAGTGACAGGCAGTCAGGAAGACCTGAATTCAAATTTGACCACATATACTTAGTAGATATGTGACCCTGGGAAAGTCACTTAACAGTATCTGCTTCAGTTTCTCATCTGCAAAAAATGAGCTGGAGAAAGAAATGGCAAACCAATCCAGTATCTTTGCCAAGAAAACCCCAAATGGGGTCACAAACAACAATAAAATGTATTTTCCACCGTTACTCTCATCTTAGGCCAGTTTGTTTCTCTCCTCTCCACTCAGTAGTCAATAAAGATTTATTAAACATCTGCTATGTGCCAGGCACTGTGCTCTGAAAATCTGGGATGGGGGAGAAAGTAGAGTGCACCCAGTTGAGGGGCATGATGTTCATACAGTTGAAAACAAGCAGACCAGCTCATGGAGTATAGAGAGATTCACTGAAAAGTTCTGAGAAAATTCTCAAAGAAAATTCCTATTTTTCCCTGCCACAGCTGCCACCAGGAGAACACAAAAAAGCTTCTGGTTGAAGTTAAAATGTTGTCCTTAATGTGGTAGTTGCCAGGATGTGGATATTCCAGTGTTCTATACAAACTTTTTCATTGTCCTCCTATAAACCAACATGCTGGGACCCTTCTTTGCATTCTCCTGACAACCAGATGATACAATGTATAGATAATACACTGGAGCTGGAGTGAGGAAGACCTGAACTCGAATCCTTGTCTAAGATACTTACTAGCTTGGTGACTCTGAGCAAGTCACTTAACTTCCGTTTGCCTCAGTTTCCTCATCTGTAAATTAGAATAATAGGTAACAGAATAAGATAATAATGAAATGTTAAAGCATTTTGCAAACCTTAAAAAGTGTTCATATAAATATTAACTTTTTTTATTATTATTATTATCCGTAGGACATCAATGGAAATGAGGAGCTCTCCCTTCTCATTTGAGCTGTTAGAAAAATGATCAGGTAGGTAGTGCAGTGGATAGAGTCAGGAGGACCTGAGAACAAATCCAGCCACAGACACTTAACAGCTGTGGAAGAGCTGGTGATGATGCTCAGATATTTTCAGTTTTCAGAGGAGAGCTTAGTTACCCTTCCACCATCAGCATTTACTGATGTACAACACTCCCCTGGTTATGCTCATTTTACTTTAAATCAGTTCATGCAAGTTTTCCCAGGTTTGTGTGAAACCATCCTGCTTGTCATTTCTTATAGCACAATACAGGTATCCCTTCCACATTGTGAGGGTTAAAGATTCTGGCACCCCCACGACGTGGAAAGTCCTTATAAAAATTTTTGGCCCTCTTTTTGTACCAGAGAAGGTCTGATTTTTTTCTTTTTCTTTTATGGAGTGTTTATAGTACCTTATTGTAAAATTTGGGTTGATATTATACAATGTTATACATATATTTTATGCATTTCTGAGCTTTTAAACTTTCTGTGTCATCTGCTGGCTTTCTCATGTTGTCTGCAGCTTCTGCAAAACTCCAAAAGAAATTCCCATTTAATTTCTTATGCCAA
>CM053580.1:148905005-148936905 GCA_028627135.1 Pseudochirops cupreus
GATATGTTGCTGCTCCTACACCGCCATCTTGGCTCTGCCCCCAGGAGGCGCAGATAAAGAGGAAAACATGACTCAAGCCAAGGAATCTTATTGGTAGGCAAGGGGCACATTGAAAAAATTCACTGAACACAGGTTTGTCCTTTCAATGATGTCTTGAAGGAGATTTTAACTGATAGGCTTGAGTGCCTTAACTGAATGTATTTTTCTCAATGTGTTACCCTTTTGTGGTCTGGCCAATAAAATTTTCATGAAGATTCAGCCATCTGTGTTTAAGAACATGTAACTCTCCTATTTTGCTCTCCACAGTCTAATGTATTTGCATCTTCTCTGTGTTTTTAACTTTTTTCTCCCCTCATATGCTTTCCTTTACATCCTGTAGGTGTTTCAACCCTGGGCTAATTACACTATTCTTATAAAGGAACAATTGTTTTGAGTGTTTTTTCAGTAGTGTTCAACTCTCTGTGACACCATTTTGGGGTTTTCTTGGCAAAGATACTGGAGTGGTTTGCTATTTCCTTCTCCAGTTCATTTTACGGGTGAGAAAACTGAGGCAAACAGGGTTAAATGACTTGCCCAGGGTCACACAGCTAGCAAGTGTCTGAGGCCAGATTTAAACTTGGGAATATGAATGTTCCTGATTCCAAGTCCACTGCTCTATCCATTGCACCACCTAGCTGCCCCATAAGGGAATAAAGTACTCATAATATTTAAAATTTTGATTGTGAACTTAATCTTCCACAAGCATTTCGTTTTCAATATTTCAATATATGAAACACTTCAATATATAATATATAAAAAGGAACATATGTAAGAAACTAAATATCTGTTATGTGGAGCTTGTTGTTTTGAAATATAGGTATATTTATACACATGTATATATGTGTATACAAAGATGATTTTCCAAGTCTTGGTGAAGTTTTTTCCTATCACATACACACACATACACTTCAACATAGTCAATATATATTTTTAATATTAAATGTTACTATTAAATATGTAATATTATATACAATTTGTACATATTTATATGTAGTAATATGTTATAAATATGTATAATAGATGATAATAAAAGTTATATAACATAACATGTTATTGTGTTAATTATATATAATAGTTATTAATCATATATGTAATAATTGTATGCATAATATACTTATATATGATATTATATTTGCATTCTATTTATATAGATAGACTATATTACAATCTATCATATACTACTATTACATATTATAAATATATTATATGTTATATATTTTCACTACCCTGTGGAAGCATATGTATGTACATGTGTATTCTGTTGGTTTGAGGTACCTACATGGTATAGCAGATAAAATCCCTGGGCCTGGAGTCAGGAAGATATGAGCTCAAATCTGGCCTCAGACACTTTCTAGCTGTGTGACCCTGGCCAAGTTACAATCTCAGTTTCCCCAGTTGTAAAATGGGGATCATAATAGCATCTGCCAAATTAGCAGGGTTGTGAGGATCAAATGAGATAATGTTTGTAAGGCACTTAGCACAGTGCCTGGCACAAAGTTAGCACTATATAAATGCTTATTTTCTTTCTATACTTTTGTTTTTCCTCATGTGCCTTTTTCTTCCATAAGGTTTTTAAAGTCTAAAAATAAGCTAGTGACATATGCCTTGAAACCTCTAGGATGTTCTATTTCTAGCTACTTTTATATTTCTCTGATATATTCAGGGGTGTTTCAAAAGTCTTAGTTCAGTTTTAAGATTTAGTAGCTTAAATAGCATAAGCTTTAATAACTTAAAACTGTACTAAAGTTTTCAGAACATTTTATGTTTATTTTAGCAATTTTTTTAATATGTAAGCCCTTACATCATGGACTAATGCTGCACTTACTGATAATTCACTTAGTCATGGAGTCATTGAAAATTCTTGGAATGTGTTTAAATGTTATACACATGTATGATCATATATACTCATATATATGCATACACAGATGCATGTGCATATATGCATGTATGTATATGTGTGTCCATGTATATGTGTGTATACATGTGTATGTATGGGTGTATGCATACATTCCAACAAATCCCGCTCACCTGGAAAATGTGACTGATGAGCAGCATGCCAAGAGAAGGAAAATGAGAGCACCAGTTCTGAAGCAAGGACAGACAATGGAATTCCATTCACAGGGCTGTGTTTTAGGCACTGGGGATACGAAATGAAAACAGCCCCTGCCTTCTAGGACCTTTCCTTACATTCTACTGGGCTGGAAGAAAACAAAAGGATAGCAAATACACAAATAAGCATATAGAAAATACTTCTGAACTAAGTGCAAAGTAATTAGCCAGGGTGGAGTTGGGGTGGAGGTAATTAGAACTAGGAGGATTTGAAAGTGCTAGAGCAGGAGGTAAGGATTGAAGGAGGTCTTGAAGTGATCTATGTATCCAAGGAGGCAGAGGTGAGGAAGGAGAGTCTTCCAGGTACAGGAGAAGGAAAGACCTATCGTTACCTATGAGCAAGGGCCCATTTGGTCCTCTGATCATTTTTGAGTCTTATCATAACATTACTCCAAAGGACAAAGAAAAACTCAAATAAATGTCATCTAAAGAAGAGAAGTCATTCTCTGCCTCACTTCTTATTAAGCCTTAATCACTGAATGGACTTTGCCTCAGTCAAACTGGGACCTGTTGAAGACTTTAGCATGAAAAGACCAAGGTCCCCACTGCATCCTTGCCCATCTCCAGTTGTCCTGATCTGTGTCTGGCCACTGAACCCAGGTGGCTCTGGAGGAGAGAGTGAGGCTGGTGACTTTGAAAAGCCCTCCCTGACTGAAGTCCAATTCACTTCTATGTCATGGCATCACCTCCCTCATGTCATGGTCCTCTTCTACAACGAAAGACAAACAGCAGCAGCAGCTCTGATGGAACAAGCACATCTTCAACACCATAGCTCATAAGTCCCCACCAGTACTTTATTTATCCTTTTCTTTTCTACTCACTACAAACTTAAGAAATATAAATAAGCAAGAACATTTCAGTATACAAAGAAGAATTTTTAAAAATTGAATTGCATGTGAAACTGTGAAATCTTAATATATATAGTTTTTTAAATGTACCTTAACTTTATCAATAAGAATATTGTCTTCTTTGTGTACCTTCTGAACTTGGTTCTGTGTAATTTTTAATGTAATTATTAATGTTCTTTTTTCCTTTTAAAAAAACCTCTTTCATTACCCACACCCCCCAAAGGGATCCCTGTGATCTAGGTTCCCAACACTCTGTCTCATCAACTCAGCAGAATGGGGAATATTTTGGTCAATTGTGAAAAGCTATCTAGAAAACTCACCAAAACTTGAAGAAGTGCTGGGCTTCTCTGTGCGGAAACCACACGATCACTGAAACTTGACAGGTCTTCAGTCCTAAGAATTTTTTTAAAAAGTACTACAGCCACCATTTTCTTTTTTTCTTTTATTTCTGAACTTACATGCCAAATAAATTGAGCATTTCCATATAAAAATCAGAACAGAAGAAAGGAGTTTTGCATGAAACTAGTAATTTCTATTACAAACATCTAGAATAAGCATTTATCACAGCCATCATTTAATTTCCAAAGCTACCATGCTTATCTGTTTTCTCCTGACCTTTGTTCTATTCTTTTCTATGCATTAAAAAAAATGGCCCTCTTTTAATTTCATTTCTTTCCTTTTTTTTTTTTTAACAACTTTATCCCTGGATCACATCCTATTTCATCTTTCCTTATCACTGCTGAAAAAGAAAAAAGAAAAACCAAACCCTTGTTAAAAAAAAATCCCACATTAGTAATGGATGAAATTGTACCTTGTTTCTGCACCCTGAGTCCATCATTTCTGTCAGGAGGTGGGTAGCATGCTTCACCATTGTTCCTCTGGAATCGTGGTTGATCATTGCCTTGATCATAGTTCTTAAATCTTTTAAATACATTTATCTTTACAATATTATATGGCATAAGTTGTTCATCTGGTTCTGCTGTATCAATTCATATAAGTCTTACCAGGTTTTTCTGAAACCCTCCTTTTCATCATTTCTTATTGCTCGATAATATTATATTTACAAACCATTCCCTAATTGGTGGACACTGTTTTAGTTTCTAGTTCTTTTCTATAACAAAAAGAAGTGCTATAAATATTCTTGTTCAAATGGGTCCTTTTCTTCTTTCTTTGATCCCTTTAGGGTATAGCTCCACTATACTTTGAGTCAAAAGGTGGTTACAGATTGGTGATTTAGTGGATATTGTTCCAAATTACTTTCCAGAATAGCTGGGCTAATTCACAGTTCCACCAACAAAACATTAATGTTTCTGTTTTCCCTTAATTTCTCCAGCAATGGTCGTTTTTCTCTCTTTGCCAATATAACAGATGTGAAGAAAATCTCAGAGTTACTTTAATTTTAATTTCTCTTATTATCACTGATTTGGAATGTATTTTTTTCTCATAGTTATTGGAAGCTTTGATTTCTTCCTTATAATATTCCTGTCCATATCCTTTGACCACTTGTCATTTGAAGAATGGCTTTTATTCTTACAAAAACCCAGGAGTTCTGAGTTCTAACCCTCTCTCTGCTGCTGATGAATTATATAATCTTGGACAAGTCATTCCAACTCTCTAAACCTCATTTTTAAAATGAAGAGAATTACTAGGTCTGTATCCCATAGAGATCATAAAAATGGAGAAAGAGCTTACATGTGAAAAAATATTTATAGCAGCTCTTTTTGTGGTGGCAAAGAATTGGAAATTGAGGGGATGCCCATCCATTGGGGAATGGCTGAACAAGTTGTGGTATATGATTGTGATGAGCAGAACCAGGAGAACATTGTACACAGTAATAGCAACATTATATGATGACTGACTTTGATAGACTTAGTTCTCAGCAATGCAATGATCTCAGTCAATTCCAAAAGATTCATGATGGAAAATGCTATCCACATCCAGAGAAAGAACTATGGAGTCTGAATGCAGATTGAAACAGACTATTTTCTCTTTTCATTGTTTTTGTTTTTTCTTTCTTGTGGTTTTCCTCTTCTATTCTGGCTCTTCTTTCACAACATGACTAATGTGGAAATGTGTTTAATTTGATTGTATAAGTGTATCAGATGTATATCAGATTGCATGCCATCTTGTGGAGGAGAAGAAAAGGGAGGGGGAAAATTTTAAAACTCAAAATCTTATAAAAGTGAATATTGCAAACCATAAATAAATAAATATTTTAAAAATACAATGAAGTAAATGGACTAGATAGTTTTTAAGGTCCATGCAACATTAATTCCATGGTCCTATGAAATAGTCCAAATATTACTGTACAAAGTGGGTTCATAGTAGGTGGAGGAGGGATCAAACCCATAGGGTTAATCAGGAACTGTTTACTGTTGTAAGTAAGTTTGGGGTGAAATTTGGAGATGAATCAGCACAAACGAGGTAGCAAGGGAACATAGCATTCACAGAACCATGGAGATACAAATGAGTAAACTCTAACCAGAATAGAAATTACTTTGGAGGAAATGGAGGGACTATTAGATAAGATATTTGAAAGGTGGATTAGTTGATGGAGAGCTTTAACGGTAAGAACTCCCTGAAGTCCTGTAACATCAAATGCCTATGGGATATTTCACACTCGACATGTCCAGAATAGAACAATATCTTCTCAAAACCCACTCTCTGGGGTGTCTTCCCCTATTTCTGGCAAGGATACCACCAACCTTCCAGTCCCCCAGGTTCTCAACCTTAGCGTCATCTCTAATTCTCTACTCTATCATCCTGTTCATCCAATTGGTTGTCAAGACTAATCATTCAGGCTTCAACAACGTCTCTCACCTTTGACCCCCTTCTTCCACTCACATGGTTCATTCTAAATCAACCCTTCATCACCTCTTTCCTGGACTATTTGAATAGCCTCCTAATTAACTACCTTGACTTAAGTCTCTCCCCACCACAATCCATCCACCAAACAGCTGTGAAAGTGATTTTCCTAAAACATCATTCTGACCTTGAAACTCCCCTTTTCAGTGAATTCCAGTGACTACCTGTAGAGCCCTATATCACGTACTCTGTTTGACATTTAGTATTTTTCTCAGCTTGATCCAAATCTACCTTTCCAATCAATCAATCAACAAGCATTTGTTAAGAGTTTTCTGTGCTCCAGGAACTGTGCTAAATTCTGGGTAAACAAAGAAAGGTCAAAACAAACAAAAAGTAGCCCCTGTCCTCAAGGAGCTTATATTCTAATGGGAGAGGCCATGTAAGTAACTAGACATGATCTATATATACAAAATAGATGGAAGGTAAGCCAAAAGAGGAAGGCATTAGCAAATTGGGGGGGGGGGGTTAGTGACAAATAGGAAGGGGAGTGAGTAGTGAAGGGAGCAGACAAGGACTCCTACAGAAAATAGACTTTGAGGCAAGTCTTGAAAGGCAACCAGAGAAGTTAAGAGCCAGAGATGAATGGGCAGTTTTCCAGGCATGGGAGATAACCAGTGCAAATAACACAGAAGGTAGAGTTTTGGATGTGAGGAACAGCAAGTAGGACAAATGTAATTAGATCACAGAAAATGAGGGAAGAATGGAAAGGTAGGAAAGGGCAAAGTTATGAAGGGCTTTAAATGCCAAACAAAGGACTTTATATTTGGTCCTGGAGGCAATAGGGGGCCATTGGAGTTCACTGAGCAAAGTGTGACATGGTTAAATATGAGGTTTAGAAAATCACCTTGGTGGCTGAGTGAAGAATGAATTTGAATGGAGAGAGACTTGAGACAAGAAGAATGGCTTAATTACACATTACCCTACTCCCTACCCCAGAAATTACAGTCCAGCAAGATTGACCTTTGGAAAAAAATATTTTTTCCAATTACATGTAAAGACAAATTTAACATTATTTTTTTTTAATTTTAGTTCCAAATTTTCTTCCTCTCTCCCTAACCTCCCTCCTCCCTGAGATGGTAAGCAATTTAATATAGGTTATATATGTGCAATCATGCAAAACATTTTCATATTGGTCATTTTGTGAAAAAAGACACAGACCAAAAGAAAAAAAAAGTAAAAAATAGTATGCTTCAATCTACATTCAGACTCCATCAGTTCTTTTTCTGGGTGTGTATAGTATTTTTCATCATGGGTCCTTTGGAACTGTCTTGGAATGTTCTTTTTTTTTTTTTTTTTTTTTGCTTTTTGGAGAGGATAAGGCAGGGCAGTTGGGGTTAAGTGACTTGCCCAAGGTCACATGGCTAGTAAGTGTTAAGTGTCTGAGGCCAGATTTGACCTCAAGTCCTCCCGACTCCAGGGCTGATGCTCTGTTCACTGAGCAACCTAGTCACCTGTATCTTAGAATATTCTATTGCTAAGAATAGCTAAGTCATTGACAGCTGATCATTGCACAAAGTTGGCTATTACTGTGTACAATGTTTTTCTGGTTCTGCTTACTTCATTTCGTATCAGTTCATGTAAGTCTATCCAGGTTTTTCTGAAATCAGCCTGTTCTTCATTTCTTATAGCACAATAGTATTCCATTAGAGAGATTGGCCTTTTTACTGTCCCTCATATTACAGTAGATCATCTATTGCCTCCATGCTTTATTTCCCTGGTTGTCCCCCATACCCTGGAAGGCTCTTTCTCCTTACCTCAGCCTCTTATAATCCCTAGTTTCCTTCAAGTCTCAGCTGAAGTGCTACCTTCTTCAGGAGGATTTTCCTGATCCCTCCCAGATGTGAATCCTGCAAGGACAGTTTCATATTTGTTACAAAAACAATCTCAGGGCTTATCATGACATCTGGCATACAGTAGATGCTTAATGTTTGTTGATTGATAATAGTTAGATAGAGGCAGATAGAGATAGAGAAATGAAAGGTATAGATGGAATGATGATAGATATATAGAAAAAGAAGATAGAGACAGAGATAGAGACAGATGGATATAGAGATATGGAAGACAAATGATAGAATGATGGTAGAGACATAAATGGATGTACAAAAAAAAAGAATAGAGAGAGAAAGAGAGAGAGAAATAGAGAGACACTTTATAGGGACAGATAGAGAGAGAAGATAAATGATAGAGATATAAATAGGTACAGATAGAATAGATAGAGGATAAATTACAGATATAAAGAAAAGAGATGTAAATAGAGAGAAGATAAATATAGTACTTGAGACTGAATGATAGAGATATAAATAGAATGATGATAGAGATAATAGATACAGGCAGAGATAGAAGATAAATGATAGACAGATGATATAAATAATAGAAAGATAGATAGGAAGAATATTCTGGTCAAGAGAAGGCCAATATAGGTGCTTGTTGTTGTTCAGTCATACCCAACTCTTTATGACTCCATTTGGGGCTTTCTTGGCAAAGGTACTGGAGGCGTTTGCCATTTCCTTCTCCAGCTCATTTCACATATGAGGAAATTGAAGCAAACAGTGTTAAGTGACTTGCCCAGAGTCACACAGTAAGTATCTGAGGCCAAATTTGAACACAGGTCTTCCTCACTGCAGGCACTCTGTACATTGCACCACCTAACTTGAACAGGATACTAATGCATTAAAAATAGTGTGTAAGGCAAGTCACATCTAGCAGTAGTAAATAGGATGGATTGCTGGCTATTTTTGCAGGAAAAAAGAAAACTTTCCAAAAGGCTTTTTGGAGATACCAAGGCCCTAAACTATGGAACTGGAGGTAAAGATGTATGAAGTATATTGAAGGAAGAGTTTTCCTTTCTTGGTGGTGACAAGACATTCAGGGTAGAAATAAGGATTGTGAAGGTAAGGGAAAGATCCAAAGGTGATTTCAAGGTTTTGAACAAATGTGAGCTGTGCTAGGATCAGCTTGCAAAGTCTGAAAGGTTATATTTCAGTGCCTCCCTCCCTTTTCCACATCACATAGCCTGGGGCTTTATTCTCCCTAACCTGACACGCTACACAGTTCTGTCCACCAAGGGCTTATCATTATCTCTCTTATTTTGTTCTACTTGCAGCCCTCTGAGGCTCATCCCACCCACCATTTCAAACTCCTTTTATAGAATCCATTATCTTGCCCCAAAATCTTCCCTTCTTCCAAACTTTCCTATTATTCTTAAGCAATGTCTTTCAAGCTACCCAGGTTCTAAATTTTGGTGTTATCTTTGACGCCTCACTCATGCTCACCTCATATAATCCATTCTGTTGCCAAGTCTTGTTTCTACCCTCTCAAAATCTCTCCTCAGAGTCCCGTTATTTTGACAGTTGCCATACTTGGTATAGGCCTTCAAAACTTTACACAGGGCCTATTACAATGGTTTTCTGGATGGTCTCCTTACCTCAATCAAGTCTCTCTCCACTTCAGTACATTCTCTACTCAATTGCCAATGTGATCTTCCTGAAGTGCAGATCTGACCATGTCACCCTCCTACTCAATAAACTCCAGCAGCTCCCTATCAAATATAAACTGCTTGGCACTTAAAGATCTTTATAATAAAAATAAAGTGTAAGAATACTAGAAAGGTAGGAAGGGGCCAGGTTATAAAGGTAACAAAAATGAAACTGTCCTTGCAGGATTCACATCTGGAAGAGATCAGGAACGTCCTCCTGAAGAAGGTAGTACTTCAAATTTAAAAGGACACTGAAGCAACACATGCTATCATTCTTTTTCATGTCTGGTTTTGTTTCTTTTTTTCCCACTGTTCACTCATTGGTTACAACCCTTCTATACAACCAGACTGTTGTACAATGTGTAAGTATTTGCAGATCCTATACTTGACTGCATGCTGCCATGGTGGGGGGGAGGGGGGAGAAGGGAAGGGAGAAAATTTGAAACTCAAGGGATTGTGGAACTGAATCTTGTAAACTAAAAGTAAACAAACAAGTCAATGAAAAAAAAAAACGGTAGCACTTCAACTGAGACTTGAAGGAAACTAGGGATTCTAAGAGGCTGAGGTAAGGAGAAAGAGCCTTCCAGGGCATGGGGGACAACTGGGGAAATACATACACTTACACTTCTTACACTTTACCTCCCTGCAAGTATTCTATGATCTTCTTCCTGCTTCATCCCTGGACACTCCATCTCTCAATTCCATACCTTTCTGCTGGCTGTGACATGTTCCTTAAATTCCCTCCTCACGTGGTTCCTTTATCTGGCTTCCTTCAAGATTCAGCTCAAACCCTACCTTCTCCAAGAGTCTTCTCTACCTTCCCCAAGTGCTTTTCCTTTAAGATTATATTCCACTTATATAGCATATATCCTACGTGTATGTAATTGCTTACATAATGAATTCTCAGAATGTGAACTCTTTCAGCATAGGGACTCTATTTTTGTCCTTTTGATGTACAGCCTTACCTCAGAAATATTGTGGGTCCAGTTGCATAGCACCACAAAAAAGTGAATATTGCAATAAAACAAGTCACACAAACTTTTGGTTTCCCAGTGCATATAAAAGTTATGTTTATACTAAACTGTAGTCTATTAAATGTGCAACAGCATTATGTCTAAAAAAAATAATGTACATACCTTAATTAAAAATACCTTATTGTTTAAAATGCTAATTGTCATCTGAGCCTTCAGTGAGTCATAATTTCTTGCTGGTGGAAGGTCTTGCCTTGAAGTTGACAACTGCTGAATGACCAGAGTCAGTGGTGGCTGAAGGTTGGGGTGGCTGTGGCAATTTCTTAAAATAAGACAGCAATGAAGTTTGCCTCATCAATTAACTCTTCCTTTCACTTGAACACTTAGAGCCCATTGTAGGGTTATTAATTGGCCTAATTTCAATATTATTGTGTCTCAGGGCATACAGAAGCTTTAGGAGAGGGAGAGAAATGGGGGAACAGCCTGTTGGTGGAGCAGTCAGAACACACACAATATGTACCAATTAAGTTCACCATCTTATATGGGTGTAGTTTATAGTACCCCAAAACAAATACAATAATGACGTCAAAGCTCACTAATCACAAATAACCAAAATAGACATAATAATAATGAAATATTGTGAGAATAACCAAGTATGGCACAGAGACATGATATAAGCAGGTGCTGTTAGAAAAATGGCACCGATAGACTTGCTCGTAGTAGGGCTGCCACAACCTTTAATTTGAAAAAACACAGTAAAGCAAAATGCAATACAATGATAATATGTCTGTATATGTAGAACTTAGCACTTAATTATATAAGTCTATATAATTAGACTATCATATAGTCTAATAATTATTCTTGCCCTACTAAGCAATTCTGTTCCATTCAATGGAATAGAACCCTCTGACAGTGAACTTGTCTGAGAGGCTTTGTTAATGGAGGAAGCTTCCCTCCTCTCCAGTAAATAGCAGAGAGTCTTAGTTCATTGAGCTGGAAGGGCTCAAGGATCATTTAGTACAACCAATTCACTTTACAGAAGAGGAAATTGAGTCTTAAAGAGGGTGAGTGATTTATCCAAACTCACACAGGAAGCTATGGCAGAGCCAAGATGTAGAGAGGAAAGAACCCAAGTTCTGTAGTCAGAGGACCTTGGTTCAAATCCTACTTCTAGCAAATTTCTTGGTCTTCTGGACCTCAATTTCTTCATCCTTCTAATTTTAGACCTGCTCTCCTTTCCATCTTCCTCATCTGTATAACCAATTTTTATTGTTCAGTCGTGCCCAACTTTTTGTGATCCCATTTGGAGTTTTCTTGGCAAAAATACTGGAATGGTTTGCCATTTCCTCCTCCGGCTCTTTTTATAGATGAGGAAACTGAGGCAAACAGGGTTAAGTGACTTGCCTAGAGTGTGTAAATGTCTGAGGCCACATTTGAACTCAGAAAGATGAATCTTTCTGACTCTAGGCCCAGCGCTCTATCCACTGAGTCACCTAGCCATCTTCATAATCAGCAGTTCAAGATTATTAGGGCACCACAAGCTGTTTGGTAACCTGAGGCCAAGTACTTTTACAGCAAATTCAAACTCCAAGTTATATATGTTTTGTTGATTCCCAAAAAAGTGTTTTGTTTTTAATGAGCCCACATTAGAATGGTACATGAATTTTTATGTCAAGAAATGTAATTACTACACAGCCAATTTCAAATCAAAGGGGCTAGATTTTAGGTTGTATGGCTTAACTGTGAACCTTAAATAACACATTTTTAATGTGCTATGCCAACTACTAATCACTAGGCTCTTCATTTGTTTTTTTATGCCAGGGTGAAAAGGTTGAAATGAAAAGCATCTATAATCCAAATGGTAATCTAAATCTCATATGCTAAACTGGCTGAAGCTTTCCAGGGAAGTACTCACTTATTTAGTCAAGAAATAGAACAATTATTTTTCCTGACAAAGGTCTGTGCTGTGATTGCTCCCCCCCTCCCACAACCATGGAAGTGTTCATTAAATTCCTGAACTATGAGTAATGGACTAAGCATAGTAGGGCCCAGAATGCTGGTTTACCATATTGGCCACAGGGTGATGTCCTTTGTACTAATTCCCTCTTCTAAAAAGGAGCTAAAATTGTCCCTTTTACTGTCTTTATCCTAGTGAGGCTCTAGGATGCAGACAAAGATTTAAGCAACAAGGTAGGACAGCCAACAGATGTCCATCTGTGATTATTTCTGCAATGGTTCTAGTCCAGGTAGCAAAAGTGAAGTTGTTAAAACAGAAATGCAGGTCAGCCTAACACAGAAGAATGCTTCCATTCCTAGAAACCATGCTGGATCTTGTTATTTTCAGTATTCATGGCCTAAAATAAAAGTATGGCCTATATTTTGCTCTATAAATCAGATATTTTGGTGTGAGGCTTTTGTTGGGAAGAAGAGATAGTCTTTTTTATTGGAAGGTACATGATAAATAACAGCTTCCCATTTAGCTGATGAGTCCATCAATTTCCAGTTAATTTAGTTGATAATTACATAAAATTCCAATTAATTTCAATACAATTAAAATTAAAATTTCAAAGTTTTCCCCCCTTCTGTTTACTAGTTGACTCTTAATGTTTATTGAATTTAAATAAACGGAATTGGTTCAACCCACCAAAGGGATGGTAAGCCTGAGGAGCCAGATAATAGTACACACACACTCATATACACGACCTACTTCCAGATCATCCTATATCATCATCCAGAGAAGTAATCCCTGAGGAATTCCTGAGAAAGTCTCTCAGAGCAGCATTTGAACACAATTCACATTCCCAATTCAACACTTTTCCACCTGCACCAGACTGCTTAATAAATGAGCTTTGTCAAAGGGAAATAAGGAATATTGTAATTAGAAACCTCCCTCACCCCCCAGGTCTGCTCTCACATTAATGACAAACCATTATTATGATGGGTCCCTCAATGAACTGTCTGGGAGATGGGACAGCATGGTGGACAAACACATACACACACACAGACACACAGACACACACAGACACACACAGACACACACACACACACACACACTCACACACACTTTTGACTTTCCATTTCCCTATTATGTGTGTCTTTTGCAATAAAAATGTGAGCTTCTTGACAGCAAAACTATCTTGTTTGTTTGCATTTACATTTTTAGTGCTTAGAAAAGTGCCTGACACAGTTTAAAGCATCAATCACTGCCTTTGTCTCTCTCCTCCCTCCACTCCCTTTTATCCCTCTCTCTCACCCTCTCCATCTCTTCCCTGTATCTCCCTTTCTCTCTCTCTCTCTTCCTTCTTTTCCTTCTTTAAGTCATTAATCTTAGCTTAAAGAAAAAGTCTGCAACCACCAAGCAGCCAACCACCAGATGATTCAGATAGAGTATCTCCTCTATCAAGTGTCTATCTCCTCCTCCTTTTTCTTCTTTCTCCTCTTCTTCCTCTTCCTCCTCTTCTTCCTCCTCCTCCTCCTCCTCTTCTTCTTCTTCTTCTTCTCCTCCTCCTTCTTCTCCCCTTGCTCCTCTTTTCCCTCCTCCTCTTTTTTCTCCTTCTTCTCTCACTCCCTCTTTCTCTGTCTCTCCCCAAATTAAATTAAAATTAGGATCAGCTCATGAATGCTAAATTAAAGGTAACAAAGATCTGCTGATGAAATATAATTATTTTGTATGTCCTATCCAACAGACCTAAGAGAGATATCTTAAAGGGATTCTATTGCTTTTTGCTATGCCCTGGAAGAGATAGAGATGCTCTCACAAGAGAGGAAATGTATGCCAAATGAAAGATTACACACAATTCCTCAGGGATGCAGTTCTACCTTGCTGTTGGATGATGACTTGTCATTCAGAAAATTGGTAGGAGACAGCGTAATGTTCTTATCCCCTCTCTCTTTGTTTGAGAGGGCAGAAAATAATTTTAAAAGTTTTCCTATTCTTTAATCTTAATTTACATTTCCTGTTTTAATTAATACCAAGACTAAATGGTTGACAAAAACAAATTAATCAATCATACTATAACTGCTTTAGTTTACATGTATTTTAATTTTTTTGTTTCTATGTATTTTTTTGGTCACTGGGGAGTTGCAAAAAAGGGAAGGACAATAGCAGACATGTGATAGAGGAGATGTTTTATCTGAATCATCTGGGCAGAAAAAAAATTTTCTCTTCACCACTTACTAGGGGCTCAGGAGCCATAAGAGAGAGAATCTAATCAATTATTACTTATGATAAACCTCTCAAAGACAAAGAGAGATCAAGCTTAGTGTATGCTGTCCTTTTTTTCCTAAGCTAAAATGGAAGACTTAAAAAAAAAAGTAGACTGAAGGACTGGATCAGCTGAGGGCCTTTCTCTGGTGTTCTTTTCCACCAATGCTCACAAATATCCTCCCCTGAAAAGTGGAACTGAGGGTAGCAACAGCAGCATTTCAAGGGTGGAGGCCATTTAAGGGGGAGTAGCTAGTTTTCTTCTTTACTTGTTACAACTAATACACACATTTTTTTTTTTACTCTGTACCAACAAAGTTCAGTTGTGTCCCACTCTTTGTGACCCATTTGGGGTTTTTTTGGCTTTGGAGTTTGCCATTTCTTTTTCCAGCTCATTTTACAGATGAGGAAACTGAGACAAACAGGATTAAGTGACTTGCCCAGGGTCACACAGCTAGATTTGATCAGGTCCTCCTGACTCCAGACTCAGCATTCTATCTACTGTGCCACATATTTTTTTTCATTTGTCTGTTTCTTTTTAACAAAAAGAAAACCCATTAGGATATGTATGTGTAGCAGCAAGCACCCTAGCATACCCAGAATGTCTTCTAGTACAGGTTCTTTGATCTGCTTTTCTAAAGGAAAGCAACTCAAAAAGGGTTACCAATCTTACTTTAAACAAACATATATCATTTACCTAGTTCAGGGCAAAAAGTCAGTACCCTGAACTTCAGAGAATACAAATAGAAGTTACAAGCAGACAAAAAATACAGACAGAGAAAATAATACAATTCAACAGACCAACAGACAGGGCTTCCAGCTGTCTGACCATTGCATACACAAACGATGTTAGTTACCAAAGAGAGAAGCACCAACATCTGTGTTTTCAAAGCCAGGGGCTCAACAGCTGCCTAGAATCTCATCTAGCCAAATCACAAAATTCTTCCCAGAAGTGAGCCCCAAAGCAAAATCTCACCTCAGAGTTGTATATATATAGCCTTCTCCAGGGTCAGAGAACATCATAACCTTCATGACTCACTGCCTGATTACAAAGTAACAAGGTGTGGGTCTACCTGAAAAACAAGCCTCACCTATGCAAGCTTCTCCTGTTGGGCTCTGCTCCACCCTTCAGCAAACTCCTCCCACCACAGGCTCCATGTGATTACATTCAGCCTATTAGGAGGCAGAGTATATTTTCAATTCAGGGAAAGTCATCAAATTCACTTAGGCCTATTAAGGGGCGGGGAAGATCTTTAAATTCCCATTAACATTGCAGTGTGAAAGAAGAGAGGGGATCAAATTGCTCAAACTTTAAATAAAAGAAAAAAGGACTCATGAGTAATTTGGAGTTGGATGAGGAGGTAACTTCACTTTGGCTTTGATGGCAAAATATTCCTTTCTCCAATCAAATAACATCAGGGTGGTGGTCATTCAGTACAAAAGAAGGGCAAAGGCATCATCTCCTACCTCCTATATCTGAGCAAAGAAAGTGCATAAATGAAACATCTTTTTTAGTGACAAATCAACAAGATAAATGGTTGTAATGGTAATGGAAATTTGAAGATCTTTCCTGTCCCCTAATAGGCTGAATAGAATCACATGGAACCTGTAGTGGGAGGAGTTTGCTGAAGGGTAGAGCAGAGCCCACAGGAAGCTGGGAGTCAGAGCAATTAGAGCTGGAGTGAGGAGAAGACACAATCAAAGAGACAACTAGGCTTGTGAGTGTTTGTTTGTGGGAAGGCCAAAGGATGGTGTGGCTCCCTGCTGTGCTATGGTGTATTAACTTCTTTGTTGCTCTGATGGATTCAGTTTCCTGGTGTTGAAATTTGGCTTTCTGGTGTCTGAATAAATGTTTTGCTTGTCTTTTACATGGACAGTCTGTTATATTTTGAAATTCAGAACTGTGCTGGCATATTCATCCTCACTGTTGATGCTGTGAGTATTGTGTTGGCACTACTACGGTTTTCCCTTGGCAGCAGAAAGACCTGAATCCAAATCCTGCCTTGGTCACTAACTAGTTATGTGACCTTGGGCAAGTGACAATTTCTCTTAACTGAAACTTAACTCATCTCAGTTTTCTTCTCTGGAAAACAGGGATAATAATAGCACCTACCTCCCAGGTTGTTGTGAAAAGGAAATTAGATAATATATGGAAAGAGCTTTGCAAACATTAAAGTGCTATATAAACACTAGCTATTATTATTATTGCCTATATAAGCAACTAAAGCAGTGGTTCTCAACCTTCCTAATGTCGCATCCCTTTAATACTCATATGTGGGCGTATCTGCATGTGGGTGGACCTGCCTGGAGACAGATAGAGAAGCGGTGTCTCAGTTCCTAAGACCATTGGAAATATATGTTTTCTGATGGTCTTAAGCGACCCCTGTGAAAGGGTCGTTCAACCTCTAAAGGGGTTACGACCCATGGCTGATCTAAAGGGAATTCTGTTGCTATTGCTTTAGATCTTTGATTTCTTTGGTATTAGGATGCTTCAAATGACAACATTCCTTCTACCAATGTGAGTCAACACCTGTAGCAGCAGCAACAATTTATAGTCTGGGAGACTGACCTGAAACATTGACATGATATGTGACTCAGTCGCAGTTATGCACCATAGCTGAGAAAGAGTTGGAACCCAGATTGTCCTGACTCTGAAACCCACCTTCTCCCCATTATGCCATCCTCTCTCTCAAGTTTGTATGTATGGATATTAAAACTTTAGAGTCCTGAATCTGCCATTCAAAATTCAGGTAGACTTACAGATATGCTTCAATTCAATTCAATTCAATAAACATTTATTAATAATTCACTATGTTCCAGGCACCGTGTTAAGTGCTTGGGATACAATAGGAAAAAGAAAACCAACCCCTGCCCTCAAGAAGTTTACAGTCTAACGGGGAAGACAATACATAAAAAGGAAGTGGAAAAGGGATGGAGCGGTGGGGGGGGACACCAGGGTATGGGGACATGATGTTCATGGATTTGAAACCAAGCAAAGCAGCTGATGGAAAAATTCTGAAGACTTTAGCTGGCAAGTTCTGAGCCCTCAATAAAGTAAGGCCTTCAGAGTTTTTTGCTCTGTCCTCCAATTCTCCATTCAGAAGGGAGAGAAAATTAAGGGAAATGAGAAGATATTGAGTATCTCAAGCTGAGTCAATCTGCATGGTGATGATATTTCAGGTAATCAGCTTATTCTGGGGGCACCATGATGTTAGAGGAGAGAAAACCAAGCTGAGCTACTGATGGAAAATGAAGATATAACTGGTGGTATCTGTAGTAGCAGTAAATACACAGAGAATGGCACAGTGCTGGTGGGAAGAGCCAAGAGTCGACCATTCAAAAATTAAGGGAAGATAATCAGCATTTACAGAGTGCCTGCTATGAGCTAGGCACCGTGCTAAGCACTTTACAAATACTATTTCATTTGATCCTCACAACAACCTGGCTAGGTAGGTGCTATTATGATCCCTATTTTACTGAAGAGGAAACTGAGGCAGGCAGAGCATACATCTGTAAGGTAAGGAAATCTGAAGATCTTCCCTGTCCCTTAATAAGCCTGAGTCAATTTGAGGACCTTCCCTGTTTTGAAAATATTCTCTGCCCCCTGATAGGCTACATGTAGCCACATGGAGCTTGTGGTGGGAGGAGTTTGCTGAAGTGTGGAGCAGAGCTCATAGGAGAAGCTTGCTTAGGGGAGGCTTGTTTTTCAGGAAGGCCTACACCTTGTTACTTCATAATCAGGTTCTGCGATGTCCTCTGACCCTGGAGAAGGCTATATATACTCTTAGGTGAGGTTTTGCTTTGGGGCTTACTTTGGGAAGAACTGTGTAATTTGACCAGAAGAGATTCTGGGTAGTCATTGAGCCCCCCAGCTTTGAAAACCCAATGTTGGTGCTTCTCTCTTAGGCAACTAACACTGTATATATGTGATGGTAAGACAGCTAGAAGCCCTGTCTGTTGGTCTGTTGAATTATATTATTTTCTCTGTATTTTGTCTGTTTGTAATTTCTGTTTGTATTCTCTGAAGTTCAGGGTACTGATTTTTTCCCTCTGAACTAGGTAAATGATATATGTTTGATTAAAGTATGATTGTTAACCCTTTTTGAGTTGTTTCCTTTAGAAAAGCAGATCAAAGAACCTGTGCTAGCATCTATCCTGGGTATGCTAGGGTGCTTGCTGCTACTATGTCTTACCCAGAGTCACACAGCTAGTGTCTAAGGCCAGATTTGAACCTAGGTCTTCTGACAGTAGGCTCAGCACTCTATCTGCTGTGCCACCTTGCTGCCTCTAAATAATTAGCACTTGTGTATTTTGTTTTGTTGTCTGAAGCCGGATTTGAAATCATAAATATGAGTCTTCCTGGCTCCAAGTCCAGGATTCTACCCACTACAACACCTATCTGTCCCATATATGTATATAGGGTTTAAAAAAAAAAAGTACATTTCTTACAATAGCATGTAAGTCAGGCATTGCAAACGTGATTATCCTTATTTTGCAGATGAAGAAACAGAAGTCCACAAATTTAAATAATTTCTACATGATGACAAATATATCAAGTGTCACTGTCAGAGATCATAGGATCATACATAGTTTTAGAACCAGGGAAGGACCACTGAAGTCATCAAATCAAACTTCCTCATTTCACAGATGAGCAAAATGCTGGTCCAAGGACTTACTAAGGTCACATAAGTGTAGAGGTAGGATTTGAAAGTACATCTAGGGCCATTGGCCATTCTAGGACCAATGGAATATTCCACAAGCAGGCTACATGCCTGCTGTAGAATCAAACCTAGCTTCTTGTCATTGCACCTACCTTTCCAGGAGGAGTTAAGAAGAAATGTAGGGTGGAGCCAATAACCCATCCTAGAGCCCTTTCATTAAGCACTTTTGATATCTGTACTGCAGCCATATTCAAGACAAGGAACTGATTTGCTGGCTCCTCTGAAACTAAACAAAAAGGCTCTTTCTTCCCTAATCAATTTCTGTAGGTGACTTTTGCCACTTCATTAATGTGAGTCATCTTTTAATGACTAAATGGGAGATCCCTTCCCTGAAATTTGCACAATACCCAGAAGCCTATGACTTCCTGGAGCTCTTAATAAAAATCCAAATCTATCACCATTCCTAAGACTCTTTTTCAATGAGCTGTTTCCCTTAGGCACTATCCGTCTATATAATTTCCACAGCAATGTAGGGACCCAAACTGAATCACCCTGGATTCACTTTATCCTAGAATAGATCTTAGCAAGAGGCAAGGAAAAAGAAAAGAAAGATATAGCACCTCCAGTGGGCTACAACACCAGATTCGCACTCAGAGGTTGGGTCCCTGTGGCTACCCCAGGATTGAGATACAGAGATTAAGTGATTTCTGTTACATCCACTTACAACTAATAAGTGTTGGATAAGGATTCAACTTCAGGCATTTTGAAATTTCAGATCCCTTCCTTGTATCAATCCCACTGTTTTCCATCATTTGTGATCTCTTGGTTGACCATAGCCTACTTTTATTTCTCATAAATGACAGCTGTTGTATGCAACATTATAAAACAAAGACAGCCCTAACAAGGAATTATGGGCAGCTAGGTGGTGCAGTGGATAGAGTGCTGGGCCTGAAGTTCAAATCCACCTCAGACATTTACTAACTGTGTGCCCCTGGGCAACTCACTTAATCCTCTTTGCCTCAGTTTCCTTATCCATAAAATGTTCCAGAAAAGAAAATAGCAAATTATTCCAATGTCTTTTCCAAGAAAACCCCAAATGGGGTCAAAAAGAGTCAGACACAAGTGAAAACAACCAAACAACAACAATTAGATTTAAAAAAACAACCTTCTTTCATAGACTAACAGAACTTGATATAAATACTAAGCTACTTGAAGGCAAGAGATATGTCTGTTGCTTTTATATTCCTCAGTGACTGCCATATATCCAAGAAATACTTAGACTTGTACAATTTTAGTGGTACAAAAGATCTTAGAGATCATTAAGTTAAACTACTCATTTTGCAAAGGAAAATTGAAATCTAGAAAAATGTGATTTGCCCAATACTTCTTAGTGCTAAGATCAGAATGAAGTCAGGTCAGCATCCTTTCTACCGTCTCACACTGCAGAATGACTGAGGCAGAAATGACTGATGGGTTTAGAGTCAAGAAACTGGTTTGAATCCTACCTTAGACACTTCTTAGCTCTGTGACCTTGGTCACTCAACCTCTGAGCCTCAGTTTCCTCATCTGTAAGATACCTCCAAAGGTTTGTTGTTGTTTATCTATGTAAAGAACTTTGCAAACCGTAAAATGTTCTACAAATGTCATCTGTTCCTGTGAAATGAAAATATCATGAAAACAAGCTAGTTCCACTAGTTTGATTGTCTGAAGCTTACCTTGAAGGAACTTCATTTCCAAGTGGAACTAAAAGGAGATATCACCTACTTTCCATATAGAAGTGTGAGGGATAATTTATAGTTAGTGTCCCCATTCTGAAAAATCAAATCTAGAGTGGCTTCAGTATTCACTAGGCCTAGGGTTAGAGGTCACCTGACCTTCCAGCAATCTGGGGCTTAGAGCAATGGAGACTCTCCCCAGTGCTACCTCAGCACAAGATATGCCAAAAAAGGAAAAGACTGCTTTCCTGGCCTTTCATTGGACACTCACATGTTTCTGGGTCCTTTGTCTCAGAGAGATTCCCGAGCTTAGGTTGTGGGTCAGCCCCCCTACCAATAAGAGTGAAGGCCATTTGGGGGGTTGAGTTTCTGCATTAGAAGATTATATAACCATGGACTGGCTTCTACCTGTTGATCTCTCCCTGCTGACAGGGGCAGAGTCCTTTCTCATGAGAAAGAATAAAGACCTTTTCTGACCTTAGATTCAGATTCTGAACTCTTCCATCTCACACAGAAGCATTAGATTCCATTGTTGTTGAATTCTTTGAAATTACCAAATGAAGCAATCAATGAAACAATAGTCAATCAACATTTATTAAGTACCTACTATATGCCAAGCACTGTGTGCTAAACATTAGATTTCAAGTACAACTAGTTCCTAATCAGGACAAATAAGGCAGATAATGAATACTGCTTAGTGTAGTCACACACATTCTAACCCACACTATTTGAAGTTATAACTGTAAAATATGGTCCAGCCCAATGGAAATATGCAGTACAAATTCGAATAATGCAAACACTTCACATTTGTCATTTGTGCGAATGGGGGCCTAGTTATAATAATAGTAATTCATATTTATCTAGCCATTTAAGGTTTGCAAAGTACTGATTCAAGCCTTCCCATAATCCTGTGAGGTAGGTACTATGGATGCATCAAGCACATTTTACCAGTGAAGAAATTAGGGACACAGCCTGCTGAGGATTTAACACATATTCCATGATCACCCCTGCAGTGCTCTGAGAAGTCTTGTCATGAAGATGAGCGCTCTGTTGGTCAGGGCACTCATCCGTTTTGTCAAGCATCATGGGATCACACTGGAAGGAACCTTGGAGACCACGTAATCCAACCTCCTCATTTTGCAGCTGAAGAACTCAGGGCTCACAGTGGCCATGTGACTTGCCTATGGACTCACAAGCTGTCAGTGCCAGAGTTAGGATTTAAACCCTGACTCTAAATCCAGGTGGCACAGTGGACAGAGCACTGGGCCTCATTTTTCTGAGTTCAAATATGTCCTCAGATACTTACTAGCTGTATGACCCTAAGTAAGTCACTTAACCCCATTTTCCTCAGTTTCCTGATCTGTAAAATGAGCTCAAGAAGGAAATGGCAAACCACTCAAGTATCTTTGCCAAGAAAACCCCAAATGGGGTCTCAGAGAGCCAGACAGGACTGAAAAATGATGAAACAACAACTAAATCTAGTGCTAGTCATCACTCCAAGTATAAAGTTGTAAATGTCCCACAGTCAACATATCCACATGGGACCTGAGAAGTCTTTCATAACAACCATCTGATTTAAGCACAATAGGGAAACTGGACAAATTCTATCCTGTTGACTTTAATCAGTTCTCTTCTTAAGCAGGTCACATACTTGATATACTTGATGCTTCCTATCAGTGGCCTTCTTCAACGCCAACGATCCCTATGGGATCTTCTAACCAATTCTATCCTGTTCTTTGGACCAGCTCTTGACAAAAATAGGCTTTTTTTTTTAAAATGAGTTTGCATTTCCTGTCAAGGACATCTTCAGAGCTTTCATTTTACAGAGAAGTGAAACTTACAGTGTTAAATAGAGTGTGACTTTTCCTTTGAGTTTAAGAAAGCAGTAAGGGAAGGGAGATGATAAATTATTAAAACCAGTGTTTTAAAATATGAAAATTATATATAAATGTGTTCTTTAAATCATATTGAAATGCTGCCTTCACAGTCTGCATTGTGAAGGGCAAGCCCTGCCCTAGGTATTTATCCATTTTTTAAGAAAAAAAATATTTCAGTAATGTACATGACTAGTTATCAATTTGGTGAGGAAGATGGTTTTTCAAACTTTTTAGGATCAAAGATTTAGAACTGGAAGGAACATCTAGCCCAGCGATTTCAAACTCAAATAGAAATGGAGGAAGGGGGTCCTACTAAACCAGACAGAAGTATTTCTTCAGGATTTACTTTATTTATTTAGTTTAAAAGTATATTTTTTTATCATTTTTTATTTTTAAAATATTTTATCATATTTTTATTTATTTTGTTAAATATTTCCCAATTACGCTTTAACCTAGTTTGGGTCCTCTGTTTGAAATTTCTGGTCTACAGCATATTCCAATAAAAAAAGAATTTGTTTTTCCTTCCTTTGGCTTTTACTCAGATATTCTGAATCACACTTCTCCCACTCATGAGCTCCCTCACCTAGCCTCACCAAGCAAATTCTTCACAATACTATGAGTACAAGAAAATGATTTTAATGATGACAATATTGGAATTCAAATAACTGAAGATCATATGGCTGACCCTGGGTTTAATGATTTATATTGACTTTCCAAAGGAATTCTAGAGAATTCTAGGCAGGTGTTTACAACTTCCCGGTTTTATATGAATTATAGTTGCCATTCATAAATAGTGTTGCTCTATCAAAAAGGGAAACAAGTCAAAGACACAGTTGTCACATTAAATAGTGAAGAATAAATAACACATACCTTCAGAGATTCCAGGATGAAATAAAACTGCTCTAAATTATAAGGATCTGAAGCATTGCAAAATTACGAGGCCTTTGAATATTTTGTTTTATGTTAGTCCATTGGGATCAGTGGATAGCGGCTTATGTTAGTGGCCTTGCTATTTCAGTTACTGTATCATTTTCATTTTTATTGGTGAAGTAGCCTTTTAGTTCTATTTTACCTATAAGTTTGAGACTTTAATACTCTGCTTTTTCATGTCTTAACTTCAGTTTTCTTGTTCATAAATGGAGTTTTAATATCCTTTCTGAAATCTAGCTTATACTAGAGAGTGCATGTAAATTACTTCACAAACCATAAAAGGTAACGTCAATGCAAGAAGTGGAAAGGGCACCTGAAATCCCAAATAAATTTGATGTGCAGCAAAACAAATAAAACCAGTGACAAATAAAAACAATGGCCATAATAATGTTTATATAACTAAAGACTTCAGAATTCTAATCAATGAAGTGGTGACTGGGTGGCAAAATGGATAGAGAAGTAGACTTGGAATCAGGAAGACTCCCCTTCATGAGTTCAAATCCTACCTTAGACATTTACTGTCTGTGTGACCTTGGGCAAGTCACTTAATCCTGTTTGCCTCAGTTTCCTCATCTATAAAAGGAGCCCCAGAAAGAAATGGCAAACCACTCTAGAATCTCTGTCAAGAGAACCCCCAAAAAAGGGTCATAAAGAGTCAGACACAACTGAATAAGAATAATAATCCTGACATCAGAAAACTTGAGGGTGAGGCGGGTCTCCCTCCCCTCGGCCAAGAGCTGGTGGACAATGGCCGGGACAACAGCTGCCTGACCAATGTGCTGATATTTCAGACATGGTCAGTGTGTTCCTTGATTGTACTTGTTACAAGGAAGGGCTCTAAGGGTGTCATTGGGAAGGGACAGTTGATGTTATTGTTTTTAAGAGCACAAAACACTCTTTCTTTTAAAATAAAGAACATTAGGTTTGGAATCAGGAGGCCTGAGTTCAAGTACAGAGCCTGCTGCTTACATACTATGAAACCAATTCACTTCTTTGAAATGGGGGTAATTTCACATGTATTTACAGGTTTGTAACGAAATTGCTTCATAAACTATAAAGTAGTATATAAATGTGAGCAGTTAATAGTATAACTAGCAAGTTAGAAATACTCATCTTCAGAAAGCTACTGAAAAGTATTATGTTATTTGAAAAACTTAGATAGTAATGAGCCCTTGAAGAGGCAGCTTGGCATGGTGGATGGAGAGGCCCAGGTTCAAGCCCATACTGACCGCTTGACTGAGTCAAGTCATTTACTTGAACAGAACTGTTGGCTATTCTCTAAGACTCAAAGGTAAAAAGGAGGTGTGCACCTGCTTCGGAAGAGGGAGTCTTTGTGTCTGGGAATTCCTTCTGCTAATGAAATCACAGGTCCAGACCGTACTGCAAACAAAAGACCAGGCATTCCACTCCTGAAAAGATGCTGCAGCAACTTTTAGGATCTTCTTAGCGTTTTCCTGCCTCGCTGTATTCAGATCTGTGTCACTATTTTACTTATATTTTTCTGGGTTCATATTGTTCCACTGAGGGCTGTCTTAGTATTTGTACTTTTCTTCTGGAAGGAAACCTTAGAAGGCCACTGATTCTTCTTGAACAAAAGGGAACAATAGCCCAATGTCAACTCTTGGAGTTACTCTGTGAAAGTTTCTAAACTCAAGAGCTTTGAAGAAGACTGGTGATGAAGAGACTAGAGCTTCAATTATGTAACCTGGGGCAGGGGTAGGCAACAAGTATTTGCTATTTTATTTGATCCGTACAACAACCCTAGTATGTAGGTACTATTATTATTTCAATCTTACAATTGAGGAAATTGGGACTTGTCTAATTCACACAGCTACTGTATTTTTTTTTTTTGCTTTTTGGAGGGGGGAAGGCAGGGCAGTTGGGGTTAAGTGACTTGCAAAAGGTTGCCCAGATATTAAGTATTAAGTGTCTGAGGCCGGATTTGACCTCAGGTCCTCCTGACTCCCAGACTGGTGCTCTATTCACTGTGCCACTTACCCACCCCTACTGTATTTCTAAGGTAGAATTTGGACCCAGCTCTTCCTCCTTCCCGGATTAGCACTCTATCCACTGTGCCATCTAGTTGCTTCAGATAAGCTCGGGAACTCAGGAAATAAAGGGCTGGTCACCCGTAACCAGCTTTGAAAAGTGATTAAGAATGCAGGGCAAGTCCTATCTTAAGCGTCTCTTTATAGTAATAGGGGCTAGCAATAAATTTGAATTCTACTGTGATATCCCCTAGGTCTTCAGGGGCTATACACAGTTAGAGTGGCAAAACACGGAACAGTGAGTGGATCAACAGACTAATTTCATTTTCCTTAAAAGGAGACAACAGAGTGCATGCAGGTAGGCAGTGCCATCTTGAGTCCTATTAATTCCAGAGGGCTCCACAAATTCTGGTCAAAGTGGACTCCTGGACCCAAAGTAGATATTTGGACATTTTTGAATCATTACTTTTTTCTGCTTTTATCCAATTGCTTATAGTTTTGTTGGATGGGGTTACCAATGCTTATGCAATTAGAACAGAATTTTAATTTCAAAGATCAAATACTTTATGGATAAAAAGTCCCCTAAAGTACACCCACTCCTACTACAACACACACACACACACACACACACACACACACACACACACACACACACACACCCCTCCCAGTTCTAAGATTTTCTGACTTAGACATAAAGGTTACTAATCCCATAGTTAACCAGAAATCGAAGAGGATTGTGATCAAATATGAAATACTAATATGGAAGCCATTTTACATAGAAAGTAATTTTAGACTAAGAGAAAGACATTGCCAAAAGGCACTGCCCACCTACGTGCGCCCTGTTGTCTCCTTTTGAGGAAAATGAAATTAGTCTGCCAATCCACTTACTGTTCTATGTTCTGCCACTCTAACTGATTGAGTGATTGGTGAGCCTTCTGACATAGAGAAAACTCACCATGTCAACAATAAAAAAGTTTATTTTATAAATCCTTGCAGTATGACTTTGATACTACTATGTATGTGGAATGGCAGCCAGATTCCCAAAGTAATGCTTACACTTATGTCCAGTGGCATCAGAGAATCGACGAATCATACCTGCTGCCATTCCTTTGTGACGTATGGCAATGACTAAGAATTCACAGGATCTTTAAAGAATCTTAGAAATTAAGACTATGTCATTTGAAAGAAACTAAAGAACTTCCAGATGGCTATAGACTAACTCCCCCCACCTACACCTTTAGTAAGATATACACCCTTAGAAGCCACTTGTGAAACTCCATGTACAGTGTATGAGAGGTAGGGGATTTTCTTCGTCTACACTTCCCACCTTTACTTTGCATAATCTTTGGAAAGTACCTTAGGAATCTCTGTCCACGGATAGATGCCATGGAAAGAGTAGTGGGGTCCAGGCATTTTGGAAAACAATTTGGAACTATACCCTAAAGTTACTAAACTGTGACTCTAAATTGCCACTAGGTCTATGATCCCAAAGAGATTAAAGAAGGAAGAAGATGACTTACGTGTAGAAAACTGTTTATAACATCTCTTTTGTGTTAGTCAAAAATGAGGCTGTCTTCTCATTGAGTAATGGCTAAACTACGATGCCAACAATGACTACAGAGGACCCATAATGAAACAGACTACCCAACTTCTGACAGAGAGGGGATGGATTTAGGGTCTTCACTGAGACATGTGTATATATACATACTATATATTTATATATATATATACATACATATACTATATATTTACATATATACATATATCTGTGAGTATACATGGCTTATGTGGGAATTTGTTTTATTTGACTACATATGTTTGTTACAAGGATCTTGTTTTTCTTTTTTCCCCCAAGGCAGGGAAGAGATAAGGAAATAAAACAGACTTTTTTTTATTTAAAAAAAATTAAATTCATTTTTTAAAAAAAGCAGAGAGCTTGGAGCCATAAAACCTGAATTTAAGTTCCATTTTCAACTATTTATGTGACTGTCTGTAGGAGATAGGTTCCTCTCACCCTTGATTTTCATATCTGTAAAATGGAGATAATCCCTGAAATACCTATCTCACAAGGCAATAGTAAAAAAAAAAAAAAAGTGCTCTGGAAACACTAGTAATGAATGAACATGGATCTCTCCCAGTTTTATGACTTTATGATTCCATAAACTGATGGGAAAGATGTTAATGGTATGATTTTCAGATTACGTTCTTATGTCTTTCATTGCAGGCTAGATATGCAAAAGCGGAAAGAATTGAGATTTATTATCATTGTAAATTATACTGTAAGTCTTCTCTCAGGCTGAGTTAATACAGCAAAAAGGAGTGATGAGGATAGATGAGCTCATATGAATGGAGGATCATAGACTTAGGAACTCAAAGGCCATTTAGTTCAAACTCGACATTTTACAGATGAGGAAACTTGTTCCTAGAGTTTAATCACTGCCCAGAGTCACACAATTAATATGTGAAAGGGCCAAGGTTCTGCTTTTCAGACCAGAATAGCTCAGATAATCTTTTTGCTCATAGAGACTTGCTTCAGAAGACTTTGGTTTTTCATTTGTTTTGCTTTAAATGTCCAATTTTTAAAAAAAATTACTGTGATGGACCTTCTCTCTGGGCATACTAACGAAGAGCTGCTTTTCTTTTCTGCTCCTGCTTGTCATTTGGGAATGTAAGGCTCAGAGGTGGGGTCTAGGGAATGTGAGGAGACATGATGCCAACTGAAGCCCTGATCTGGAACTGGAAATCAGCTATCCAGTTAGCTTCATTTATTTCAAAAATACTTTGAGGAACCAGAATGTTTCTTTATTTCTTAAAGGTCAACAGAAGGAAGTCCATCTAGACAGTGTTATGAAATGGGAAATAATAGCAATATATGACTAGAATAACAGCATTAAATAGTAATTAAAATTTAAAAAAATAATATAATATAGGATCTATAGCAGCTAAATATTTGTTGACACCTTGAAAAGTTGTAATATAAAGTTTTCAAACATAATGTAACCATACCCCCTTTTTTCTTTGAATTTTCTAAATAACACGATTTTTTATGTTAAAAGCAGGTCTCCTAATGTTACAGTACAAAAACTTGTATACTTTTTTTTTTTACTTGCTTCTAGGCCAGTGGTTCTCAACCTTCCTAATGCTGGAACCCTTTCATAGTTGCATGTGGGTGTGTCTACATGTGGGCAGACCCGCCTGGAGATGGATAGAGGAGGTTCCTAAGACCATTGGAAATATATGTTTTCCAATGGTCTTAGGCGACCCCTGTGACTCCTGTGAAAGGGTCGTTTGACCCCAAAGGGGTCGCTACCCACAGGTTGAGAACCGCTGTTCTAGGCCAACCCCTACAGACATTATTCAGGGAAGAAATGATTGCAAAGAGGTGGGAAGGGCTGGGAGGGGCTATCTTCCCCATGCAACAGCTGCTGACCAACTCCAACCATCAGACAGAATGTCACAGGAGCCCAGAGTATAGCAGCATCCCCTCGTCTATCTACTGGTCCTGCTTCCACCCTAGCCCTCACAGCCAGCATCTGGGGAAACAATTCCTGTGAAGGAGGGTCACTCATCTTCCTCAACTACTGACTGCCACCTGCAAGATAGAAAAGCCAGTCTAAGAAGCAAAGTGTGGGGACAGAGGAGAAGGGGGCTGGGGATAGAGGTTTGTAGGGAGGGTGGGAGGTTTGGAAAGACAAGCCAGGCAACCACTACAGCTTTGGTCACTATTTCCCCTCAGACTCTGAGAGATAGCTCAAGATTCTGAACCTAAGAGTCTTGGAAATAGACATGCTTCTACACAGTCCCTAAAACCACCCCCCTGGGAAGTTATAGCACCTTGCATAGCCATAGCCTGGCAGCAGATCCTGTAGATGATACAACTACATCTTTTGAAAACTTAAAAAGGAAGTTATTGCACCGAGGTCCCTGGCACTATCAAATGGTTCAACATCAAAAACTGATAGGATTTTATCAGACATTAATGTCTGTTTCACTGCTACTCCCTAAAGGACCATGGGACTTTTCCATATGACTTGTAGATGAAATCTTTCATATGTATTGTCTCTCTCATTACAATGTGAGCTTCTTAAAAACTGGGATTGTAAGACAGTCTCTTTGCATCACCAGAGCTTAGCAGAGTGCTTTGTATATAGTAAGTGCTTAATAAATGTTTCATTCATTCATTCACCTGTAATTAAAAATAGAATAATATAACATCTCACACCTAGGAGAGTGGTATGTTACTTCATGATGCTAATGAGTATGCTGAATTCATCTAAGGAAGAGGAATAACTCTTTCTGAGTCAAAAAATTTAGATTGATAGTTTTCTACTCAATTAAAAATCACTTGAGACCAAACAATAAGTCAGTTCAATTGATTTGTTTTTAAATTCAGTCCCTGAATTGATCAGATATCTGACTGAATTATATAACCATGTAGTTTCAGAACTAGAAACCCACTAGTCCAGGGATTCTCAACCTTTTCTGTCACGGGAAGCTTTGACAGTCTGCTGAAGCCTATGGACTCCAGAGAATAATGGCTTGTTTTGTTTTTAAGCATCAAATAAAATGCATTATATTGATTTAGTTATCAGATTATGAAAAAAGTTTCAAGACCCCAGGTTAAGAACCTCTGCCCTAGTCCACTAGCTCTTTATTTGACAGATGAAGCAGACAAATAAAGTGATTTACCTGTAGTCACATAGCAATGCTAGTGTGACTGGAGCTAGAATCCTGTTCTCCTGACAGTGCTTATCCAGTACTAGTTACTAGAGGATAAATACCAGGTACAGTCCTTATCCATTACCAGTACAGATAACCATCACCACCAAAATTCCTGGAAAGAACAGCAGAGAACTAAGAATTTTAATAACCTCTTTAAATGATGTTATGAAAGAAAATGAGTTTCTAGCCCAGTGGTTCTCAACCTTCCTAATGCCGTGACCCTTTAATAGAGTTCCTCATGTTGTGGTGACCCCCAACCATAAAATTATTTTCATTGCTACTTCATAACTGTAATTTTGCTACTGTTATGAATCATAATGTAAATATCTGATATGCAGGATGTATTTTCATTGTTACAAATTGAACATAACCCACAGAACCGCTGTTCTCGTTTTTTCTCCTCTGGTGCCTCACAAAATATGTCAGCATAGTCAGTACTGGTTTTGTTTTTTTTTCAAATGGATAAGTGAGTGGGACGCTGGGCTATCTAGCCCAAGATACAAAGAAGTAGAAGACTTGGAAGGTCTTATAGTCTCAAGAGGGAGTCAGGACAGAGGCTTACATTTATAAATAATACCAAGTGACAAATGAAAGGTATTGCACATACAACATAACCTCCTTTTTCAAAAAGTTCTAAGTCACTGTGATTCTTCACTGAGTTGACTGAACTAGCTGCTTTCTTTCTTTGGGGGTTTGGTGTTGTTTTGTTTTGTTTTGTTGGTCCAGACCAGCAGGACCTACAAGGTATCAATTAGAAAGCAAGACAACAGACAGAGACAGAACAGGAATGTATAAGAGTAACCTCAGGAAATCCGAGCAGGGTACCATATTCCAATGGGCATTCTTTTGAACTGATATTTTTCATTTGTTTTGATTTAAGCGGTGGGTTGTTCATTTTTTTCTGAACCACAATTAAATGAGCATAAAACAAAGGAAACTTTGTACTTCTGTAAAACTTCGTGTCTCAGACTGTCTATTCTGGTGTACACTTCCTCCTACTGAATCTTTCTTTCACTTCCTTCCTATGTAGCATTGATTTTCCTTTATTTCATGGAGACTCATTGTCTTTGGAGCCTGCAGAAGCAGAGAGAGGACCCAAAAGGTATTTTCAACATTGATATGGATGAATATTGCCTCTTATTTGAATTGTCAGTCTGTAAACTGGAGATATATATGTATATATACATATATATATATATATATACACACACAAAATATTAGTGTAAAATGTAAACTAATGAGAAAAAATTATCTATCTCCAGTGAAAATTCCTGGAAAGAACAGCAGAGAAGTAAGAATTTTAATAATCTCTTTAAATGATGTTATGAAAGAAAATGAGTTTCTAGCCCAGTGGTTCTCAACCTTCCTAATGCCACAATCCTTCCTCATGTTGTGGTGACCCCCAACCATAAAATTATTTTCATTGCTACTTCATAACTGTAATTTTGCTACTGTTATGAATCTATCTGATATACAGAATGTATTTTCATTGTTAC
>CM053580.1:148937405-148944905 GCA_028627135.1 Pseudochirops cupreus
CTTTGAAAAAAAAAAGACCAAAAATGGTAGGATCAAACTCTAGCTTCCTAAGAAAAAAGAAAATATTTTGGTAAATGTCTTGTTGAATATTTTGTAATTTGATTGTGTTATGTTAAATGATTTGTCTGTGGTTTGCTTTTTTTTTTAACTCCGAGATCAATCAAGAGGCGGAGAATAGTTGCTTATTCTAAATTTCTGCTAGAATGAATGTGAATTCAGCTTAAAAATAGAGTTGGAAGCAGGAGAAATAACCTTTATGAATGACCATGTTATCTCCCTCTTGTTTTTAACCCTCCAGTTCTTAAAATGTTGTTGCTTGGTATGTCCAAGAATTTAGTCTGATACCTGGTAAAAATGTATAGCATCTCTAAATGTTTTCTGTAAGTGTATACGTGGGACCCAGGATGTCCCAAAAATCTTGGTGCCGTTGCAAGCTTTAGTTTGTATATGTATATAATTTGTATGGCTATATTCAGTTTTAATATACTTATATATAGTTTTATAATCAGAGCTGCACGCTTTTGCAATACCGTGTGTGACAAACCAAACACATACACAAACATACATATGTACACATGTAGATATACATATCTATATCCACGCAATATGTATATAAAATAATTTTAGCTATATTTTAATTATATAGTTTTAATAGTTATATATACAGTTTAATAGTTTAAAACTGAACTAAAACTTTTGGGGCACCTAGGATATACAACACATGTATATACATATACAGAACACAAGTCAAGAGTGGCAAAAAACAAAAAGGGCAGTGATCTTTGTTTCATTTATTTTAACTATGTGGCAAGTCAAATATCTGATCATGTTTTTGCCTGTAATAAGACATATATCAGAGCATATGGAAAACGCATTCTGATTTGTAAAACAGGAATTCATGTATTACAGATATTGGTCAATGTTCCATTTTGCTCTAAAAGAAAGGGTCCCAAAGGTTTCTGAAAGAATATAAAATCTACATCTCAAGAAAGGAAATTGCTAACATAATTCTCTTTCTCTCTCTTATACACACACAGACGCACACATAAACACACACGCACACACACACACACACACACACACACACACACACCCCTCTCTCTGTCTCTGTCTCTGTCTCTCTCTCTCTCCACTCTCCTATTTTCTCCCCCTGCTTAGAATCATAATATAATAACTATGTCTATCAACTGGGTTTGGAATTAAGAAGACTCGAGTTCAAATGCTATCTCTGATACAGAATATATGACCATAGGCAAGTATCTTAACCTTTTCATGACCCAAGCAAATCTCTAAAAGTTGCAGAGCATGTATTAATCTGAATTGACAGAGGGAATTTCCTTACCAAAAGTTCCCTGTACCAATTCTGGTGCTCCTTCCTCCCCAAGACGTAAATATAATCTCATATTTGTGTCTGAAAAAATATTTACATGTGTGTATACATATATGTATGTATGTATATATGTATGTATGTGTGTATGTGGGGGGGTGGATATAGTACCTAGCACAGTACCTTATGCCTAGGCAATGATTGATAAAAGTTTACAGCGAATGATGATCCTCTAACACACACACACACACACACACACACACACACACAGAGTGAAATTAAATAAACATCGTTTATTTTAAATGAAGTAATTTGATTTTTAAAAATTTCATAAAGCTTAGAAAAGTTTATTACAAAGGCTATTCAATTTTGGTCTGGATTTTCCCCCTAGATGTGTATGTTATTACTAACACATGCTCTTACTATATTAAATCAGAATATTAAGTTTGGACTGACTTATTAAGTTGCCTTCTTCAAAAACTCTTTTGTATATCTTACCTAAAGACTAGACTAGCCAGAGTGTGCTGTTAAATATTTAACAGCAGAAAAAAAAATATAAGCACAATACACTTTTAAGTTTAATCTGCAAGTTAAGTGACTTGCCCAGAGTCATACAAATAATAGATATTTTGAGACAAGATTTGAACTAGTCTTCCTAACTCCAAATCTGGATCTCTATCCATGGCCTCACTGAGTGGCCTCTTTGAGGGAAGAGAGGCTATTTAGTTTAGAAAAAATTTATCTTGAAAAAAATATGACAGTAATTTTCAAATATTTCAAGGGCTATTGTGTTAGGAGTGGGTTAGTTAAATTTATGTTATGTGGCTCCAAAGTGTAGGAAGAGTAAAAAATTCAGCAGCTGAAGTACAGAAAGGCAGATTCTAAACAAAAACAAGCAAAAGTAAGACTTTTTTAAACCAATTGTCACTGTGCAAAAATTAAATACATTTACTTATGAGATAGTAAGGTGTCTGCTACTGAGGTGTTCAAGCAGACATTAGGTAATTTTGTTAATATTAAAAGTTTGGACCTCTCAGGTCCTTATCCATTCTGAGATTCAGTGATTCTATGAATACTACACAAATTTACACTGTAAGACTTACAGGTTTATGGTATTTGTCATAGAATTTAACATGCAATTAGATATATTTCAACATTTATAAAAAGGGAAGAGGTTTGGGTTCCGTTTTGGTTCTTCCGTGCATCAGAGAAAGAATAGCAGAGGTTTTTCTCCTTTAGGGAAATCTATTAGTCACAACAGTTAGAGAAGCATAAAAATATCACACATATAGCCTTTTATTCAAAGTGCTTACTTAGAAATGAAAAGAATGTACATTTATCTAATCCAGGGGTGGGGAACCTGGGGCCTAAAGGCCATATGTGGCCTTCTAAATCCTTAGGTGCCACTGAATCAATCAAAAGGCCACACTTGAAGATTTGGAAAACCACGTGGGGCCTTCAGGCCCAAGGTTCTCACCCCTGAATTCTAATCATTCTGTGTAAAATGTTTAGATGGCAGAACATTCATGGTTTTTCATCCATTGTTCACCTGGTACTTTTACTACCTCATCTGCTAATTTCTACTTCATATCTTCTAAGAATATTCATATTTCTAGAAGACTTTAAGGTTTACAAAATGTTTTCCTCGTCACAGCTGTGTGAAGTAGCTATTATTATCCTCGTATTACAAATGAAGAAACAGAGAATCCAAGCAGAGAAATGACTTATCCACAATCATACAACTAGCGAGTGGAGCCAGGATTCAAATACAAGTCTTCTGATTTTCAAATCCATCTCACTATTCCTCACACAGTCAATAATCCTATAGTTATACTTTGCCATCAATTCAACCTGGAATACTTTCCATTCTCCAGGAATAAGAATTGCTTGAATTTATGCAGAGTTTTATGGTTTCCAGGTGCTTTATGTAGTATTTCACTTAATTCTCACAGTAACACTGTGAGGAAGGTAATGCAAATTTTATATCCTGAGGTGCTGAGAAGTTAGGTGACTTTTCTAAGGTCACATAGCAAAAGAATGAGACTCGAACCCCAGTCTTCTTTCCACTTTAGCACCCTTCCTCCAGAAAGCCCTATCACCTTTTCAAAATTCTGGGCTCTTATTACCTGGGAAATAATGTCTTATATCTGTAGGTTCATAGCTTTAGAGCTGGAAAGGGCCTCAGTGGTAATCTGGTTCAAACTTCTTATTTTTTAGATGAGGAAACTGAGGCCCAGCATAGTTAATATAAATCACATAAACTCTCCAGCATAAATAGTTGCTCCCTATACTGGGCTGCTATCCTTTTTTTGTTTGACTCTTCTTCCTCCCCTCCTCCTTCTTTCCTTCTTTTTTCCTTCCTTCCTTCCTTCTTTCCTTCCTTCCTTCCTTCTTTCCTTCCTTCCCTTCCTCCCTTCCTTTTAGGTCAGAAAGACCTAAGTTCAAATCTAGCCTCTAGACAATACCTGTGTGACCCTGAGCAAGTCACTGCTTCAGTTTCCTCAAGTGTAAAATAGGACTAATAATAGTATCTATTTCTCAGAGTTGTTGTGAGGATCAAATAAGATAATACTGCAAAGTATTTTGCATGATACCTGGCACAAGGATTAATAAATGCTTGCTTCTTCCCTCCCTGATCCTTTTGCTTTCTTCTTTCCTTGCCTTCCTCTCCTTTCCTCCCTACTTTCCTCTCATCCTTTCCTTAATTTTATTGATATTTTTTCCAACACATCAAAAGACCCCCAGGATACTTCCGGTGAAATCACCCCTGATATAAATCCTCTCAAATAGTTAAGCAAAACAGGATAAAAGAATGATTGTGACTATTAGTTTTGCATCCTTATACTTTAGCCGTTTTTATTTCTTAAAAGAGAGGACATGTGGATGATTGAGTTAATACTAGTGTCATTTAATGTTTTTAATCTGAGTCTTGTTACTATTAAAAGTTACAGAGTCGTAATCAATCAACAACCATATTAGTAAGCACCTAGTTATAATGATGTATATTGATCATTTGATTCTACTTTATTCACTCTGTATTACTTCATACAGATCTTCCAATATTACTCTGAAGTCTCTGTCTTCCTTGCTCCTTATGTAATATACCACTGCATTCATGAGCTGACTGCAGCGTTTTCAGCTGTTAGCCTGTATTGGACTGGTGTAGTTTCTTAGATAGCACAAGAAGTTGTCCACATTCTTGCACCACTTGGTTTTCTTTATTAAAGAGCCTACTTTGTGACAAGCTGAAAACAGGAAGATAACAGCAGGAGAGTCCTGGACCTCGAGGAGCTTACGTTCACTAGTATAAAACTGATAAAATAAATTCAAATGAATTAATAAATTCAAAGTGTATAATAATACAAAATAATTTCAAGAGGGAGAGAGTATTTTGGTTTTCTAGATAATTACTTCATAGAGAAGACAGTCATATACTGGGTTCATTTTGCTTATTAAATGGAACCCCTAGCAACCTCCCTCTGAACTGATGGTTGGGAAACCAGATGCTTAACCACAGCGGAGGGATTGTTAGCGTGCAGACCTTGGGCCAGAGACCAGGTGGGGCTGGGGCGGGTCCAAGTCAGGGTCAAGGATTTCAACTCTTAGCCAAGTATTGTACTTAATTATGAACTTTCTAGGTCCTGATGTGGGCCAGACATGGATATTTATCAGACATAACCTGACTTTGACCAGTAACTGATAAAAGTTGAACCTTTTACATAGTCTCATACATCATACTGCATATGAGTTGGGAGTGGGTGTTTCAAAACTATTGGTAAACAAACTTCATGAATGGCACATTTTAAAAATAATAAACTACATTTGTAATTTGAGGAGAATTACAGCTAAATAGAATTCATTTTGAAGAATCAAAGAAATGCATTAACCTTTGCTGACTAAGGAATCCAAGAAATTAGATTAAAAGACTACTTCTAATGCTTACCTGGGAAAATCATTTAACTATGCTGGGCCTTGGTTTCCATGTCTAAAAAATGAGAAGTTTGGACCAGATGACCACTGAGGCCCCATCCAGCTCTAGAGTTATGAACCTACAAATATAAGGAACAAATAAGAAGACAAATCAGACTAACTCTTATTCTTCATCTAATTTGGTTCATGACCCAGACCACTTACCCTCATTTCACTTTTGCCATCTGTTGACTAGGTTGTTCCCTTCCTCTCATGACAGGAGGGAAGCATAGAACTGCATTACAGTTTGGTTTCAAAGTTCTTCAAATTACATTCCTTACATCTATAGACCTGAGGGGACTGAGACTTGTGAAATTTGATGATAAATGACACAACAATTATAAAGCAAGAGCTTGTTGATGTCCCTATGAATTGTCAAACAAAATAAATTAGACGAGAGCGTTAATTTCCTTCCTTCTTTTCCCTCTTTTTTCTTTCTTCCCTTCTTTCTTCCCTTCTTTTCTTTTCTTCTTCATTTCTTCTTTCCTTCCTTCCCTTTTTCTCTCTTCTTTCCTTCCTTCTTTTTCTTCCTTCCCACCTTCCTTGCTTACTTCCTTTCTGTCTCTTCTTTCTTTCTTCCTTTCTTTCTTTCTTTCTTTCTTCTAACTATCTCACCTAGGCTACTCCTGGGCCCAGTCCCAGTAATGATTAGCACAAAAGCTTTAATTTGCTCCATTTTTTAAAAACTTGGGCTAGTTCACTCATCCTTAGGCAGCTTGACAGCTCTCTGCTCCAGGGGAGCTCATCATATTGATGCCAGACTCAATGCAGACACCTAATTGGATTTAGCCTTACTGCTGCTTGGAACTCCTGAACTCAAGGGATCCAACCAGCCTCAGCCTCCCCAGCAGCAGGAATTATAGACATGCACTATCATTAATTTCTAAGAGCAAAGCAACCTAGTGAAAAGCCCTAGGTTTGGAATCAGGAGATGTGGGTTTCAATCCTGGCTCTGTGCTACATCTGTGATATGGGGCAAATCACTTTCCCCTCTTTAGGCCTTGGTTTCCTAATCTGTAAAATGACCAATTGGCCTAGATAATATGTAAGGTTCCTTCTGGTTAATAAGACCATGGAAATAAGCCCTGCCCTAGGAAATATTTTGTCTACCTTGTAATGTCCTGTCACAAATTTGTTTATATTATGGGAAAGGTGGTTCATACTAAAGTCTCCTGATTAGGTGTTAATGGGCCTTACCTGGTCACATTTTCACCTTATTTCTAAGACATTTTTGCTACTTTACTTAGAAGAACAGTGTGGAATGAGCAAAAAAATATTTAGAGTCTGATAATATTCCATTATTGGAAGATGCTTGCTGCTAAGTATAGTATACAATATCCTCCTCATTTACAGGAAATAAAATTTTGAAATAATAATACCTAGCAAAGGTCTGCAAAGTGCTTTACCTGTGTTAGCTCATTTGATCCTTGCAAGATCAAGGTATTATTATCCACCTTTTACAAATGAGGAAACTGAGGCAGACTAAAGTTAAGTTACCTGCCCAGGGTCACTTACCTAGTGTCTGACATAGGATTCAAACTCTCACCTTCCTGACCTCAGGTTCAGTTTTCTATCCACTGAACTCTCCCCACACCCATCCCCAGCTGCCTAAAATCTTCAGGAACAGATAAATCCACGAGTATTTGACTCAGAATCCTGACAGAAGGTGCTAATTTCTCTTGTAAGCTTACCCTTTCCAATACACTTTCAATTCTTTTGATTACAGTAGGAGTGAGTGCGAGTTCACCCCAATGCAAGAACATTTATTTATGCTCGAAATACTGGACTCGGTTGGAATTGTCTTTAACGAGCTTCTGTTGATCCCAGAGAAGGCAAGGAAGACCAAGAGATGGTCTCTAGGTTTCTCTATCCCTAATGTTTGGAAACAAAATAATAAAACCACCCCATGAAGAAATTTCCCTGCTTGCCCCACCTCGTTCCCTTCCTCTCATGAAGGAGGGTTTGGTTTCAAAGTCCTTTCCTGCTGGACAGGCCAGACAGCTGGCCTCAGAAATAAATGGTGACAGTAATCATGGGGAAAGGTGCTTAATTAAAGAGAGCAGATGATCAGTGCTTGAAAGAAAGATTTGCTAAGATAAGCCAGTGTAGAAAAATTCCCTAATATTTATCTTCAGTTAATGCTGGAATACATTAATCTATGTTTTAGAGAATAGTTCTAAAAATTTCTCAGAAAATAAAACAAT
>CM053580.1:148949905-148981118 GCA_028627135.1 Pseudochirops cupreus
TTTAAAAGTAACAAGATTTGAGAAAGGATCATTAAATCTAAAGAATCTTTTTTTTATTTTGTTTTACTCATCTTATCGTTGGTAGTCAATTGAATTGAGTTCCTTGTGTGACTCTTTCATCCTTTTTAGAGAGCTTTCCTTCTAATATTAGCCTTGGAACACTAATTTTTTCAAGCATGGCCTCTGATACAATACCATCCATCCAGCTACTATTTGGCTTATCCCATGCCTAACGTCATTTTGGTTTGGGCTAAGACATTTGGGCACAGGCCAGGACCAGTGAATTCAATTAAAATCAACAAAAATTCATTATAGCTCAACAAAGAAATTCCACTAAAGCCGATAAAAATGTATTAAACAGCAACCACGTATAAGGCACTGTGCAAGACAGTGGGGGTTCAAAGACAGATATGACACTGTTATCTTCTTCTGAGTGTATATCTTCCCTGCCACCAGAATAGATTATGGTCAAGTTCTTTTTTGTTATTCTTGTTTGCTCATTTTTCCAGCCTATTTCCTGACTTTGAACTTTATGTTATAACATCCAGTCAATTGTCAAAGAATACTCAGTCACTATAAAAAAATTGCAACCCTAAAGCACATTTTTAAATTCATCTTTGCAAGATACTTTTTCTCTGTGGCAAAATAAGGGTAACAGAATAGACATATAATTGGGGTATGAAAAACTATCATAATTACTAAACTCATCAGGGAACAAGAAGGGTGTTTGGAGTGACTGGTTGATCTAAATCCTAATCCTGTCTAGGTAGGTAGATTTGGAAGGTAATGGTGAGTTTTCTTTGGATACTCAAACAAGCAAAAAAACTTCAGTGGTTTGTTTCTTCTTATTTCTAGAACAAAATACAAATACCTCAACATGACATCCAAAGCCTTCCATAATATGGCTCTCACCACCTTGCCTGTCAGGGGCAGCTAGGTACTACAGTGGATAGAGCACTGGACCTGGAGTCATGAAGATCTGAGTTTAAACCAGGGTTGATACTTACTTGTTGTGTGACCCTGGGCAAGTCATTTAACCCCTATCTGCCTCAGTTCCTCATCTGTAAGATGGAGATGCACTGGAGAAGGAAATGGTGGACCACTCCAGTATCTCTGCCCAGAAAACCCTATGAATATAGTCCATGGAATCATAAAGAGTCGGTTGACCAAACAAAAGCAACCTTGCTAGTCCCATTTCATATTATTCCCAATTCCATACTCTACATTCCATCTCCTACTTCTGACTTTTCCCTACTTTTGGAACACACTCCCTCTCAACTCTGCCTCATAGAATCCCTAGCTTTGTCTAACTTGCTAATTTCAGTCGTTTAGAACAATCAAACCAAAAATCTTTGGTAGTCACAACTTTTCCCTTTCCAGATACTATTTGGAAGTAAAATATCCATGAAAATCATGAAACAAAATGACAAAATAGAACTTTGAACCAATCTCAAGTCTGGGAGAGCTCTGGAAAAAGTCATGAAGTAGGCAGTTTTATTTTCATCAAGCTTCCCATCTTAGCTTCTTCTTGCGTGATTTCTGTTCCTTCCCAAAGGGTACACAGTGCTCTTGAAATGTCTCTATCTTCTTAGATGTTTCTTCCTCCTTAGGCACTTTCTTGGCTATCTCAGTCCTTATCAGTAATGTTCTACTATTGCCTCTCTCATTTTCAGCTATATACACTTACTTCTTGGAAAAGATCTGCTAAACTAATCTAAGCCAATTGTTAACCATTGAAAACTGCTTAAGATGTGTTCCCCCTTCCAAAGGTAACATATTAACCTTACTTCACTCAAAGATATTAAGGCATGAGACCTGGCACTCATATAGAATAAATAGTAGAAAGACCATTGGGTTTATATATCGGAAGTCTGGAATAGCAAGTTGTACAACATAGATTTACAGTTTCATGTGAAATCATCTTTTTTATTATACTATATCATGGAAATGCTAGTTTGATTTTATAAGGTAAAAAAATTAAAAAAATTTAAAAAGAAGTCTGGGTTTTGATCTCATCTTTGCTCTTTAGAGGCAATTGTGTTACAGTGAAAAGGGGACTCACTCTGAAGTGACAGGACCTTGGTTGAAGTCCTCCCTCCGAAATTTCCTACTTGTATGAATTGAATTGAAAGGCTTTTACCTTGCTAGGTTTTGATTTCCTGATCTGTAAAATGGAGGGTTTTGCTAAGATGGCCTCTGAGGTCCCCTTCTGCCTTGGATCAATGATCATATTATTCCCCATAATAATAATAACTAATATATGTATATAGTGTTTATTATGTGCCAGGCACTAGGCTAATGCACTTTACAATTATTATCTCATTTGGTCCTCACAACCCTGGGAGGTAAGTGCTATTAATCTCCTCATTTACAGATGAAATAATTGAGGCAGAGTTAAGTGACTTGCCCAGGGTTACGCAGCTAGTAACATCCGAGGTTGGATTTGAATTTGGGTTAACCCGACTCCAGGCCAGGTGCTCTATCCATTGTACCACCTAGCTGCTCATTTTACTCCCCTTTACATCCACTGGCATAAGGACACAGGCTAAAGACTGTTTCATTTTTCTCTAGATTTATGATTCTACGGTGAGAAGCAGTAGAGCGTAGTAGATGGAAGGCCACGTTTGAGTAAAGAAGACCAGAGTTGAAACACTGCCTCTAAGACATACTAAATATATGATCATAGGCAATCATTTAATCTCTCAGTGCTCCAGGTAACCAAGACTAAATTACAGAGGAATTGTCAATTTATACTGAAAAAAGGCATTTCCACACTGGAAGAACTCTATATGTCTTAGGATCATAGAATTGGTAAAGGACGTTTCTACACCAGGATATTCCTACACTAAACGTGTCCCTCCCTCCTCCCCCCCCAAAAAAAACAAAACAAAGGAATTAATGGTAGAATTACAGGTATAGCTAGGTTCCAATGAATGAGAATAATGAAACACTTCTTGAAGATATACATACATACCCACATATAGATATAGGATATGGTAATTGGTTCCAGCCCAATGGAAATATGAAATAAAAATTCAAATCTTGCTATCACTTCACCCTATTCATTAACTGCACTGATAGGGACCTAGCTATATAAATAATACACGAGTGACATACCTAAAATCACACCATGGAATTATCTGAGACTATCCACTTGTAAGGTCTGACTCAAGCAACAATATACATTTATTAAGCACCTACTATATACCAGGCACTGTGCTAAGCTCTTAAGATACAAAAAGAGACAAAAGATAGTACCTGCCCTCAAGGAATTCACAATCTAATGGGGGTGGCAACATGCAAAAATACATACATACAAAGGAAGCTATATATAGAATAAATAGGAATAATTAACAGAGCAAAGGCACAGGAATTAAGAGGAGTTGGGAAAAGTTTCTTGCATAAAGTGGGACATTCGTTCAGACTTAGGAAACCAGGGAAGCTAGGAAACCAAGGTGAGGAGGGAAAACAGAGTGAGAGTGTTTCAAGGATGGGGGACAGTCAGAGAAAATGCCTGGAACTGAGAGATGGAGTGTCTTGTTCATGGAACAGTTAAACAGCCAGTGTCACCGAATTGAAAAGTATGCAGCAGGGAGAAAAGTGTGAGAAGATTAGAAAAGTAAGAGGAGCTAGGTTATGAAGGGTTTTGAACACCAAACAGAAGATTTTATATGTGATCCTGGAAATGAAAAGGGGGCCATTGGAGTTTATTAAATAGGGAGGTGACATAGTCAGATCTGTGTTTTAGGAAAATCCCTTTAGTGGCTAAATGGAAGATGGATTAGGATGGGGCAGGGGCAGAATTTAGGGTAGACAGACCTACCGGTTATTGCAGTAGTCCAGGTGTGAGGTAATGAAGGACTGCATTGGAGTTTTGATAGAGTTAGAAGAGAGAAAGGAGCACATACAAGAGAAGTTGTAAAGGTGAAATCAACAGGTTTTGGCAAAAGATTAGATATGGGTGGAGTGAGACATGGTGAGGAACTCAGGATGACTCCTAGGTTGAGAGTTTAAGGGACTAGGCAGATGATGTTGCCATATACAGTAATATGGAAGGTAGAAGGTGAGGATAGTTTAAGGGGAAAGATAATGAGTTCCATTTTGTACATATCTAGTACATATCTAGATGTTTACCGGACATCTGTTTCAAGAGATCTAAAAGACAACTGGAGATGTGAGGCTGGAGGTCAATAGAGTATCTAGACTAAGTAGGTAGATCTGAGAGTTGACAGCACAGAGATGATAATTAAATCCATTAAAGATTAGATCTTCAAGTGAAGTAGTATAGAGGGAGAAGAGAAGAGGGCCCAGAAGAGGACCCCAAAGGATAGCTGTGGACATGATCTGGAAGGGAATTCAGCAAAAGAGATGGAGAAAGGGCGGTCAGATAGGTAGGAAGAGAACCAGGAGAGAGTGGTGTCCCAAAAACCAAGAGAGAAGTAAGTATCAAGGAAGAAAGAATGATCAAGAATTTTAAAATTTGAATGTGCTATCACCATGAAGGCTTAGAGGGTATGAGGATGGGAATTGTTTGGTTAAAATCTTTATTGTTAAAATGGATGTAATAAATGGAAATTAATTTCACATCTATCTAGGATCTGCACAGAATCCATTCTTTGCTAGCTCTCTCCTTCTGTTATTCTTTCAGATATTCCTCACAGGAGAATTGTACAGACCATTCCTTGTTCTCTTTCACCTGTTCCTATTGTACAAACTTCCTGGAGCTAGATGGTTTCCTAAAACCTTGCCTTGTAACGTCACTCAGAACATTATGGAAGCCAATGTGATGGTCAATTGCAGTAATAAACATCTCACAGAAATCCCAAAGGGAATTCCTTACAATACAACGAACCTGACCCTCACCATCAATCACATACCAAAAATTTCCACAAACTCCTTTAATGGCTTGAAAGATCTGGTGGAAATTGATTTCCGATGCAATTGTGTTCCTGTCCGACTAGGGCCAAAAGACCACGTATGCACTAAGAGCCCAAATATCAATGTTGGCAGCTTTAGAAATCTCACTAATTTGAAGTCATTGTACTTGGACGGAAACCAACTCTCTGAAATACCTTTGGGCCTTCCTTCCAGCTTACGACTGCTGAGTCTTGAAGCAAACCACATCTTTTCCATCACCAAAGAGAACCTGACTGAGTTAAGCAAGCTAGAAATGCTCTATCTGGGCCAAAACTGTTATTTCCGTAATCCATGCAATGTTCCTTTTTTTGTTGAAAAAGATGCCTTCCAGAGTCTGAGGAATTTAACAGTATTATCCCTAAAGGCTGACAATTTAACTACTGTTCCCACTACTTTGCCATCCAGTTTAATGGAGCTCTACCTTTATAATAATATTATCCAAAGCATTGAAAAGGATGATTTTCAAAACCTCTATCAATTACAAATTCTCGACTTAAGTGGAAATTGCCCTCGTTGTTTCAATGCCCTATTTCCTTGTACCCCTTGTCCAAATAATAGCCATTTAAAGATCCATCTACAGGCTTTTGATTCCTTAATTGAATTAAAATTTTTGCGTCTCCATAGTAATTCACTCCGAAGCATACCTAAGAGATGGTTTAAAAACACTAACAAACTTGAAGAACTTGACCTTTCCCAAAACTTCCTGGCCAAAGAAATTGGAGATGCCAAGTTTTTGTATTCTCTTGGCAGTCTCATAAACCTGGATTTGTCTTTTAATTATGAACCACAGATCTACTTTGCTCATTTGAACTTATCGAAATCATTTGCTTCACTGAAAAATCTAACAATTTTGAGGCTCAGAGGGTATGTCTTTAAGGAACTGAAAAGTATCAACCTCTTGTCCTTACAGAATCTCCCGCAGCTTGAAGTGTTAGATCTTGGCACTAATTTTATCAAAATTGCTGACCTAAGTGTGTTCAAAGAATTTCACACTCTGAAAAACATTGATCTTTCTGTTAATAAAATATCTCCTTCTGGAGAGTCAAGTCAAAATGGGTTTTGTTCAATGGCCAGGACTTCTACAGAGTTTCATGCTTCCCAAGTATTTGACTCCATGCATTATTTCAGATATGACGAGTTTGCCCGAAGTTGCATGTTTAAAAGCAAAGAGAAGCCTTCCCTTTCACTGATCAACAATAACTGTGAGTCATATGGAAAAACCCTGGATTTAAGCAGAAATAATATCTTTTTTGTCAAGTCCAGTGACTTCAAGGATCTTTCTTTCCTGAGCTGCCTGAATTTATCAGGAAATAGTATTAGCCAGGCTCTCAATGGCAGTGAATTTCAACCTTTAGTGAATTTGAAATACCTGGATTTCTCTAACAACAAACTTGATTTGCTTCACCCAACGGCTTTCCAGGAGCTGACAGAATTAGAAGTTCTAGATATTAGCGATAATAGTCACTACTTTCAGTCAGAAGGGATTACTCACATGCTTAATTTCACCAAGAACCTACCTGCGTTGAAGAAATTGATGATGAATGGGAATGATATCTCCACCTCCACCAGTACAGAAATGGAAAGTAAATCTTTAAGGATTCTGGAATTCCGAGGAAACCACTTAGATATTTTATGGAGAGATGGTGATAACCGATATTTACGGCTCTTCAGCAATCTGATTGAGCTGGAGGAGCTGGATATTTCTGAAAATTTTCTCAGTTTTTTGCCTCCTGGAGTTTTTGAGGGTATGCCTCCGAATCTGAAGACTCTCTTCTTGTCCAAAAATAATTTTAAGCATTTTGACTGGGAGAAGCTCATCTGTCTTCAGAATCTAGAAACGCTGGATCTCAGTTATAACTATCTGACCGCTGTTCCTAAAGTACTATCCAATTGTTCCAAAAGTCTCAAGAAGCTAATACTTAGTCATAACCACATCTCTAACCTGACAAAGAATTTTCTCCATGATGCTTTTCAGTTGAGATATCTGGACCTTAGTTCAAATCATCTTCATGTTATTCAGAAGTCGAGCTTCCCAGAAAATGTCCTTAACCATCTTGAAATACTGCTTTTACATGGCAATCGTTTTTTGTGTAATTGTGATGCTGTATGGTTGGTGTGGTGGATTAACCAAACAGAGGTCACTATTCCTTATTTGGCCACTGAAGTGACCTGTGCAGGACCAGGAGCACACAAAGGCCAGAGCTTGATTTCACTCAATTTATATACATGTGAGTTAGATTTGACTAATTTGATTCTGTATTCTACTTCAATATTCATCATTCTTTGCCTGATGGTTGTTCCAGTCACAAACCACCTGTATTTCTGGGATGTGTGGTACAGCTATCATTTCTGCAAAGCCAAATTAAAGGGATATCAACGCCTGGTTTCACCAGATTTTTGCTATGATGCTTTCATTATTTATGACACTAGTGATACAAAGGTGGGGGAATGGGTTATCAAAGAGCTGGTGGCAAACATTGAAAGCCAAGGAGATAAGCAATTCAACTTGTGTCTTGAAGAACGAGATTGGTTGCCAGGAAAACCAGTTTTGGAAAACCTTTCCCAGAGTATACAACTAAGCAAAAAAACCATATTTGTGATGACGAATGCCTATATCAAGTCAGGGAATTTTAAGACAGCATTTTACTTGTCACATCAAAGACTCATGGATGAAAAATTGGATGTGATTATTCTGATATTTCTTGAAAAAGCCCTTCAGAGATCTAAGTACCTCCAACTCAGAAAAAGATTATGTAAGAGCTCTGTCCTTGAGTGGCCCACCAACCCACAGGCTCATCCGTATTTCTGGCAGTGCCTGAAAAATGCCATAGCCACAGACAATGACACAGTCTATAGTAAGGTGTTTAAAGAGACTCTCTAGCTCTCCTCTTCATAAACCTCTCTGTGGGAAAAGTTTTCAGAGTTTCACATGGGACATGAAGGGAATGTCCCACTGGCAAATTCTCATCAAGAAAGTTGTACCCAGACAATGTTGAGCAATCTCCTAAGAACACATGCACAGGAGATTATATGAACATATTATCTCAGCTACTTGGGAGCTACCAGGAAGGCAGATGGGCTGTAAGTGGATAAATAGTATTCCCTGTCACTTTCATATCTTCTACCTCCAATTTCTTTTATGTTTTTTTTTTTACTTCTTGATCTTTTTTCACAATTTTTGTCCTGAACTTTTGGCTCTTCAATTATACTTCATTTCCAAATAGGTTCAATTCCTCAAGGCCAATAAGGAAGAGAACACTGGTTTTGGTCAAAGATCCCAAGTTTAAAATCTCACCTTTAATGCTTATCTATGTGACTTTGGGCAAATCTTTTAATCTTCCTGGTCCTCAGTTTCCTCATCTGCAAATTGAAGGGGTTGGACTAGATCAGGGGTGGGAAACCTGTGGCCTCAAACATGTGGCCCTCTAGGTCCTCAAATGTGGCTATTTGATTGAAGTCAAACTTCACAGAATAAATTCCCTTAATAAAAATAATAATAAAAGTCACTGGATGGTTTCTCAGTCTCTTTCTAGCTCTACTTCTATGTCTCTATGACCCAGTGACCCTATGCAAAATATTATGAGGAAGGAAGACTCAGAAATTCAGAGTTCAATTCCTTCCACAACTGCAATAATTCCACTGTGAATCAATACATTGCTGACTTACTAAATCCAGAAGACTCTTACTCTCTACCCATTAAGTACTTATGTCCACAGAGTTTAAATTATAGTTAGCATTAATATTGCAAAAAGTTTTATAAATCACAGCTAATTTTATCATTACAACAACTCTGTGAGGTAGATGTTATTATTATCTCCATCGTATAGATGTCCTCATTGTGGCAAATAAAGGTTAAGGGACTTGCCCAGGATCATAAAGACAATCAATTACTCAGTAAACATTTATTAAGTGTCTACTACACATCAGACACTGCGCTATGCACTGAAAGTATCTGAAGCTGGATTTGAACTCAGGTCTTTCTGAGTCTAGGTTCAGTACTCTAACTACTACGCTACCTTGACTGTGTCTACATGATACAAAAATCGTGAAACTCCAGAAATTCATTTTTAAAAAAGAAGTCAACCAAAGAACCACTTAGCCCTGAAGTAGCCCACTTGGTTAAATGGTTTCTTGCCCAGTTGATTCTGCATTCTATAGACACCCAGTCAGTTCCACGCAGACATGGCCTCTGTTCCCAAGGGCCTGAGTGGCTGCTATTTTTCTGTTTTCTTTTCCTTCTTGACCTGATACAGAGTTTCATGGGAATATAATAAGCAAAAGTCCTATGCTTAATGGAGGCAGTCTGAGCTGAAATGGAAAATTTTCTGACATCATTCAGCCATTTCTCAAAGTAATGTACTTCATCTTTGATTAATCTGCCTGTCAGTTATTTTTATCTGGGCTGCCACATGCTGTACACATAGTAAAAATTGCTCTCTCCAAAGGCCTATTATCAATACTGTTTAGATAACTAATGTGGGGCATCTGTGAGTACCAAAGATTCTGGAAAATGGAAATGGACTCTTTTAGTCTGCCAAACCTGAGTGGGAGACCAAGGACATTGTTATGGGTAGAATACCAAGATAGCCAAGCACATGAATTTTTAAAAATTCAGTTCGGAATGACAGAAATCTAGTAAACATGTTAATGAGGAAATAAAAGGTAAACTCTAGGTTTATTTCTTTCTATAACAACAAAGTTCTTCATTGTACACTCCTAGATAGATCTGGTGCTTTGGATACAACGAAGTAAAAATGGAAAAACTCCCAGTATTAATCAGCCTCTGAAGATGAAAAGAATGTTACAGTAAAGACCTGGGTTCTAGTCCCAAGCTAATTATGTATAATTTAAAAATTTTTTAAAGAAATTATGCAAATAAAATTAGCTTGCAATGATGTTCCAATTCAATCTAACCAACATTTATTTCAAGCTACTATGTACAAGGTACTAAGCTAGACACTGGGATGACAAATACAAAATGAAAAATAGTCTCTGTCTTCCAGAAGTTTATAGGCTGATTAATCAAACACTCATGATCTGATGGAGATTCATGATTAAGGAAGAAAATTGAAAAATGTCATCTGAGAACTATGAGAAGGCAGTATTATAGAGCAGAATAAATCTTTGGACCTAAATTCCCAAGAATTCTGGGCTAAAATTTTGCATATTGTACCAACAAGTTTTGTAAACATGGGCACATGATTTAATCATTTGAAACCTTTGTTTCTTTATTTGTAAAATGGGGATTGCAATGAGGAGCTTACTATTCTGTGTGATTCTTATCTAATTTTCCTATGTTGTACTTTTCTCATGGGGTAATTGTGAATATGAAAAAAATAAATGTATGTAACAAAATAATATATGTAAAGTACTTTATAAACCTTAAAATACCACTTAAATCCCAGCCATCATCAAGTCAATACAAAGGGAAAAAATTGGATGTAGATGATACATTGACCCAATATGACAAAATAAAATTGACAAGATACTTTAATATGGTCAGACAAATTCAAATAATCTGAAGAGTATAAATTTCACGTCAGAAACCAGAACCTTTAAAACAAAAGTTCTGACCTCTTTAGAAGAATATCATGACAACAAAACTAGGAAAGGAATACTTGAGTAGCATTAAACCCATTCCTCAGAGAAACACCAAGTACATGAGGCAGATGGAAAAACAAATTAACTTCCAAAGCAAATTAACATTTATATGCCTTGTTTTTAACATCCTGGGGAGAAAAACACTTCCAAACACATACAGATCAATAAGACTTAAGTTTTTGGAAGCTTAATTCACTTTATTGCCACTGTCAAATAGCTGTAAATTGCATAATCTTTATGAACTAATAGGAAAAGAAAAAATACTGTTTGAATTTTACAAAGTGGACCCTTGTTTGAATCATTAGAATTCTTGCTAAGCCAACAAAAACTCTTTTGACAGTTGAGAAATTGAACATCAACGGGGTTGCATACCTGAAATGAGGTCCAAGTACCTGTAGATGGTAGCATTCAATAAAATGTGAATATACATACATACATATAAGTGTATGTGTGTATAGATAGAAAAATAGATAGATAGAGATAGATAGATGATAGATAGATAGATGATAGATAGATGATAGATAGATAGATAGATAGATGGATAGATAGATAGATGGATAGATGATAGATAGATAGATAACATATATAATAACCAAATGAGAGTTATTGGTCCACTATCTTATTCTTCCAACATTAAAGAGTTATCCTGATGGTATGAAATACCATCAAAGAAAAGACTACATAAAACCCTCCCACAGAAATGACTAGAGAAACTGTAGACAAAAAAAGGTCATTTTATTATAAATGGTTGTTGTTCAATTGTTCAGATGTGTCTGGTATTTCGTGACCTTGTGGGCCCCAGCATACCAGTGCTGTCCATGGGATTTTCTTGGCAAAGATACCAGGGTGGTTTGCCATTCCCTTTTCCATTGGATTGAGACAAACAGAGGTTAAGTGGCTTATCCAGAGTCACACAGCTAGTGAGTATCTAAGGTTGCATTTGAACTCAGGTCTTCCTGATTCAGGCCCAGAGCTCTATCCACTGAGTCACCTAGCTGCCTCCCAATAGAAATGGCAGTGATATCTACATTTGGAAGCAAATTTGTAAAGACAGAAATGCTGTATCTTGGCACCGATTAAAAATATATTAAGTCAATATAAGCAAATCTTCTGCTTTGGAAACAGGCTTAGGTCTATCCACTTATTTGAAGCAATATCCTATGATAGTTAAATGAAGGAAACAGAAGTATATATTCATAGTCAAAATCTGGTTGGATAAGATGATGGGGTATTTTGAGGTAATATGGAATTAGACTGGATTAACATATTTCTGTACCTCATATACAATAGTCATTTTTATGGTGATGGATGCCCATTTAAAATTTTGCTAACACACGCGCACATACACACATGCCATAGAAGACTTGAATTTTGAAAACCACAAGGAGGGTAATGTTTTGGCTAATCTGTGACTTCATCTGTCTGGGTACAACCTGTACTGGTTCTGAACTTCTTCACACCTTCTTATCCTGTGTGTTTTTTCCTCAGTTTTCTCATAAATCTTCCATAGAGGGTCTGCTCAAAGTCCTAGAAACTTCTGACCTTATCTTTTTGTATGTCAGGAGTACTAAAATATCACTCAAGTTGTCCATCTGTTATCACTCATTCTCATTATACAAGGTAACCCAGAATTACACTAAGACTTTCAGGACACTGTGGGACTGGCCCACCTCCTTTTCGGTCATATACATCCTCATTAATTTCCATGGTAATGCTTTTTGCTTGCAAGTCACAATTGTGTCATAGCACCTATCTCCTGCAGTGGCACTCTCTCCACTGTCCTGTGTATGTGTAATTTTAATTCTTCTGGAAGTTTTATGTTCCACAATTCACAACCAACATTGAAATAAAGAGATGGTTTTTGCAGTAGCAGGCAGTTTGCCATCACTGCCATCACTGTTTAGTCTCCCAGATGTGATACAGACTGATCTCCTCCTTCCCATTTTTGCATTCACCAAATTCCCAATTCACCAGCCAGCAATAGCCCTTGTCCAAGATATACATAGGGATGGACCAATTTGACAGGCAAGCAAACCAGATGCATAAGACAATTGGGGCAGAAGACAAAGTAAGACAGTATGAAATGGAACTGAACATGTAGTAGATGAACTTAATTGTCTTGGTCAATCATATCCAACTCTTCATGACTTCATTTGGAGTTTTCTTTGCAAAGATATTGGAGTGGTTTGCTATGTCCTTCTGCAACTCATTTTACAGATGACAAAACTGAGGCAATCTTTCCCAGGATCATACAACTCCTTACTGTCTGAGGCTGGATGTGAACTCCAGGGACAGTGGTCTATCCACTATATCACCTAGCTGCCCAGACCATATTAAAATGCATAGACGATGGGAAGGAGTGAAATTTTAAAAAAAAAATCACCCTCTCTTATACACTTTATTTTTGTTGCTAGTAGTATTAAGTTAAATCATTTTCAAATGTTGATTTAAAAATGCAGATAGAATCCACTTAAAAATACAAATAGAATTAATTTTTAAAATACTTATCTATTGGGCTCATGAGCAAAACCTGTGGTGTTTTCATTAATGTATTAGTTTTGGGCAGAAGGCCCTGTAGCTAAGTGGAATCCTGAAATTCTATGATATTTCTTTAAGAAACTTGTATAAAGAGGAGAGTCATTCCATTTATTTCTCAAACCACTGACTTCAAGAGTGAATATAAGCATGGAGGGCATTGTGACATTTGAAAGATTGTATATATTTCTTTCTGTTTTCCTAGAATATGAGCTTTGCTGACATATTGCTCCCCTTGTACTAGGCCCTCTTGAGAATACAACACAGTCTTAATATTCAGGTAGAATAGCAAATGTACATTGCATGAGCTAGTTCCAAAGCACGCATTTTTTAGAGTTGAACACAGCACATCTCTTATGAGATCATTGTGTTATAGTAAGTGTTTATCAGAACTTTTCTCAACAGGCGTGGAGATGGACAAACTTTTTAAAAAATAACACATCTGTTAGTACATTGCTTATTTTGACCTCGAAACTAAAATTAAGTGTGAAACAAAATGGAATCCATATCTTAAGTTCAGATAGGCCTTTTCTTTCCTTCATCTTGTTACAAAATCTCTTCCACATGATCACCCATCCCTTTCAGCAGTGAATGGTTAAAAACTGATAGCTTTAAATTCTGTGATCTGATGAATACACCTTTGAAGTTATTTGGTTTCATATTTTCCCCAGTATTGTGCATTTAACCATTGTGAACCATAAAATAATAAGTCCCAAGGATGATTTTAAATAAATTATTTCAAAATATCCAATACTGTCTGATTTTTTTCTTCATTTTTTTAATATCAGAATTCTGTTAGGGGAATAAAGCTGGCTTTAATTGTATACAATTATTATTTTGCAGGAAGCACATGGATTTTTAAAAATTAAGTTCAAAACAATAGAAATTTAGAAATTTTGTTAATTAGAAAATAAAGAAAATTTTAAACTCCAAAGTTAGTTCTCGATACAACAACATATTATTAGTTCCTTATTATCCACAGAAAAATTTATGGAATGTGATTGTTGTGAGGCTCAAATGAGAGAATGAATATAAATCACTTTTCAAACCTTAAAAAGGCATATAAATACCATCTATTATGTTGTTGTTGTTGTTATATTCAAATCTGTGTAGTTGCAAGCCATGTTACAGCAGGATTCTGGCAAATGGAAATTGATTTTTTTGCTCTGTCAACTGTAAGTAGGAGATCAAGGACATTGTTATAGGCAGAAAACTAAGATGCCCAAGCACATGGATTTTTGAAAATTCAGTTCAAAACAACAGAAATCTAGGAACTTTGTTTGTTAGAAAATAAGGAAAATTTTAAACTCTGGGTTTAATTCTTCAACAACAAAGTCCCTCATTATATGCTCCTAGATAGGTCCATTTCTTTGGATACAGAAGCTAAGTAACAATGGAAAAACTCTCAGTCTTTATCAGGCTCTAAAGATAAAAGAATGGTATAGTAAGGACCTGGGTTCTAGTATATGTATAATTTTAAAATCTATTTTTTCCTAATAAATTATACAAATAAACAAAATTAAATTGCACTGGCAATCTAATTGAATCCAACCAACATTTATTTAAATGCCTGCTGCTGTTAAGGGCTGTTAAAGGGTACACTGAACTTATCTTTTTGAGTTGCCATATTTTGCAGAACACTAGACCCAGAACATGCAGGAGGCCCTGAATGTGTCAAGGATGAAGCATCACCCCGCCCTTCCCTCCCACCAACTGCCATAATTTATTGTTTACATCCCAAGCTGGATTCCCTGTGTGTTTTAAGGAGCCAAGATGGACACCAGCCAGTCTGTGGCAGACTGGAAAACTGTGCAGCTGGGTTCCTTTGCAGATAAGCAGACCCTCCTGTCTTCCTAGTCTAGCAGTTCTCTAGAGAAAAGAATGTGGGTTTTGCCATCATCTTGCTCCTCCCCTTCGGGAAAGTTTTCATCCTTTTACCATCTTTACTGAACCTTTTCCCTTCCATGCCACAATCCTTCCTGTTTTCTTCTCCTCCTTTTGTTGTGCTGTCATAAATAACTCAAACTTCTATAAGGACAGGAACTCTTTGGATTCCGCATGCATGTTCATTTCTCATGTAATAAATCTGGTTTTCAGATAAATTTTGTGATATTGTGATTACCTGTTGACACTATGTACAAAGCAGGGGCAGTTAGGTGATGCAGTAGGTAGAGGACTGGGCTTAGAATCAGGAAAATTAATCTTCATGAGTTCAAATCCAGACACTTACTAGACCCTGGGCAAGTCACTTAACCCTGTTTGCCTCGGTTTCCTCATCTATAAAATGAACTGGCAAAAAAAAAAATGAAATGGCAAACCACTCTAGTATCTGCAAAGCAGAGAATAATGAAAGGATGAATCTGCCTCATCTGAGGGCCCTTCTTCGAAGTGGAGATTCTGGAAGGAAATAACACATCAAAGGAAGGGGTGTCAAGGGTAGAGCAATAATAAGAAAGATCTCATTAAGATATATGTGATTCCGGCTCTAATTGGCCACTTGACTACTCTCAATTAATTCTTTTTCCATTTTTCTATATTATCTATTGCCCTAAAAGTCCAGTGTCTTCATGCAAGTGGTGCATTCATATTTTACATTTGTATTCAAAAGTAACCCATGCTATTTCTTACAGAGGTAGAATTTAAACATGGTGGTGACTTTGCTATTTGGAAGATGATGTATATCTGCCAATATTGTCTTTGATTACTAAACTTTTTAAAACAATTTTTAAACAAGTTTTCTTGTGCACATCTGTCATGGAAATGCAAAGTTTCAAGTAAAGCAAACCTCGATATATATACACTGAGTGAATGATTTCCAAAAATTGCTTGAATATACTATGTGCAACACAACCCCTCAAATTAGTCTCTACCATAAGTAGAAAAATAATAAATTTGCCATCTGTCAACTATTTGATAAGTTCTATAACCTTTGTGACGATTAAAAAATTCCAAGAAACATAGTTTCTGGGTAATTTTATAATTTTATTAACAATACCAGCATCTTAATAATTGGATGGTCATTTGGCTCTTAGACCAAAGAGCCCTCATGGTCATGAAGGTGTTGCTGAGGGGTAGTAATCAACTCTGACTGGTTAACACAATAGGAGGTGGGCTATATTAAAATGAGGATCTTTGGGTAACTTGTGCCACTCAATTCTTGATCAAAGAGATCAATTACCATATCACCTGTCTGACAAAAGGGAGAATCCACATTTTTTCAGAGTTGTATGAGCAAATACAATGAGCGCCCATTCCTAAAACAGCCTAAAATTAGAATTTCTTTTATTGTCTGATTAAGTCTTAGCCTAGGTAAATCTAAGAGAAATTTCCCATACTAGTTGGTTTCTGAATGAAGAAGTAGAAAAGGGGAAAAACCTTGGTCCTAATACAATAATTAGTTACGAAATTCAAGAGAGAAATAGTCATTTCTCACACAATCAAAAGTTGGTCAATTTTGGAAGCCTATAAATGCCATCTGATTCGATGAAGATTAAGCTAGCTTCTTGAAAAATGGAATAAAATCTCCCATGAATTTCTGCTGTTAAAGTATGTAAAATATATAAAATTTCAGTTATTATAGAGGGAAGTATAATTTATGATCCTGAAACATTTGAAGGCAAAGTTCAACATTTGTCAAAATGGTTCAAGGGGAAGAGAAACCAAAGATTGCATAACACAGAAACCAAAGTACATTTCAACAGAAAGTTGTGTACAGTGGTTTGTGGTAAGGGAAAGAAATTTTAAAATATATCAGCAACTGGTCCTAAAAATTTTTTATACCTTTCTAATTTCTACAAGCCATTTGGTTTTTTAAAATTAACTTTTGTGTTTATTTTTAGTTTACATCTTTCATTTCCACAAGATTTTTAGTTACAAATTTTCTCCCCATCTTTCCCCCACCCAGCACCCCAAAACAGCGATCCCACTGAATACCCTCTCCCCCAATCTGCTCTCTCTTATGTGCTCCCCCATCTCCCCTCTGACTTTCTTGTACGGCAAGATGGATCTCCATACCCCAGTGTCTGTATATCTTATTTCCCAGCTGCATGTGAATAATAATAATAATATTAAAAAAAAAAAACATTTGATTTTAAAACTTTAAATTCCAGATTCTTTCTCTTCCTCCCTCATCTCCCACCTTTACTGGGAAGACAAGCAATTCAACATAGGTTGTACATGTGTAGTTATGTAAAACATTTCCATACAGGATATATTGTGAAAGACTGACTATATTTCCCTCCATCCTATCCCCCCCACTTGTTCTATTCTCTACTTTATGCCTGTCCCTTTACAAAAGTGTGTGCTTCTAACGACCCTCCCCTGTAACCAGCCCTCCCCTCCATCATTTCTCCTCTCATCCCCTTCCCCTCTACTCTCCTGTAGGATAAGATACCAAATTCAGAGTGTATATCATTCCCTCCCTAAGCCAAATTCAATGGGTAAGGTTGACCCATTCCCTTTTGCCTTCCTGTTCTTCCTCTCCATTGTAACAGTTATCCCTTGTCTCTTCTACATGAGATAATTTACCCCATTCTGTCTCTCCCCATCTCCTCTCATTATATTCCTCTCTCACCTCTCAATTTCACCTTTTAAATATTATCCCTTCCTATTTAATTGATCCTGTGCCCTCTGTCCATGTATACCTGTACACATATATACACACACTCACATATGTATTCATATGCACGTATACCCTCCTATATAGACATATGTGTATGTATACATATATATACATTTATATTCCTTTCAACTATCCTCATACTGAGAAAAGTTTTATAAGTTACAATTATCATTTTTCCATGTAAGAATAAAAATAGTTCAATTTTTACAAGTTTCTTATGATTTTTTTCCTCTTTACCTTCACATGCTTCTTGTATTTGAATGTCAATTCTTTTATTCAGCTCTGGTTTTTTCATCAAGAAAGCTTGAAAGTCCTCTATTTCACTGAATGATCATATTTTCCCCTGAAACGTTATACTCAGTTTTGCTGGGTAGGTGATTCTTGCTTTTAATCCTAGCTCTCCTGATCTCCAGAATATCATATTCCAGGTCCTTCGATCCCTTAATGTAGAAGCTGCTAGACCCTGTGTTATCCTGATTGTGTTTCCACAATATTCAAATTATTTCTTCTTGGCTGCTTGTAATATATTCTCCTTGATCTGGGAACTCTGGAACCTGGCTATAATATTCCTAGGAGCTTTATTTTTAGCATCTTTTTCATGAGGTAATCAATGAATTCTTTTCATTTCTATTTTGCCCTCTGGTTCTAAAATATCAGGGAAATTTTCCTTGAGAATTTCTTAAAGGATGATTTCTAGGTTCTTTTTTTGATCATGGCTTTCAGGTAATCCAATAATTTTTAAATTATCTCTCCTAGATCTATTTTCCAGGTCAGTGGTTTTTCCAATGAGATAATTTCACATTGCCTTCTTTTTTTTTTCATTTGTTTGGATCTGCTTAATAGTATCTTGATTTCTCATAAGTCATTAGCTTCCATTTGCTCCAATCTAATTCCAAAGGAATTATTCTCTTCAGTGAGCTTTTGAGATTCTTTTTCCATCTGACAAATTTGGCTTTTTAAGGCTTCTTCTCCTCATCGGCTTTTTGGGCCTCTTTTGCCATTTGAGTTAGCCTATTTTTTTAAGGTGTTATTTTCTTCAGTCAGGTTGTTGACTCTCTTTTCATGATTTTCTTGCATCATTCTCATTTTTCTTCCCAATTTTTCCTCCAGTTCTCTTACTTGATTTTCAAAATCCTTCTTGAACTCCTCCATGGCCTGTAACCAGTTTATATTTTTCTTGGAAGCTTTTGGTGTAGGAGTTCTGACTGTGTTGTCTTCCTCCTATTCCATGCTTTGATCTTTTTTGTCCCCAAAAAAGGAATCTAAAGTTGGATGGCTATGCTTGCTTTGCTTCCTTTGCTTGCTCACGTTGCCAGTTAATTACTTGACTTTTGAGCTCTTTTGGGCTGCTTCCAGAGGGGAGAGCTTTGTTCCCAAATCACTGAGGTTTTTGCAGCTGCTGGAGTTATTAGGAGGGTGCACTCTCTACAGCCCTCAGTAGCTTTGGCTCACTGATCACACACCTCAGGACCACCACCCAAGACCGTGATCTAAATTCAGGCAGGTTAAACAATTCAGGCACTTAGCCTCTGAATGATCCCTTGGCCCCCCTATATCTGCAGGCTGGGAGCTCTGAAGTAGCTACATGGAGGTGGCTGCAGGGCTACCACTTCTGCTGCTTCTTGCCCCTGGGGTAGAGGCTGGACCACATTCCTTCCCCCCTCCCCAGATCCACCGACCTTTTATTTTGTCTTTGGCATTTATGGGTTGATAATTCTGAAAACACAGCTGCTGGTGATCCACTCTCCTGAATGCTCTAGCCGCAGCTGGTCCGGGTGACTCTGGGGCTAAAACCGCGGGCTCACGTGGAGCTGGCTCGGCTCCCAGCATGCTGCGATTAACCCTTCCTGTCTGTCTGCTGGGCTGCCTTCAGCAGGATCTTTGTTTCTCTCTGTCACTTTGTGGGTTCTGGGGCTCTAAAATTTTTTTAAAGTCGTATTTTATAAGTATTTGGGTTGGTTATGGTGGGAGCCATGGAGTTTCCCTGCTTCTACACTGCCATCTACAAGCCATTTGTTAAGATTTAGTCAATTTTCCTGGGAGTTCCATGTGATTATAGGTATCTTAGAGTCATAACTGGGGTGGGGCAATGGTCCTTTGCCACTGGGCACTAGGACTTAGAATGGGAGCATTTCTAGTCCTTCAGTAGTGGCTCCATTATGTCTCAGGTCATACTTCTTTTCTCTTCCCGTCAGTTATACTTTAAGTGACTCCTCCTCCCACTTCCACTTTTACTAGCCACAGAAAATTATTTCCAAATAGTTGTTAGCTACAGCTCTGAGATATCCCTTATGTAATTCAATTATGCTAATGTTTAGCACAGTAAACTGAATAAAATTTTTAATAGTTATCATACTTTTCAAAAATCATGTGACACATATGAACGCTTACATTTCCAGTGATTCTCTGTCAACCTTTATCTGTCCAGTTCTCCTCTTGGATTCATTCTCAGTCTCTCATTAAGATCCATCAGCCTTACTACAGTTCTGATCCCTGAACTTACTTACAGCTTTCTCAGTACTACTCCCTAATAAATGTACCCTTGCACTAGGATATAAAAAGAGTATTAGGACCTTTTAGGGACCAGAGTATTTGTAGAATACAGGTAGAATAAGGATTTGGGAGAGGGAATAACTCCAATTTACAGCTGCTGGTCAGAGACTTACTTTTCTTCTCAATGTTTCCTGTACACTCAAGCTTAGGCCTTAAAATCACAAGCAACAAAATGAAAGAACAACATATCAGCCATAGGACCATTTTTTGAATGTTCTGTTTTAAAACGTGCAAACAGGGAGATAGACAGGAGTTCAAAAGGAAGCAGACATTTGAAAGCAATGGGTTGAATGTACCTTTTTTTAAAAACCAGTAATTCACAGTTTTACATGCTATGCTCTTTCGTGCTCTGCTTTGCACACTGAAATATTCTTTTTTGTGTTTGTAAAGTTCAGCATAAAAAATGTCATGTTTTAGCTTGAGCTCTCCCCCAGATCTCCAAATACCTGTAAAAAATGACTCTAAACAAATACTAGAGCAGCAGAACCCACCAAATGACAGAGTGAAGCACATTTCCAGCCGAACACAATGTGGAAGGTCAACAGGAAAGGTCTGTTGCATCAGTCTGAGAGAGGCATACAGTTCAGCACAGCCTGCTCCAGCGCAGATCAGGCCTCAGCAAACCTGAGGCAGACCTTAGGGGACTCAATCACTGGTAACTCTAGATGTTTTCAGACTTCTCAATCTACAAATGCCAAAGACAACTTAGAAGGTCAATAGGAAACATATTTCCAACCTGGGTGACAGAGGAGCACAATCAGGTCCCACCCCAGGACAATGGCAGTGGCAGCAGCAGCAGTGATTGCTTCCAGAGCTCTTGGCTCAGAGATGGTGGGGGGGATGAAGTGGCTGTTCAGAGAGGTACTGTAGGGGTCTCTTTTCTGGCACTGAGGCAGGATTCTCTTCCTTTGCCCATGCTTGGATCTGGGTTGTGGTCCTAGGTCTTGGGGCAAGGAGAAATGCTGGCAGAGCTTGTGGTGGTGCTGGTGCAGATGGAATCCTCTTCACAATTGCAAGGCAGAAAAGAGTGCTTGAGGTCATTCACGGACAAGGAGAGGAGTAAACACCTTTACTTTGATCATACCACCTTAGAAGAACAGAAAATGTATAGGTCCATAAAAATATCTCTGAGAACAGCTGCACAAAATCCCCCAGAAACTTCAGACTGTATACCTTCCACACTGGAAGCAGAGAATTACCTTAACAAAGAGCTAAAAAGTCAAGTAATTGGCTGGGGAAATGAGTAAACAGCAGGAAATCAGAATCTTACTTCGGTGACAAAGAAGACCAAAACATAGAACCAGAAGAAGACAACAAAGTCAAAGTTCCTATATCCAAAGCCTCCAAGAAAAATATGAATTGACCACAGACTGTGGAAGAGCTCAAAAAGTATTTTGAAAAATCAAGTAAGAGAAGTAGAGGAAAAAATGGGAAGAGAAATGAGAGTCATGCAAGAAAATCATGAAAAATGAGTCAACAGGTTGCTAAAAGAGACTCAAAGAAATACTTAAAAAAGTAACACCTTAAAAATAGACTAACCCAAATGGCAAAAGAGGTACAAAAAGCCAATAAGGAGAAGAATGCTTTATAAAGCAGAATTGGTCAAATGGAAAATAAGGTCCAAAAGCTCACTGAAGAAAATAATTCCTTAAAAATTAGAACAGAGCAAATGTAATCTAATGACTTTATGAGATATTAAGAAATTTAAAAAGAAAATCACAAGAATGAAATCATAGAAGGCAATGTGAAATGTCTCATTGGAAAAACAATTGACCTGGAAAATAGATCCAGGAGAGAGAACTTAAAAATTATTGGGCTACCTGAAAGTCATGATCAAAAAAAGAGCCCAGACATCTTCTTTCAAGAGATCATCAATGAAAACTGCCTGATATTCTAGAACCAGAGAGTAAAATAGAAATTGAAAGAATCCATCAATCACCTCCTGAAAGAGATCCCAAAAGGAAAACTCCAAGAAATATTGTAGCCACCTTCCAGAGTTCCCAGACCAAGGAGAAAATATTTCAGGCAGCCAGAAAAAAACAATTCAAGTATTGTGGAAACACAATCAGGATAACACAAGATTTAGCAGCTTCTACATTAAGGGATCAGAGGGCTTGGAATATGATATTCCAGAGGTCAAAGGAGGTCAAAATCAAGAATCACCTACCCAGCAAAACTGAGTATAATGCTTCAGGAAGAAAAATAGACATTCAATGAAATAGAGAACTTTCAAGCTATATTGATGAAAAGACCAGAGCTAAATAGAAATTTTGACTTTCAAAGACTTTCAAAGATTCAAGAGAAGCATAAAAATGTAAAGAGGAAAGAGAATTCATAAGGGATTTATTGAAGTTGAACTGCTCACATTCCTACATGGTAGGCAGAAGAGGGAGCCAAGGCTGATTTGTTGTAAGTCACACAGTTAGTGGCAGAACAGAACCTCAGATACCAGTCTTTGGACTCTCAGTTCTGTGCTCTTTCCAGAATGTCACTTTGCGAGTTCAGGGATCTGAACCTATATGAGGAGCCAGCTGGACAGAGGTGTACAGAGCAGTGGGTCAGTGAACAGGCACAGCTTTTCCTCTTGTCCTCTCCCAGCCCTATCCCACCAATCTCTAAAGAGCTTGTATCAACAAGCACCCTAGCATACCCAGGATGGCTGCTAGCACAGGTTCCTTGATCTGCTTTTCTAAATGAAAGCAATGCAAAAGGGGTTAACCATACTTTAATCAAACATATATATCATTCACTTAGTTCCAGGGAAAAAGTCAGCACCCTGAACTTCAGAAAATACAAACAGAAATTATAAGCAGACAAAAAATACCAACAGAAAAAATAACACTATTCAACAGACCAACAGACAGAGCTTCTAGGTGTCTGACCATTACATACATACAGTGTTAGTTACCAGAGAGAGATGCACCAACATCTGGGTTTTCAAAGCCAGGGGACCCAACAGCTGCCCAGAGTCTCATCTGGCCAAATCACACAACTGTTCCCATAAGTGAGCCCCAAACCAAAACCTCACCTCAGAGGTATATATAACCTTCTCCAGGGTCAGAGGACATCATAACCTTTGTGACCCACTGCCTCATTACAAAGTAACAAAAGGTGTGGAACTTCCTGAAAAACAAGCCTCCCCTAAGCAAGTGCTCTTGTTCACTCCTCCAAGTGAGTCCCATTAAGGGACTGGGAAGATCTTCAAATTTCCTTACCATTACAAAGCTTCAAAAGGGTGCCAGCCAAGTCTACCCAATTTCCTAGTTATGTATATTCCCATTTATCTCTACACCAGAAATGTGTCCAACTTACTGAAAGTTACCCAGAGTGATGGACAGACAAGCAACCTGTAGATATTATTCTATGTCTTCTGGGTCCTTATTATCACATTTGGAAACTTCTATTTTCCATCTGCCATTACTGCAGCTGTTAAACTGAATGGGAACCGTGGGTCACAGGGTAGATTTATTGCCAGTACCATAGGTAACTTGCCCCTCGTTTGAAGGCTGAAATAGCAGACCTCAACAGCAGTTAATTATCTGACTTAGCTGACAGCTGAGCCTATTTAAAGACTGAACCCTCTAACCCAGGGAAAGTTTCAGAGTCCTTCATATGCTTTGAGAATTTCTGCAATGTAGTCACGTATATAGAACACAGAAGCACAGTGGAGAAATCTCAAATAAAATAAATATAAACATATTTTAAAATGATAAAGTACATGTCGGTAGTATTGTACATCGATGTTAATTCTTTAGAGAGTAACTTGGCAATATAAAATAGGAATAACAAAACCAACTATGCCCCTTAATGCAAGGAGTCCATTGCTCAAGCTTTTGTTCTAAAATTAACACGAAGGTAAAAAGATCCTATCTACACGAAAATGTTCACTGTTGCTTTCTTTATCGACGAAAGCAGAAAAATTGGTAACAATCTGTGTCCAAAGAATTAAATGGCCCAAACATGGTATGTTTATGTAATGGAATATGTTTTGGTGAAAAATGAAAAAAAAGAGAAAAACGTAGAGAAATAAAGATCTACTGTACATGAAGTGATGTAAAGTAAAATTAACAGAACAAGAGCAGTATAAACACATTGACTACAACTAAATGGTATTACTGATCATAATAATAAATAGTAGATTTATAAATGTCAGCAACTGCCCTACGTATATGAATAATTGTGTATGTGTGTGGCCTGATGACTCTGGAGGAAACGACAAAGTGATATACATCTATTACCACACTAGATCCTCAGAACAATTCTGGGAAGTGGGTATCACAGGTATTATTATCTCCATTTTACATATGAAGAAACTGAGGCTAGAAAAGGTTAAATGACCTGAAAATGACTACCCAACTGGTAAGTATAAAAGCTGGGATTGTATTATAAATAGCACTGAGCAAAAATCTTTTTTTTTTTGGTTGTTGTTTGGTTGGTTCTGTTTTACTAAAGGGGCATCCAGGTGGCACAGTGGATAGAATGCCAGGCCTAGAGTCAGGTAGACCTGAGTTAAAATGTGACCTCAGACACTTACTAGCAAGTCACTTAACCCTAATTGCTTTAGTTTCCTCATCTATAAAATTAGCTGGAGAAGGAAATGGAAAACCATTCCAGTAATTTTGTCAAGAAAACCCCAAATGAGGTCACCAAGAGTCAGACATGACTGAACAACAAATTTTACTAAAATGCTCAGTTTTACAGGTTAGGAGTTTTATGCATGATTTTGTTCCTTATTTTGTGTGTTTAAGTGGATTTTTGTTGACAGACATTGTTAGTAATTTCAAAAAATTAAAAAGGAAAATTATAGTCTGTTACACTGAGAAGAACTCTAACATAAGATTAGTTCTAACAAAGGGAAGTGAGATGAAGAGAAGGAAACTCTGAGATGCAGTAGGGAGATGTAGAGACCCAGACTGAGTGAACATGGCAGGATGATGCTATGGGTAGATTATTTCATGTCATTGGGTTTTTTTGTCTGTTTTTAAAGTTTTTTTTCTTCCCATATTCTTCCCTCTTCCACCCTTCCCTCCATGAAGGAATTTTAGCCTCTTGTCTGCTGTCTGTGCCCAAGAAAAATTTTGTGTGATCTACAAAGATGAAAAACAAAAGAAAGTACCTGTTATTGCCCGTGATATCATATGAAGGAAGGTTAACCATGTGATTTTTACTTTCATTTCTACCTCTCAAGTTGCAAACCTCATCCACTCTGATCAGTAATTTTGGGGGGTTAATCAGGTGAAGGTCTTTTAAAATTTGTCTACAGGTGACATTGGCCTGACTTTTAGCCTCCTTTGAATTTGTCTTCTTTCTCCTTATCTCAAATACACAGGAAAGAAATTGGATCTGACTTGCAGCTTAGCATTTGAGGTGGCCTTAATCTGGATGTGTAAATCATTTGCAACACCAAATGAGGACTTCATTTGTATGCTGTATTCCCTCAGGGATTTTTCTTTCCTCTCCCTGTTTTGTAACTGATACACATCCATCTCCCTTCTCATGCCCACTATCTCCTCACCCAACAACAATGACTATAGCTCAGGTCCAGGGGTTCTTAACCTAGGACTGTTGAGCTTGGTTTTTTTGTTTTGTTTTTCTCACCTGCATTTTTATTAACAGACCATTAAAAAAATAATCATAGTGGAGACCTTTAGTTCATTCTTCTAATGACTGTTGATCTGGTCTTCCCTGTTACCAGCATCTCCACCTTCCACAAAATTTGTAGTCTTTTTCTTCATTCCGTCTCACGGAGAAGATAATTTGAAGGGCCACAGGAAGTTGTTGGCAGCTTTGAAATGCTTGCCAACAGTGTAGATCTCATGTATCAAGTCATCCATGCAGAAAATTCCATATTTACCAAGAGATTTTGCAATAAGGGCATTATCCTTCCAGATAATTCCGTTTCTTGATCTTGCCATAAACACATTTGTAAACAAAGTCATTCACAGACTTCAGGTTTGGGCAACCCCATGCAATATATGATTCCATAATCCTTAGCATGTTAATCGAAGCCTTGCTGAGCTTAACAAAAGTGCCACTGAAGATTTGGCAAAGAAGAAGAAGCTGCAATACTTTTTGGACCTTTGGGCTAACACCATTGATACCTCTTATTCTGAACACAAAAGCTGACTTGGTACATAGTAGTTGGCAGCTTTGGGTACCATTCTAGCCAGCCAGATATCACTTCTATACATCTGTCTGTAATCCCTATAGTAGGCTTTACCTTCTTTATAGACAACTTTTCTCTGTATTGTATGGAGCTTTTTTATAGCCATCCTTTTCTTCAAGCGTTTGGGCTTCAATATCGTGAAAGCTTTTCTGTTTTTCAGAAGCAATTCTGGAACGAATGGCAGCTGCTTCTTTTCTTCTATGCTCTCCATGATTACCCCTTGGAAAAGAGGCAAGCTTGATTTTTTAAAATTATTTTGATAACCATATTCAATATAATTGTCTTCTTTTGTAATTCTATATATTTTATGCATTTAAAACCATCATTCTGAGAAGGGTTCCATGGGCTTCACCAGACTGTCAAAGGGAGTCCATGAATCAGGAGAGATTAAGAACCTCTTCATTCTACTCCCACTGACACTAATTTAGGACTGTGTGAGTGCTATGTGAGCTCCAACCACCAACTTTTCAATTAACAGCCAGAGTCACCAAATGTTTATATTATTTCTCTTTCTAGGATAGGATCATTGGGCTATAGGTGTAAGGTACCTCTCTCTAGAGGTGGAATATGAGGCCAGGTCCTCTGACTATGACTATGGACAGTTAGGTGAACTGAGTTCAAATTTGACACCCAACACTTATTAGCTGTGTGATACTGAGCAAATGACTTAACTTCTGCCTCAGTTTCCTCAACTGTAAAATGAGCTGGAGAAGGAATGGCAAACTACCCTACTATCTTTCCCAAGAAAACCCCAAATGGAGTTAACAAAGAGTTGGACACGACTGAAACCACCAAATAACAACAACAATAGAGCAACGGTTCTCAACCTGGGTTCCATTAAAAAATATTTTGATGACTGTGCTTTGATGTCATTGGTTTTCTTTGTAATATTATGTATTTTATTTTATGCATTTAAAACAATTATTTTTAGAAGGGTTTCATCAAAAGGGTCCATGGTCAAAAGAAAAAAAATTTAAAAGCCCCATTCTAGCAGGATTAGGTAAGTTCTCAGATTTGAGAAATAGCTGACCTCCAATGCCAGCTCTGACATTTACTAAGCATGTCATCTAGGTAAGCCACCTAACATCCGTGAGGCTCAATTTCCACATCTGTAAAAAAGGGGTATGGTGACTGAAACAGGGTGATAATACTGGGTATCCTTGTACAATTCACCTCACAGGACTGTTGTGGGAGAAAGTACTTTGTAAGCTCTATCCTACATAGACGTGAATTATGATTAACAAGTCATTCAAAGTAGGCACCTTGCTTGAATGAATGAATGAATGAATGAATGAACATTTACTAGAGTGTTAATGTTAGACTCAGGTAGAATCAGGAGCCATTAAACTATATATATGGATCCCTATGGGAAGCATATTGACTTAGAAAACTACCTATTAGCATTATCTATGTTATATTGTATTTTATTTATTCTGTTAAATATTTCCCAATTACATTTTTAATCTGATTCAGGGCTCATTAAATGAGTATTGTGGGCAGGGTGTCGAATAACACTTTACTAGAGTACAACAGACTCCAAGGTCAGAAAACCCGGTTTTAAATCCTGCATCTGAAGCACTGATAGGATCTTGGAAAAACCATAATCACTCTGGGCCTCATTTCCTAATCTGTAACAACAATGGTTAGCATTTACTAGCCCTTCAAGTTTTGCAAAGCTGTTTAAAAATATTATCTCATTTGATCTTTAGAACAATTCTGAGAAGCAAGTGCTATTGTTATCCTCATTTTTACAGTTGAAGAAACTGAGACAAATAAAGGTTTAGTGACTTGCCCAGGATCATACCTCTAGTAAATGGCTGAAGTCATATCTGAACTGAGGTTTTCCTTTCCCTGGCTAGGTCTAATATCCATACACAGCAACCCCAAGCTCCCTCTATAAAAGCAGGAGTGTAGGAATAAAGGGCCTCTGACGTTACTCTAGCAGCTAGAGTCTAGCTCATGTCAAGACATCACCCTCCTGACGTCTTTGATCCTCTTGGAAAGTGGAACAACAAGTTCAAGCCCCATGACAACCTTAATGACTCCAGCCAGGATACGTTTGCCTCCTGAGAGAATTCCGGGTCTTCTTTCCTCCTTTGTAGGAGCCTCAGTGTTATGCTCCTGCACCTGACAGGTATTAATACTGTATTTCTGAATGGATTCAAGCCGACTTGAGTAAAATGATTTATCTGAAGGATTTAATTTAGCTGTGGCCGCACTACCCTTCTCAGGGTAGGGAGTCTGGCGGCAAGCTGGAGTGTGAAGGGGATTTGGACAAGAACCCCGCGGATGATTTAAAGCAGAGATGAGAAAGAGACTAATTGAATTTCAGTCCTGTAAATCCTGAAAAATGGGGCTGTTTTCTTCTGTTAAATTTGCAATTAAAGTACTGTGTCTTCTAAGTTGTGCGCTTTGTAGGGAATCCTAAGAAATTTACAATACCTTACCTGTACTGTGCTTAAGGTGACAATACTGCCATCTAGTGGGGAATGAAGTCAGTTATACCAATGGCTACGCACAGTACTTGCTTGATTCATTTCTATTACTTAGAATCACAAATTTAGAGAAAGAAGGTTCATAGGATCATTCATCTAGAGATATGGGAGTTTTTTGGTATTGTTTATTAATTAGGAGATACCTTTACACATTAGGGACTGGTGCACTTAAATTAGATTACAAATGACCATAAAAACCAGGAGCTTGTCAACAATACAACGACTGCAATTTCACTTTGACATTATTACATTCAATTTTTTTAAAAATGCAACATAAACCCAGTAATAAAAAGTTAAGTTTAAAAAATCATCTAGAGAGGCCATTTGGTCTAACTACCTCATTTTGCAGATAAAGGGAACAGAGTCACCAAAAAGTTAAGTGACTTGACTAAAGTAAGAGATCTGGGATTCACATATGGGCCATCATGCCTCCAACTAGCTGTTTGGTCAGGTCTAGGTACTTTTCTTGAATTAATTTTAACTTCAGAGACCACTTCTCTAGGCTCAAATGTCCAAAACAGAACCCATTAGCTTTTCTGTCATGCTTACCATTCTTCTGAACTTTCTTAATTACTGTCTAGACCACGGCCATCCTTCCAACTCTAAACTTGGCATCATCCTTATCTCCTCACTCTCACTACATACATCTATTCAATTAGTTGCCAAATCTTGTCATTTCTAACCTTTACAACATTTATATATGTTCTTGTCTTCTCTGACACCCTAGTTCAGGCCTTCATCACCCTTTTCCTAGACTATTAGCATTGCCTCCTAAATGCTTTTCTTGCCTCAAATCTCTCCTGATCCAGCCTAATCCATCCTCCACACAGCTACTAAAGAGATTTTCTTAGAATATAAGTCTTTCCAGGTCACTTTCCTACCCTCTGTTACCACTAGGGCAGAGGTATATTGGTAAGTGATTAACAATTGGTTCTTAGGAAAAAAAAATACATGCAGTCCAGTTGAAGTGTAATTTGTATTACTAATGTTAACTAACTTGAAAAAGATGGAGAAAACGTTAGTAATGCGAATTACACTTCAAACTTTCAAGTTAATATCTCGAGTTAAGGGTCTCATCGTTGAGAGCCATTGTAAGTGTCATCTGGTTTGTTGACATAAGGAGAGGTGTTTTCCAAGCTCACTCTGAGAGCAAGACAAAACTGGGTTGGTTTGGAATTTATGATCTTAGGATGCCTCTTTTAAATCCTACCTCCAGCCTTATCTGGCTCCTAGAGGGGCTGATACAGAAAAAGAGCCTTTTTAAAATGAGGCAAAGCGGGGGGAGGAGTCAAGATGGCAGTGTAGAAACAGGAGAACTCCATGGCTCCTACCATAACCACCTCAAATACCTATAAAATATGACTCTAAACAATTTATAGAACTCCAGAACTCATAAAATGACAGAGAAACCAGAATCCCACTGAAGGCAGCCGGGCAGAGGGATGGAAAGGGCTCATCCCAGTGCTCTTGGAGCAGAGCCCAGCCCCATGTGGTTTTAGCCCCAGGGCATCCTGGAGAAGCCAAGGCTGGAGCTTTCAGGAGAACTGATCACCGGCAGCTGTGGTGGTTTCCAGAATTACCAATCCATAAGAGCCAAGGACAAAGGGAAAAGGTCAGTGGAACTCACCTAAATTCGGGGGAGAGGGTCTGGCCCCTGCCTCCAGAGCTAGAAGCAGTGTGAAGTGGTGGCACTGCTTTAACCTCCTGGGCTGCAGATTGCAGGGGGGCCAAGTGATCATTCAGAGGCTAAGTGCTCTGCCCTGAGCTGCCTGGATTGGGATCGTGGTCTTGGGTGGTGGTCCTAAGGTGTGTTTTCAATGAGCCAAAGCTGGTGGGGGCTGCAGAGATGGCAGTGGCCTCCTAATAATTCCAGCAGCTGTGAAAATCCCAGCAATTTGGGACAGAGCTTTCCCCTCTGGAAGCAGAGTTCCACAGAGCTAAAAATTCAAGTAATTGACTGGCAACATGAACAGGCAAAGGAAGCAAAGTAAGAACAGCAACCGAACTCTAGATTCCTTCTTGGGGGACAAAAAGAATCAAAGCATGGAATGGGAGGAAGAAAACACAGTCAGAACTCCTGCACCAAAAGCTTTCAAGAAACATGAAGATGCCCTATAAGCCATAGAGCAGCTTAAGAAGGATTTTCAAAACCAAATAAGAGAAGTAGAGGAAAAATTGGGAAGAGAAATGAGAAGGATGCAAGAAAACCATGAAAAGAGAGTCCACAACCTGACTGAAGAAAATAATACCTTAAAAAATAGATTAACTCAAATGGCAAAAGAGGCCCAAAAAGCCAATGAGGAGAAGAATGCCTTAAAAAGTAGA
>CM053580.1:148981618-149004791 GCA_028627135.1 Pseudochirops cupreus
CCCCTGGGGCACAGCCGCGGCTTCAGGCCAGGCTGGTTTCGGTTCACAGTGCTGATATGGTTCCTCGTAGCCGAGCTGACTTTAGTGGGAAGTATCTTTGTGTGCGTTTTGGAGTAAAAAGATAACAATTCTTGAAACACTATATAACAAAGAGCAAAAGAAACTGAGGTTCCAGTCAAAAATACCCAATGAAGCTAAGCATAATCTTGAACGAAAGATAAAATGAAATTTAATGAATTTTCAGACTTTCAGGGCTTTGTTAAAAAAAAATAAACACATCTGAACTTTATAGAAATTTTACAAAAAATAGTTAAGAGAAATATAAGGTACATACCAAAGACTAATTACAAGGGACTTGATAAGGACAGTGTTTTTATTGTTTATGCAGGTAAAATGTAAAATGTATATCTAAGATATTACTAGTAATTGGGTAGTTTGTAAGAAAGATTGGAGTCGACCTGAGTATGATATGACTTTAAAAAATAAAACCATTTAGGAACAGATAAAAAGAATAATTATCTTATACAAATGATATATGAGAGGAAGAACTGACACAAAGGAAATTAAATGGGGGAGGAGGGCTGTTCTGGAAACCTGCTTTTATGAATGGGTTCAAGAGGGTATAGCAAATACACATCTAGAAGAGTATAAAAGTCTTCTAAATTCAGAAAGAAATAAAATGCAAAGGGGATGGGGGTGGGGAGAGGATAAAGGAGGGATCTTTAGAGGGAAGGGTGAAGAAACAGGTTAAAGGGGAATATAGAAGGGTGCTTAGATCAATGGGAATGGGAGGATAAGGGAGGGATCCTTGGAGAGTCAGTAGATTTAAGTAATAGGAAGGCAAGATAGTGGGTAGAAGTAAAGTAGTGGAGTCAGGAGGGATAGAAAAGGGGAGAGATACACAAACATAAAATAAATATCAGGAGAAGAATATTTTAGGGAAAGTATATGTCTATATATGTATGTATGTATATGTATATCTATCTACATATAAATATATCCATGCTTAATTGTAGCCTTCTTAAGGAATGGGGGAGGAAAGGGAGGAACAAAATTTAAAATTCACAGCAGAGAACAAAAGAAAACATAGAAGAAAGCAAAGATAGACAGCTCTCAATACAACACGTAGTATTTATTATATAGGCTTTCTTGAAATGGAAATTTATTGCTATACATTTTGAATCCTCTCACATTCTGCTGTGCACATACCATGCTTTTCTTTTCTTATTTTGTATGTGTTTCAATATGAAAGTTTATAATATGTTTCTTTTTCTTTTCTTTATTATGTATTTAAGTTTAAGTTTTAAGTCTAAAATTTAGAAAAAAGAATGGGGGGAAAGTAAGAAAAAGAGAATCAAATGGGATAACGAATGTGAAATCCTTTGTGAACCTTCTATTCACTTTATAAATGTTGATCGTTGCTGTGATAATGGGGTTCTCTGAGCAGTCTCCCTAGGCCTTGTTGTTGTTCAGTCATTCAGTACAAGTCTTTGTGACCACATTGAACACAGCACACCAAACCCTTTGCCAAGGGTTTCCTGGTTAAATGACTTGCCCAGTGTCACACAGCTAATAAGTGTTTGAGGCCGGATTTGAACTTAGATCTTCCTGACTCCAGGCCCAGCACTCTATCCACAGAGCCACATAATTGCCTCCTCAGGCCTACTTTCCTATTACTCTCCAATATTACACAATGGCATTTGACCTCAACACACTCTTGGTTCAGCTTCCACCCACTGGAGACTCCAACTGCTAAGATCCAGTTATTAAAATCACTTAGACCTCAATTTACAGTAAAAGGAAAATATTTAAGTTAGAAAAAAAATTGAATAGAATAAAATTGACTTTAAATAAGGAAAAAGCATCTGATTTAGGTGAACAAAACATTACTTTACAGATTCTTTTTCACAGAAAAGTACTTTCCATTCATATATCTAGATAAATTAGGAATCCTCAGACAAAGTAAAAACAGAACTAACCCTCTGATAACATATATCAGGTGAAGCTTAAAACAGGAAGGTATATGTTTACCAAAGGTATTCTTTAAGTAGAAGGAGATTCATCTCAGAGCCCAGGTCGAGGAAGGATTCCCTGTGAATGATGAGGTCCTCCAGAGGCTTCTATCTGCAGGTGACATTCTGTTGGTTGCAGCAAGACCCAAGACACTGTAGAGTCTCCTGGAAAAGATCTGCAATCACTCAAAGAAGTTTGGTCTGTCCATCCACACAAGAAAGACCAAGTGGATGAAGAGTGCATAGTACCCAGATTTCAACAAGTCTTTGAATGCACACCTTGTTAGCTCTAGTCCAAATGTTTGTATATCTGGGACAAACAGGATAGGTAGATGATGAGCTGGACCCACAGTTGAAAAGGAGGGGAAGGGGCAGGATCGCTTTCAGAAAATTACTGACACTTCTACTGACCCAAAGATACTCATGGAAGCTAAGATCCACCTCTCCAATACAAATATTTACCAGTATCATTGTACGGCCACCACTTCCCAAGATTTAAAGATGAGTATCACATAGAGGTCAATGGAAAGGCACATGGTGGGCATGAGCAGACCCATAGTCATTGGAAAACTTCAAAGAAAACAAGATTAAAGGAAATCATCAAAGAACTGTGTGAGCTGGTCACATGGCAAGAGTGAAGGATAACAGTGGGTGGTCAAAATGCTTCACTGGTACTCTTGGGATTTTTCTCAAGAAAGGGAAGGAAAAAGTACTTATATAATCCCTACTTATGTGCTGAGCACCATACAAATATCTTGGTTTGGTCCTCACAACAACTTTGCAAGGTAGGTGCTATTACTATCTCCATTCTATAGGTGAGGAAACTGAAGTGAACAGAGGGTAACTTGCCTAAGGTCACACAGCTAATAAGTGTTTGAGGCCTATTTTGAACTCAGGTCTTCCCAACTCCAGGTTTAACATGATATCCACAGTGCCACCTAGCTGTTGGAAGATTTTCCAAATGTTGAATGCACCCTCTGTGATACACTTTGGGGAGAACACAGAAAAGAACTGTACAGGATGGGTAGGCATGGTTGTGTTTGACCTGTATCACTGGAAAGAACTCCAGAACTGCTGAGATTATAGATAATTTGTGTATCTGAATAGTGAAGTAAATAATCTCCATCCAGGAATTTCTCCCCTTCTCACCCTAAATATGCATGCTCAGACCAGTCAGAAGCTTTTGGCCATCAAAATAGGAGAGAAGAAGAGAAGGAAGGAGGAGAGAGGAGGGGAGGGGAGGGGAAAGAAGGGAAGAGGATGAAGAGAGGGGAGAGGCTAAATGCCAGCTCATTGCCCAACTGGAACTGGCCAGCTGGGTCCCCATTCAGGGAGCTCAGAATACTCACAGGTTGTGATTTGCTCTTCATTCTCCAAGAGGATGATGACATTAGGGAGACAATGACATGATTTGCAAATGAATTGGATGTGAATGAGAGAGGGTGCACAAGGTCACCAGCCTCACTTTCTCCTGCAGAGCCATCTGGATCCAGTGACTGTATATTCATCAAGACAACTGGAGATGGCCCAGGGTGCAGTGGGAGACCATGGCCCTTTTAAGCTAAGATCTTTTCAGGTTCTCACTATGAGTGAGGTAATATCCATTCAGTGAATAGGCCTCTTTAAGAAGTGAGTCAAGGGATGCTGGAAAATGCCATCTACATCCAGAGAGAGAACTATGGAGTCAGAATGTAGAGCGCAGCAGACTTCTAGCATAGCTAGATTTCTTCCTCAAAGACCAAACCTTAAACCCAGTTTGGCCTGGTTATTTTCTTTTTGTTGCTCTGTTTTGTTTTATTTTTCTTTCTCATGGTTTCTTCCGTTTATTATTATTCCTCTACTCAACATGACTAATGTGAAAATGTGTTTAATAGGAATGTATGTGTAGAGCCCATATCAGATTGCAAGCCATCTTGGGGAGGGAGGGGGGAGAAAATTTAAAACTTATGGAAGTGAACATTGCAAACTAAAAATAAATAAATTAACTAATTAAAAAAGTGAGTCAAGGGATAGGCTCTTTAAGAAAAAAAAAATTAAACTGGCAGGGGAAGACTCTCACTTTGATCTCTAGGATTGTACAATAGGTCCCAGCCCAAACACCATTTAGTGGTTATTTTTTTGGGCCTTCCAGGCTCAGAGTGAATGTCTATAAGAACTGTTTCTCTTTTGGCCAGTAACCTTGAGGGTCTTCCCCTCCCAGTTTTTGTTTGTTGGTTTGTTTTTTGTTAAGGAAACTATAACCTTGACTCACTTTTTAAAGGGTCTATTCACTGAATGGGTGTTAACCTCACTCATAGTGATGTATGGGATGAGTGAAAACTTCTCAATTTGGGGTTGTTAACTTTCCCTTTCCCCCCACTCCTCCATTGCTGCTGTCAATCACTTTTATCTTCTTTTGTCTGTTTTCCCACCTTGGTGGGACACTCCTCCCCTCTTTTCTTGCTGTCCCATTTGGGGAAGAATTTGGTGAAGTCTGCCTCTCAACCAATGAGAGAGAAGACAGTGGGGAAGGGGGCTTGACTACATTAGATTATAAATTCTTGCACTGTCTTTTGTAACTTGCCTCTTCTCCATGATGAGTCATGGGGAAGATCCCCCTCTTCTCCTGGGGAAGAGAATAAACTCCTGTTCTTATCCTAAGAGATCTCTGTGTTTATTTATTTATTTATTTATTTAGACTAAATTAAGGATGAGAGTTATTTTTCATCCCAAATAGTGAGAACCTGAAAAAACCTTAGCTTAAAAGAGCCATGGTCTCCCACTGCACCCTGGGCCATCTCCAGTTGTCTTGATGAATATCTGATCACTGGATCCAGAAGGCTCTGGAAGAGAAAGTGAGGCTGGTGACCTTGCACACCCCTCACTCACATCCAATTCATTTGCAAGTCATGTCATTGTCTCCCTGATGTCATGGTCCTCTTGGAGAATGAAGAACAAACCACAACCTGTGAGTATTCTGAGCTGTCTGAATGGGGTCCCAGCTGGCCAGTTGGGCAACTCAGCTCCTACTAATTCCCTCTCCTCTTCTCCCCTCTCCTTCCCTTCTCTCCTTTTCCCTGAGGGTGTTCTGCCCAAAGGAACATAAATTTTGATGGTCAAAAGCTGCCTTGTTAACTTGGTGTTTACTGGCTAGATTTCTTTCTCAAAGACCAAGCCATAAACCCAGCAATGAAGAGAGGAAGAATGAGGAGGCTTACGAGCAGGGCACTCCCCCAGGCTCCCTCGTGATGTTCGGCATTTCCCCTTTTTTTTTTAACTTACCCATACCCAAACCTGTTCCCTCTTATCACCTGTTTCCAACACTTTGCAAGCATTAAATATGATTAAACTGCCATAAATCTATGGAAAAAAAGCTCTACCTGCCTTTCTCAGGAAATGGAGAAAGAATACATGAGTCTTTTCTTCCTTCTTTTTTCCTTTCTATTCTCTATGGGAATAGAGAAGTCTTCTACCTAAAAGCAGCTACAATCCCCAAAGAGGGATGAACATGCTCTCAAATAACTTCCCAGGTTCTGAAGGACTTATAACATATTCAGAGTATTACTTCCCAATTCATTTAATTTCCTGTCTCCCTAGAAAATTCCTAAATTTCCTATTGTGTGCCTGGGAACATGTAGAGAAAATTCTATACTCTTGATGAAAACTGGCATGCATAGAATAGGTTATTTTAAAAGTGCCTAGCTATAATGATAAAGACAGAAGAAAAAGAAATAAAAAAGAAGGGAGAACAGAGACCTAGCAGTGGTAAAAGTAGGGCAATCAAAATTTAGGTTAGGGAAGCTGGGGAAAACTTTCCCAAGAGCTGGGGAAAGGAGAAGGGCGAACATCCTTCCTCTATCCTCCACCCCCACCCCAAGTAGTGTCTGCTGCCTAACCAGCCCAGCCCCTCATCAGGCCACTGGAAAGACAGACTCCAGGGTCATGGTCTCCTATCCTGAGGGCACACCTTTAAAACTAGGTCACAGTTTCCCTGACCACACCACTAGCCTGCAGATCTGTACTACATGGGACACTGGAGATTGATGTAAGATCAGTGTAAGGATAGATAATGAAGGCATTTGGTTGCCTGTGTCCATACCCCAATAATACACTCAGCTCTAGCTGTCCCCCGTCTTACCCTCCATTGTGACTTTCCTCCATGATTAAGCTTCCTTTCATTCTACATCCCTCCCTCTCAATTTCCTTCTATGTTCTGGTGCTCACTGAAATCTATCTTTATTAAGAACACCAACATCTCCTGGCATTCCTTCCAAGGATGACTGCTCCTTCTTTCACACACCCCCAGTATACATAGCCAAGAGGAAGAGTTGGCATAAGCTTTGGTCCTCACTGGAACTTTTAGACCTTCCCTTTGTCAACATCACTCAGGAACTACCTCTACCTCCCTCAAAGTTTACTCCATCCTGTCCAGACCCTTGCTGTGGTCATCTACAGGCTTGAGGTCACCCTCTTTCTTCCCCAATAAGTCCAATACCTTATTATCCACTCTAAAACTTTGTGGTCATCATATTCAACTCTCTCATTTTATAGATGAGCAAGAGGCTGAGAAAATTTAAGTGATTTGCCCAGGGTTAAATAATTAGTGGGCGTTTGGGGCAGAATTTGGATGTTCCTGACTCCAGAGCTCTACGCAATATACCACATTATCTCACCAAACTGAGTTTGATTGGCAAAGAGAAGGATAAACAAAGACTAATTCAATTAAGTCTGCTTTGTGTTTCTTTGTACTCAGAAGGCACAGATCTGGCAAATATATATTTGATGTTTCCATTTATCATGTCTAGAAATCAGCTTTCGTCCCAGCATACCTATTTAAGCAGTGACTCAGAAGTCTCTCATGCAGTTGGTTCAAAAGGATTTGTTTTTTCATGTACATACTATCTATCTGTATGACCTGGCACACAAGTCACTAACTTCTCAATGCCCTAGACTTTCTCGATGCCCTTCTCAATGTCTAATACTTTTAAGACACAGAGATATGTTGCTGGTTTGCATAGATCATAGACCTACACTTGGAGCGGACCTAAGAGGTCGTCTAATTCCAACTCCCTAATTTTACAGATGAGAAATCAGAGGCCCAAGGAAGTTAAATGACTTTCTTACATGCACATAAGAGGGAGATTTGAACCTGAACCTTTAGCTCACTCCACAGCCAGTATTCTATCCATTGTGACTTGGCTGCCTCCATGCTGATGGCAGTTTCCATATTGGGAGTCTCTTACATCCGTGAAGTCACAGCAAAACAATTATTAGAGGTTTATTTTATTATATTTGCTTGTAACAAAGGGAAATAAATATTAAATTTTTACAACTTACCCATGGTTAAAAAGATGAGTTAAAAGCAAACATTTACAACCCAACCTGGCATGCCATAATTTATTACACCGGGATGAACAAACTACGGACTGTTGTCGTTTAGATGAGAGATGAGGCTGGCTAGGTTCTACCTTTCTTACAGTCCTGACAAAGTTATTCATATACACTCCAACTGCAGGGAACTTGGCAATTGGTTTTTTATGATCATTTCTTAGCGTGCTATTGGGAAGTCAGGGTTATTTATTTTCTTCATTTTATAGCTGAGAAAACCAGGCATCAACAACATAACCTCCCCATGCTCAGCCTACAAGCCAATGGTTGGAGGTATTAAAACCTGTTGGCTGATTAGACCACAGACCCACAGTCATAGACTGTCATCTAAAGGTCTATATTTCTTCTTAAAGAATCTATCATTTTTATCTTACCTCTATTTTAAAATTACATTCACTATATTTTCTAAAATTATTATCATTATGGTCCTGACTCAGAGAAAATTCTAGGGAGGGGTATATTTTAAATCCATCCCTTTTTGCAGCTTCAGTTTTCAGATTTATTTTTGAACTGGTTCAGTTAAAAAAAGTTTTTTTGTGACAGTTAAGTAACCTCCACTTCCTTCTTCCCTTGCAAATAACAAAGCTGGTTCTGCTGCTTGCAGAGGAAGTTTCTGAAATTTCTGAAAGTGACTTGGTTTGCTTTCTTTCAGTGTCCCTTTAGCCTTCACAATCCTTATCCCAACAAGTTCCAGGGACATGGAAACATGTAAAGAACATTAAAGAAAAAAACCCCAATATGGTAAGTATCCTCTTTTATTTCAACATTAGCAATATGCATATTGTAATTTCTTGAAGGAAAATACTATTCCGTCATAATACAAACTATATTGAAGATACATCATGATTGCTTAGACAAGAATAGTTAGGAAAAGTTAAGAACATCTAAGTTCAAATTCTGTGCTTATCATAAGGTCCACCTTTAAATTCTCTTTATTTTATATGTCAGCTCATATGATCCTGAAACTAAATTCTGAAATTCAAAATACTGTTGATCATATTTATTTAATCAGGAAGACAGTAAAATTCTCGATAATGTTGTATGAATGAACTAGAATGTTCAGCTTGGGTAAGAGAAGACTTATGTAGGTACGGGTGATGGCTGTTTTCCAGTGTCTGAAGAACTATCTGTCTCAGGTAAGAGGGATTAGATTTGTTCTTGACCTAGAAGACAAAACTGAAAACAGGGAGAAGAGGAGATTATGAAGAGGTAGATTTAGGACCGATGTAAGGAAATATTTCCTAAAACATTAGCCAAAAGAAGAATGGCAGAAGAGATTCTTGAGCAGTTATGAGTTGGACTAGCTGGCTTCTGAAGTTCTTTCTGACTGAGATTTTGTGATTCTTTGAAAATTACAGTAAAGAAATTCACCTTGATTCTGCCATTTTTGTTTGGCAAGGTATAACAACACCCTTTCCAGAGCCATGCTGGGGAAATTTTGTTACCCAGATCACAGAAGATAAATTCCAAATAATCCAAAGATAAAATCCAAATAATATTCCAAGGAACTTTAACTGAGCATGCAGCCAGAGACTAGGGATAAAGGTCAATGTTTAGGGATAATATTCAATGTTTATAAACTATTCATTTGATGCATGTATGTTAAAGCTTGATATCAATTCATTGTTTGTGGTACCTTTAAACAAAATATAGTTTCCCCATTTATCTCTTTTAATCAAGTTTATCTTTGCTTTTGTTTTGTCTGAGGTAACGAGTGCTAGCTCTGCTTTTTAAAGTTCATCTGGGGTATAACAGATTTTTCTCCAATCACTAATTTTAACTCTGTGACTTTTTAATTTTCAAGTATTTCTTGTAAATAACATGTTGCCTGATGTTGCTTTCTAATCCATTTTGCTTCCCTTGGGTGTTTTCATCACATTCACATTCAGCTACGATCATGAATTATTTATTTCTCTATCCTATTCTCTTATACTTTTTTCTCTTTGTTCCCCATCCCCCTCTGTATCATAGATACTTGTCCTTTCTTTCTTTCCCTGAAGTCCTTCATCATAACTCACCTTCTAAGTTTAGGGTCTGTTTTGTTTATGACTGATCCCTCCTTAAGTATTCCTCTTATTCTTTCCTTTCCTTTTTCCTTGTTCCTTTTAGTTAGTTTCTATGATTAACTGAATGCATGTGTGTGTCTGATCTACCCTCCTATGACCGGTTTAGATGCATGTGAGGTTCAAGCAACACCTACTTCCCATCTTGTTCTCTTTATATAGACTTAAACTCGCACACCCTGATAATCCACTACTTTTCTTCTACTTTTGTTAATAATAATAATCCCCTACTTTTCCTCCCCTTTCCATCATCATCATAATAGTGTTTTTAAAATATCTCATTTAATTTTCACAATAACCCAGGAGAGAGGAGCTATTAATATATTCATTTTACAATTGGAGAAACTGAGGCAAATAGGCTTTAAGTGACTTGCCCAAGGTCACACAGCTACTATGTATTTGAGGCTAGATTTGAATTCAAGTCTTCCTCCCCTCCCTCTCCCTTCTTTCCTTCTTTTCTTACCCCTTATCATAACTCCCCCTTTGAGCAATGAACTAATACTAAAAGAAAATGTTCTCACTATTTGGCTCTATCCATTGCACCTTGAGAGGCATTAAGAGGAGTCCACAGAGAAGCAATGGAAGAGAAAAAGATTCTCATGAAATGTTTCCTTTCTCTGGAATATCAGAGTACAAAGCAAGTGGGGATTTCATTCTAGACGAATGGTCTTTAAAGACTACTTTAGGAAGCTGTGGGGAGAGGACCTGGGATCAGGAAGACCTGATCTAGTCGCAGGTCAAATCTAGTCTCAGACGCGTACTAGCTGTGTGACCTTGGGCAAGTCACTTAAACTCTATCTGCCTCAGCTTCTCCATTGTGAGGTCTATTTAATTTTAAAAGAAACACATTTAAATTGTAAGGATTTTTCTTTTCTTTTCTTTTCTTTTCGACTCAAAGGCCAGAATACAAACACAAAATAGAGAAAGGAAACACAAATATACACAAACTTAAATATTGGAACTTAAATACAAATTAAGAAAGAAAAAGAAAGTATGCCGTGTGCATGGTAGAACATAAGAGAGGATTCAAAATATGTAACAATAAATTTTCATTTCAGGAAAGCCTAAATCATACTCATTGTGTTGAGAATTGTCCATTTTTGCTTTGCTTCCTTGTAAGTTTTCTTTCGTTCTCTGCTGTGCACTTTTACTTCTCTTCCCCCCGCCCCCCGAAGGCTAGAATTAAGTTGGGATATTTTTCTCTATAGTGATAGATACATACAATGCACATATACATATCTACATACATATATAGACATATACTTTCCCAAACAAATTCTGCTCCTGATCTTTGTTTTTTATGTATGATTATATCTCTTGTTTCCTCTCCCTCCTGCCTTCTCTGCCCTCCTATGACCCCCATCCAAGGATCCTTCCCCATCTTCCCATTCCCATAAATCTAAACACCCTTCTATACCCATTTTTTACCTTTTCCTTCCCCTCTAAAGATCTGTCCCTTGTCTTCTTCCCCATCCCTATGCCCCTACCATTGTATTTCTTCTGAATTTAAAAGACCTTTATACTCTTCTAAATATATGTATTGTTCCCTCTTAAACCCATTCCCGATGAAAGCAGGTTACCAGAACTGCCAGCCCTCCTCCCCCATCTAATTCCTCTGTATCAATTCTTCCTCTTGCACCTCATTTGTATAAAATAGTTACCCTTTTCAGCCGTTCCTTAATGGTTTTACTTTTTAAATTCATATCATACTCAAGTTTACCCCAATCTTTCTTATGAGCTAGCCAACTATTAATAAGAATCTTAGACATACGTTTTATATTTTACATACATAAAAAGCAAACAATCTGTTCTTATGAATTCCTTATAATAAGTCTTTGGCATTTACCTTATATTTCTCTTGGCTCTTGTATGTCAAATCTTCTGTTAAGTTCAGATTTGTTTGTTGTTGTTGTTTTTTAACAAAGTCTTGAAGAAGTCTGAGAGTTGATCAAATATCCATTTTTTTTTTCATTCAGGATTATGCTTAACTTTGTTGAGTATGATATACTTGGTCAGAACTCCAGTTCTTTTGCTCTTTGATATATAGTATTCCAAGACCTGCGGTTCTTTAATGTCTCTGCTGCTAGATCTTGCACAATTCTAATTGTAGCACCATCATATTTTCAATTGTTTTAATCATGTTGCTTTTAACTATTTTAGCCTTGAGCTAGGGGTTTCAGAATTTGACTATGATACTCTTATTAGTTTTACTCATAGGATCTTTTTAAAGTGCTGATCAATGGATTTTTTTTTTCTATTTCTACTTTCCCTCCTTGTTCTAATGCTTCAGGACAATTTTCTTTAATTATTTGTTGTATTACTATATCAAGATTCTTTTTTTATCATAACTTTCAGTTAGTCCAATTATTTTTATGTTTTCTTTTCTTGATTAATTCTTCAAATCTACTATGTTATGTTTCATTTTCTCTTCTATTTTTTCATTATTCATATTTTGTTTAATTATTTCTTCATCTCTTATAATTTCACTGGCTTCACCTTGCCCAATTCTAATTTTCAAGTTGTCATTTTCTTCCTTAAGATTCTGGATCTCCTTTTCTAATTGGTTGACTTTCCTTTCATAATCTTCTTGTTTTTCTTGGATTATTCTTATTTTGTTTTGTTTTTAAGTTTTTCCTCCATCTCTGTCATTTGATTTTTAAAGTCTTTTTAAAGATGTTCTATGAATTCTTTTTGGGCAGGTGACCATTTGATGTTACTCTTTGGAGGTTTCTTTACTTCAATATCCTCCTCTGAAGGTGGTTCCCAGTCATCTCTATTCTCATAATAACTTTCTATGGTTGGATTTTTCTCCTTTGCCTGGGCATTTTTTGTGGTAATAGCTCAATTTCTGTAATCACCTCTAGCCTTGGCATATGGGAGATGGTGCCTCTTGTCCCTTGCCCCAGATCTTTAGATTCCCACCCCCCCCCCAGCTTGGAACCAAAACCAAACCTCCAACCTCCTGTAAGCGCCCACAGTGAGGGGCTTTCTGCCCCACTGCTTCTGTACTCACTGGGCGTGTGCTCTTTCTTTCTCACCCTAGCCCCTCACAGCACAGCTGGGTCTGGTGTCTTTGTCAGCAGAGGTTCCTTTGATCTTCTCAGGGTCAGATGCCCAACTCTTCTCACTATGTTGGGGGGTTAAAGTTCCTGTGTCTGGGGCTGAGACAACCTCTCAAACCATCTAACCCCAGGGCTTGCACTTGTTGTTGAAGCAGACCTTTGCTTGGAGGTGTTTATTCTTTACAGGGACCAAACCTTGTCCAGGGATTTTTCTTCTGATCTTCTCAAATTTTCCCAGGAAATTTTCCCGGTTGTGCCCCTATTCTTCTTTATTTTTGCCTGCTCTTTGTTTCCTCTAAGGTGCTATGTTATCTCTTTTGTGGGAAAAAATCTTGAAAGTTTGGAATTTTCCAAACAACTCCATCATTTTCCCAGAAACCTCTTAAATTGTAAGAATTTCTTAAACAAAATTGAGAGACGTATTCTGCAGCAAGACAAATCAACAAATTTAAGGATAAGAAAAGTTTTTAAAATATTTATTTATTCATTTAATTGGAGGTGGGGTGTCTTTATTTATTTAGTTAGTTTCAGTTTTTGACATTCATTTCCACAAGATTTTGAGTTACAAATTTTCTTCTCATTTCTCCCCTGCCCCTCACCCAAGATAGCAAGCCTACCGAACACCCCTTCCCCCAATTTGCTCTCTCTTATGTCCTCCCCTCCCCCCTTTCTTCCCTAACTTTTTAGTAGGGCAAGATGGATTTCTATACCCCAGTGCCTGTATATCTTATTTCCTGATTGCATATAAAAAACAATTTTTTTAACAATTGTTTTTAAAACTTTGATTTCCAGATTCTTTCCCTTTTTCCTTCCTCTCCCATCCCCACTAGAAGACAAACAATTCAATATAGGTTATACATGTGTAGTTATGCAAAACATTTCCATAATAGTTATATTGTGAAAGAGTAACTATATTTCCCTCCATCCTATCCTGTCCCCAACTTACTCTATTTTCTCCTTTGTCCCTTTTCAAAAGTGTTTGCTTCTAACAATCCTCTCCCCCAATCTGCCCTCCCTTCTATCATTCCCATTCTTATCCTCTTCCCTCCTACTTTCTTGTAGGGTAAGATACCTAACTGAGTGTGTATGTTAATCACTCCTTAAGCCAAATTCAATGAGAGTAAGGTTGACCCATTTCATTTCACTTTCCTGTTCTTCCCCTCCATTGTAACAATTTTCTCTTGCCTCTTTTATATGAGATAATTTACCCTATTCTGTCTCTCCCTTTCTCCTTCTCTCAATATATTCCTCTTTTAATTTAATTTTTTAGATATCATCCCTTCCTATTCAATTGATCCGGTGCCTTCTGTCTATATATACATGTACACATATGCAGACACATATGCATTTATACACACATACACCCTCCTATACAAACACATATATGCATTTATACACACATACACCCTCCTATATATACACATATATGTAGGCATATATATATATGTATATGTATATATACATATATATATATGTACATACATATATATTACCTTCAACTATCCTTATACTGAGAAAAGTCTCATGAGTTACAATTATTGTTTTTCCATGTAGGAATTTTAATAGTTCAATTTTAATAAGTTCCTTATGATTTATTTTTCTGTTTACCTTCTCATGCTTCTCTTGATTCTTATATTTGAAAGTCAAATTTTCTGTTCAGCTCTGTTTTTTTTCATCAAGAATGCTTGAAAATCCTCTATTTCATTGAATGTCCATATTTTCCCCTGAAGTATTATACTCAGTTTTGCAGGGTAGGTGATTCTTGGTTTTAATCCTAGCTTCTTTGACTTCTTGAATATCATATTCCAAGCCCTTCAATCCCATAATTTAAAAGCTGCTAGGTCTTTGTTATTCTGATTGTGTTTCCACAACACTCAAATTGTTTCTTCATGCTTGTAATATTTTCTCCTTGACCTAGGAACTCTGGAATTTGGCTATGATATTCCTAGGAGTTTTCTTTTGGGGGATCTTTTTAAAGAGGCGATCAGTGAATTCTTTCCATTTCTATTTTGCCCTCTGGTTCTAGAATATCAGGGCAGTTTTCCTTGAGAATTTCTTGAAGGATGATTTCTAGCCTCTTTTTTTGATCATGGCTTTCAGGTAGTCCAATAATTTTTAAATTATCTCTTTTGGATCTATTTTCCAGGTCCGTGGTTCTTCCAATTAGATATTTCACGTTGCCTTCTATTTTTCCATTTGTTTGGATCTGTTTATTAGTATCTTGATTTCTCATAAGGTCATTAGCTTCCATTTTCTCCAATCTAATTTTGAAGAAATTATAATCTTCAGTGAGTTTTTGAAATTCCTTTACCATTTGGGCAATTGGGCTTTTTAAGGCATTCTTATCCTCATTGGCTTTTTGGGTCTCTGTTGCCATTTGATATAATCAAATGTCAATAATCTGCGGGCCAGGAACTCCAGAGCCAGTACCACAGCAGCTGCAGCCATTGTGCCACTGCCACCTCCGTCACCCCAGAGACAGGGGCTGAACCATATTCTTCTCTCACCCAGTTTTAACAGAGTTCTCTACTGACCTTTCACTTTCTCTTTGGCATTTATAGGTTGAGAAGTCTGGAAACCACCACAGCTGCCAGTGATTCCCTCTCCTGAATTCTGCTCTGGGCTGTCTGGGCCGCAAGTCTGGGCCAGCACCATTCACATGAGACTGTGCTCAGCTCCCAGCTTGGTGTGATAGACTTTTCCTGTTGGCCTGCCAGACTGCCTTCAGCAGGTAATTTGTTTCTCTCTGTCACTTTGTGGGTTCTGTAGGTCTAAAATTTGTTTAGAGTCATTTTTTTTTACAGGTTTTGGAAGTGGTTTGAGCGGGAGCTCAAGCAAGTTCCTGCTTTTAATCCACCATCTTGACTCTGCCCCCAATAAAAATGTTTTTTAAAATATTTCAGATTTAAATAGATGGGTACAATGATTCTGAATCACGTTAGTCAGTAAAACTTGTCATATGTGTTAACTTTCAGGTGGTTTTAAGTAGTTGTTATTTTGTATGTGAACTTTAAAACCAATGTGTTTTAAACTATACTCTTGAGAGGAATATCTTTGTAGAATGAAGCAAACAACCAAATCAATATATAGGCAAGTAAAGTATACAGTATATTCCTCTTTGAAACCCAAATTATCTAAGAGATATTCATGATGTTCATCAGCATAAGGAACCTCTGGTTTGAATATGCCGGCTATGCAAATTGGCAACTTTTCCACAACTTAAGAGTCTTAAAGAGTTGTATAAGCATTGAAGTCACAGACTGAGTTTTGGTCATGGAGAGAATATATGTCAGAAGCAAATTTGAACCTACAGGCTTTCCTGACTCCACATCTAGGAATTTCTCCCTTATTCCACATTACCTCTTGTTTATCTAATAAGCTTACAACTGCCAAATCTCTATTTTATTTAGTACCATATAAAGGTAGTTTGATTTTTATAGCAGAAGACTCCAATGATACCCCTACTTGGATTTATATCTTCCCCAAATGCCCACTAATAAGTTCCAGCATCCAAGTGACCAAACTGATCAACATGATCCCTGGAATCTCCAGTAATCTATCTATCAAATGTCCCATGAGAACCACTTGCATGTTTGATAGATTAGGGTAAAAGGCCAAATAGAAGTCACCTATCTAGACATCTGTGGCCATACCTAGGTCATTCCTAAATATTTAATTAGGCAGCAGCAAAAAGCAAAATAGCAAGGGGTAGAATTCTGGAGGTGAAACAAATTTTCATTTGGCATCATATTGAGATGTATCTTGACATAGTAGATGGAAAGCTAGACATGGAATCAGGAATACCACTTCAGACACAGGCTTGTTGTATGATCTTGGACAAGTCACTTACTTTCTCTCAGACTCAATTTCTTCATCTATAAAAAGGGATCATCTATATATGTGTATGTATATATATATGTGTATATATATACATATATATGTATATATGTATAGAAAAGTTATCATCACAGGGATAATGTGAAGACCAAATAGATATATAAAGTACCTTGGGCAAACCCTGAAAGTGCTGAGGAATGTGTATTACTTCTGTACCAATCAGAACTACTATAGTTCCCAATACAGATTGGCTACTGGAACTTGGGTCCTTACGACTTTAAAGCCAGCTCTCTGGTCACTAAACCAGAGTGTCTCTCAAAGAAGTGTTTATGTTGATGAAAAGTTAAAGAAAATTGTTGAAGAAAAAAGAAAGAAAAAGAAGAAAAAGTAAGACAACCCAAATTAGAAAATATTTATGTCTGTAACTGGTTGCAGATATATAGCTATATTTTAAAGAAGTTATAGAGTTTTTTCCCCTTTTGTGTGAGTCATCAGTTCCTGAAGAAATTTTTTTTCCCTCTGTATGCTAAAGCAGTCCCTAATGTGTTGAAATAGATTTTTGAAAGGTCTAGTTGTTAAAACCTTTGATTCTCTAGTTGATATATTAGGATACCAGTGAAGTATAAGGTCTTCTTCTGGGGTACATTGAGACAAACAGGATTTTCTGATAATTCTGGCTCTTTCCCTGAACTGTCTTTATAAATCATACAGCATTAGAACTAAAAGAATCCCAGTGAGCTACTCAGAATTACAGAATCTTAGAGCAGATAGGAAGGCAGAAGGAAGGGAAATAAGGAGGGAAGGAAAAAGGAGGGAGGAAGGAGGGAGAAAGTGAAGGAGAGACGTATGAAGGGGAAAGGGAGAGGGAAGGAAAAGAGGAAACAAGTTTTTATTAAGTGCCTACTATGTGTCAGGTACCGTAATAAGAGCTTTAAGAATACCTCATTTGATCCTCATAACAACTCTGAGAGGAAGATGCTAATATAAGAATAGCATTTTACAGTTGAGGAAACTGAGGTAGGCAGATTACATGATTTTTTTTTTGCTAGTAAATTTCAGAGGCCAGATTTTAACTCAAGTCTTCCTGACTCCATGACCAGCAGCTAGATACCTTAGGGGTATCCAATTCAACCCATATTTGAGTGGTAGTCTCACCTCTGCTTGACATCCCAAGGCAAACCATTAAATTTTTGGACAAGTCTCTGTATTCTGTGTCTTTCCTCTCCCATCTTCCTTTTCCCTTATAAATAATTCAGTTCAATTCAGCCTACATTTAACATGTAGCCTTTACACCTGCTGGGCAACTGGGTGGCACAATGGATAGAGAGCTGGGCCTGGAGTCAGGAAGTCTCATCTTCCCGAGTTCAAATCTGGCTTCAAACACTTACCAGCTGTGTGACCCTGGGCACAGTTCCTCATCAATAAAATGAGCTGGAGGAAAAAAATGGCAAACTACTCCAGCATCTTTGCCAAGAGAACTCTAAAAAATAACTGAACAACTACAACAAAATTACCTATGACAGACACCGGGGATACAAAGACAAAAACTAAGTACTGCTTGCCTTCGAGGCACTTACATTCTATTTATGATATGCAATATGTACATAAATGGATAGAAGGAGGAATCAAGAAATGATTCATGGAAGAGGTGACACCTGCACTAAACCCCAGACTCTTAGCTAGAAATTCTGAGAAGCAAAGAGGAGAAGGAATAAACACGTACATGGAGAAGAGCCTACATAAAAGCACAGAGATTAAATATTAAATTAGATGCACAGTTACAACTAAAGTCCTATCTTTTATTATAAACTTTCCTTCTTCTTGTTTTTCAGTCATATTCAACTCTTGGTGACCCTATTTGGGGTTTTCTTGGCAGAGATACTGCAGTGGTTTGCTATTTCCTTCTCCAGCTCATTTTACAGATGAGGAAACTAAGGCAAATAGGATTAAGTGTCTTGTTCAGGGTCTTACAGCTAGCAAATGTCTGAGGCTGGATTTGAAGTCAGAAAGATGAGTCTTCACTGCACCACACAGCTGCCCCAAGAAATGCATAGTTCCAATTTCTTTAGGTGATTTTGGTTCTAGTTTACCTAAATAATATCATTCACAGAAGAAAAAACATCAAATTTTACTTACTTTTCACATTGCCCACTGATTTAAACAAATTTCTGTCTTTTCATAGTTAAAAAAAGAGTTCACAAACTAGCTTCAGTTCCTCTTTTGATTTTCCAAAAAAACCTGCAAAGTCATTCACTTTGGAACTTCAGTTTCTTAACAGTAAAATCACCTTGCTCCTTTTTACTAACACTTTTACAGAGTTTCATTCTTAAAATAAATTCATTATTTTAGCATTTATAAAATTTGTAAATTTATAGCAGAGAATTTTCATTTCAGTGACAAATTTAGTTTCTAATTAAATTACAATGCCATAAATTCCTACATACTAGGAATAAAGATTCTCTTCCTTATCCGAGTCTCTTGTCTGCCCTTCCAGCTAGATCTGAGTAAAAAAGTCAAAGGGAGAGAGGGGTTCCTTTTGGGGTGCTTTAAAAGTTCCTCAGGAAAAAAATGGATTCTTTTTCCTTTGGTTGATCAGGCCACGGGAAGAAGTTACAGAGAAATATGATGACAAACACATAGATGTTCTTGGCTCCCAAATTTTTCCTTCTTATCATTCATTGAAAGTTTAATCAAAAGTCAGTGTGCACATTTTCTCAAAAACAGTCTGAAAACCTTTAATTTGACAAATAAAAGTAGGCCCTTTTAAAGAACAGAGGGCATGATCCTTTAGATAGGGCATTCCAGCAAACCTAGTTCATTTGATGGGGGTTGTTCAATGACCAATCTCAGTACCTTTAATAAACAATAATCAAAAGTGCCATATTTAGGCCACAATAATTTATCAACTGAATACCTTGCAATTTTAGACAAAATTTCAAACAATATGATAGTATGTTTTTTTGTCATTCCTATTTGAACCAGGAGCTCTCCCTGATTCCAAGATGTGAGAAATTCTCCAAGGGAGTTTCTTTCAGCATGCCACTGCTGAACCCCATTATTCCCATAAGCACCTTCCCTTGGTTTTATTCCTTTAAGGGACTCCATCACTGTAGACTCTACTCATAGAAGGGATTCCCTTACCTATAGAAGGAATTTCCCTTCCCCAGGGATTACCTTAGTTCATAAAATTGACATTGAGATTGAGGGGTAGCCTGACCTCTGGGGCAGACCTTCATGGAGAATTCCCTCAATGTACTCTACCAAATTCTTCTAAGAGGCTGTCCTGAGAGCCAGGGTCCTTCTCCTGACCTATTGCATGGCTTGACAATGAATTGATTAGGACTGAAGCAATAAAATCCGACAGTATCGATTCAGAATAGCAGTTGTACAACAAATTGGTCCAAGGCCCTTCAGAAGGCACGAGGATGCCATTTGGCAGTTAATAAAGCTTTCTTATTGGCAAAAATAAGGAATCAATCAACTTATACCATCTTGAGTAATGTGGGCATTCTCTCTGATTGGCCAGGGTCTTACAAATTCTGTGATTATTTCTAGAACATTCTGTGGTTATTACAAAAAGATACCACAAGATGTACAGAACATATTGTAGTCAGTCCCTTTACCACATTTTTTCAGAATTATCTCAACATCTTAATTCCCCATAATCATATGATTTTATAATAAAGCAAGGCCCAACTTACAAAATGGAAGACAATCACAAAATGGAAAGAATCAAGCAATATCAAATTAGTTTTGGATTCTAGTTTCTGGTGATTGCTGCTTAAACTTGAATGGAGGAGAAAAGAACGATGTTTTTAGTGGCTATATTTGGTAGTAAGAGTCACATTGGTGATATTTCTGGAATCTGCTTTAAAGCCATAAAATGAGCCAGTATTTTCTTTTCCAGTCTTGTATAAGAGTGAGAATCAAACAAGATCATAAAGTAATTTTTTTAATAAAGCTTTTTTTTTTAAGGTAGGGAAAAAAAAGAAACAGCTTGGCAGTTGAATGAATGTGAGCAGTGAGGGAGAGAGAATAGCTGAGAATTGCTAAAGGGACATCAGAATTAGATAGCAATAGTTGTGAATTAGCTCCCTGTCCTGTTTCGTGAGAAGGCAAGAGGCCTATAATAGACAGTAAACTTCTTGATCAACTGCCCCCATGTCATGTCTGGGTCACTTGTTAAGCAATTATTATGCAACTATCATGCAAATTCTGTGGTTAAGTTTTGGGAATAAAAAAACAAAAGCTCAAATACAGTCCATAAGGAACACATGGTCTAATAAAAGAAACAACATGCAAAGAAATATGTACAGATAAGCTACATGCAGGATAAATTAGAAATAATCACAGAGGGAAGGCATTAGAATCCTTGATTCAGGAAAGTCTTCCTGTAGAAGCCAGGCTTTTTATTGAGGACTTGAAGAAAGCCAGGAGGATGTAGAGTCCTTACTCATTGTTTCTAGAAGGCAGATTAACCTGCCTGTTAAGCATGAAATGCAGTCACTTGGCTAGGGCAGAAATTCAAACTCTTCCATGTTGCCACTCATGGCAAAAATTCTCCCCAATGTGATTTTATTAAGAAATCCATTTGTAAGTTAAAAAAACCAAACATTACTAGGAGTACTGTATCTAGAATAATAACTAGGTAACATATTTATGGAATGTATATTGTATCTGTAATATAAATTTAATAGTTGAATGTTCAGTTATAAGGAGGTTTAATTGCTCACTTCAACATTTATTAGACTCCTACCCTGTGCAAGACACTATCTAGGCACCGGGTTGTCATTCAAGCCTACTTATGTAAATTATTTTTATAAAAGTTTCATTTTTGAGAAATCAAACAATTTAAAACTTAATTTCATAGATTTCTGGAACATGTCTGTTGAATAAATCAATTATATAGAAATTATTGAAATGATCTGACTTGACGAATCTTAACAAAGGGACCACAGAGCCCGAATTAAAAGTTTTAAAGAGCTTTAATTTACCAGCTGGGGCTACTCCCTGCCAATTAAAGGGGGAGCAGCCCCGAGTTCAGAGATGTAGAATCTTTTATACATTTCATTAGGTTTATGTATCTAACTAACACAATTTGTTACTAAGCAGGTTGTCATATAGATGCAAACAAGCAGTTACTAAGAAAAGCGGAGGGGGTGAGTAGAGGGGGTCTGCAAGGTAAGCGGAGGGGCACAGGGCATGACGACTGAGCAAGGAAAAGATAGATTACCCTAGGCCGGCCTCCCAGGTAAAGATAAATCACTCTAGGGAGGCTTCCCAGGTTCATAGAGTTTCACTTGGCTAATTATCATAGAGTTTCACTTGGCAGTATACCATAGAGTTTCACCAGGCTGACCACTAACTTCAGAAAATATTTCTTAACTATTTCTTGACCATACCATTATGTTTTTCCTTGGATTGGCCAAATTCTCTGTACTTAAATTGTCTTCTAGAAATGTGGTTATATGCAAATCTATTTAAAGTCTTTTTTTTTTTCTTGGAGAAATAAGGTATGAAAACTGATCAACAACTGCCCTTTTAGCACAGGAAGATACTACTACAGGTAGTCAAGAAAGGATCCTTTTTCTTTCCTATCCTACCTTGTTTCCTCAACAGTAAAATGGAAAGAATAACAGCACCTAGTGCCCTAGGGTGTCCTGAGGATCAAATGAGATGATACTTGTAGTGCACTTAACACAGTGCTGGGCACACGGTAAGTGCTACATAAATATTAGTTACTATTATTTTGGAGATGTTAGGTGGCACAACAGATATATTGCCAAGCCTGGATCCAAGAAAACTTGAGTTCAAATCCAGCCTCAGGCTCTTACTAGCTGTGTGACCCTAGATAAGTCACTTAACCTCTTTTTGCCTCAGTTTCCTCATTTGCAAAATGAGTATAACAATGGTATCTACCTTCTGTGGTTGTTGTGAGAAACAGATAAGATAATAATTTTGAAGTGCTTAGCACAGGGGCTGGCACAGAGTAAGTGTAATATAAATGTTAGCTAAATAATAATTATTATTATTATATGACCAGGGCTCAAGCTTTACCATTTGCTGCTTGTTTGACATTGGGCAAATTATTTAAACTCTCTGAGTCTCTGTTTTGTTATCTGTAAAATAAGCATTGCCTCTTGGAAAAAGCTGTTTGTACTTAACGCCTCCCATCACTTTCCATTTTCTTCTCAAGAAACTCAGTTTGTCTTTTGACCCCATGCTTCACTGAAAAGAGTTATCCCTTCCATATCGTGGGGGTTAAGGGCATGGCACTCCCCCTGATCTGGGAAATATGTGTAAAATTTTTAGGCTATCCCTTCATTCCAGAGAAGAAGTCTGATTATTTTCTTTTTCTTTTATGGGGCATTTACAGTATTAAAAGATAAAATAATGTTGCTATTACACAGAACTATTCACATATTTCATGCATTTCTGAGTTTCTAAACGTTTTTCTGTGTCATCTGCAGACATATTGTCTGAGGCTTCCACAAAACTCCCCCCAAAATTCCCATTTAAATTCTTGCACTGACCCACATATATCAAAATTGTGATGGGGAAAGTCGCAATGTGGAAGGGATAACTGTACTCCCTCTAAGTTTACCAACATTCTCTGACCTGCTAAATCTAATGCCATTTTTGCAGTCTTCATTCTTTTTGACAGTGATGACCATTTCCATACCTAAACACTCTCCTCTCTGAGCTATGGCACATTCTCCTTGTGTTCTTTTTTTTTTTAATTGTTTTGTTTATTTACTTTTAGTTTACAAGACTCAGTTTCACAATCCCTTGAATTTCACATTTTCTCCCCTCTCTCTCCCTCCCCCCCCCC
>CM053580.1:149005291-149024048 GCA_028627135.1 Pseudochirops cupreus
CCCCTGTTTCAAATGTGTTTCTTGTAGACAGCATATTGTAGGATTGTGGTTTTTAATCCACTCTGCTATCTGCCTCTGTTTTATGGGAGAGTTCATCCCATTCACATTCACAGTTATTACTATCTGTGACTTTCCCTCCATCTTACTCCCTCCCCTGTTTATATCTTTGTATCTTCCTTTTCCCTTCCCCTCCTTAAGAGTTTTCTTTTTGACCAGTGCTTCCCTCAGTATTCCCTCCCTGTGTCCTACCCTTTCCCCTTGCTACTCTTTCCCTTCCTTCTGACCACCCTCCCCCTCCTTACACCCCCCCTTATCCCTCCTACTGCCCATAGGGCACAATAGAATTTTATTCTTAACAGATTATGTTCCTTGTGTTCTTCTTGCCCACACACTTGCTTCTTTTCAGTATCTTTTGTCAGATCCACATCCTGTTCCCTTTGTAGAGAGCAGCTGTCAAACTGATTATTACTAAAATATAAATCTTCACCCCACCTATTCAGTAAACTCCAATGGCTGTCTATTTCCTCAAAGATCAAATGCAAAACCCTCTATTTGGCTGTTAAAGTCCAACATAACTTGGCCCCTTCCTACCTTTCCAGGCTTCTCACATCTTACTCTCCTCCACTTACGCTGTGATTCAATGACACTGGCCTCCTAGCTGTTCCTCAAACAAGACACTTCATCTCCTCACACTAAGCATCTTCACTGGAGTCCCCATGCCTGGAACTCTCTCCCTCCTCATCTCCACTTCCCGGTTTCCCTGGCTTTATTCAAGTTTCTGCTAACTTCCCACCTTCTACAAAAAGCCTTTCCCAGGCCTCCTTAATCTTAGTGTTCTCCCTTTGAGATTACCCCCAATTTATCCTTTTTATATCTAGTTTGTACATGGTTGAGTTTTTGAAAATTTCTTTTATTTTCAATTGCATTTTCTCCTTCATTGGATTGTAAGCTCCTTGTGGGCAAGGCTTGTCTTTTGCTTTTTTTTGTATCTCTGCCTCTTAGCACAGTGCCTGCATTTTCTGTAACTGGTTATCTTCTAATTGTAGTTCTTTTAAATTTATCAAGTTAAAGAAGAACCCATCTGTAATTTTCAAACCTCTATTATTGGCATCAACATTCCCGTTCTCCATCTGGGAATGTGCCTTGCTATTTAAGTTTGTCTTAGGAAAATTGATCAATCCTGCAAAGGACTCATTTATTATATTCACGATGACATAGTTTCTTACACACTAGTTTCTTAGTAAATATTTGCTGACTGACTTCACATGGATGTCCCCTAAAGTTCTATTCTGAGCTCTCTCTTCTTTCCTCATTGCACTTTCTCTTTCTCTTTCTGAATGATTTCATCATCATCACTCACGTGTTCAATTATCTATTATCCCTTTGCAGTTTGCTCCCAAATGTATACACCTAACTTTCATTTCACTCCTGAGCTCTGTATCTGTGCCTTCTAGACATTTCCATGGATATGTCCCATCTGTATCTCAAACTCAACATGTCCAGAACAGGTCTCATTATCTTCCCTCATCCTTAACCCATGCACCTTCTACTCCCTTAAAAAAAATCCACTCCTTTGCCTAACTTCCCTCTTTCTGTTGAAGGAACCACCATTTTTCCAGGCATTTGGATCACAATCTCAAAGTCATCTGCAAATATTTCCCGTGACTTCACCTCTCCATACCCAATCAATTGCGATGTCCTGGTGGTTCTACCTTCATGACATCTTTTACATGCACATTCTCTTTTCTATTTACACAGTGACAATCCTAGTTCACAACTTTACCACCTCTCCTCTGGACCACTGCTGTAATCTCATACTTGGTTTCACTGATTCTAATCCCCCTGGTTTTTAATCTATCCTCCAAATGATTGATTTCTTCTCCTCAAAATTACTCTTTTCCTCTCAACCTCTCTTTCTCCTCCACCCCACTTCTCTCTCTCTCTCTCTCTCTCTCTCTATATATATATACATACACACACACATATGCAAACATATGTGTATATGCATATACATGTATAAATATACATAGATACAGATATTAACATAGGCATAGACACAGATGTGTTGTGGTTGTTTTGTTCTTTCAGTCATGTCTGATTCTCATGACTCCATTTGGGATTTTCTTGACAAAGATACCAGAGTGATTTGTCATATCCTTCTCCAGCTCATTTTACAGATAAGGAAACTGAGGCAAATGACTTGCCCAGAGTCACACAGCTAGTGTCAGCATCTTATGTCTGAATCCGGATTTGAACTCGGGTCTTCCTGACTCCAGGCCTGGCGCTCTATCCACTGAGCCATGTGGCTGCCCCATTCACTTTCTGTAACCACCTTATTCTAATTTAGTTATTTGTAGATAAGCATTATCTTGACTAGTTCACCCTCTTATTTCTCTGGCACAGTGGAAAGAGAACTAGATTTGGAATCAAGAGAAGGATGGGTTCAAATCATAGCTCTGGAGGGAAGGCCACTTAATACAGCTCATCTTCAGTTTCTTCATTCATAAACTAAGGATAATAACACCCACAGTGTCTACTCACAGGGTTACTTTGAGGATCAAACAAGATGATGAATGTAAGGAGCTAAATCAGTGTGACTGTTCTTATTTATCTTTCTCTCTGCCCTGCCCCAAACCCTTGTATATAGGATCATAGATTGAAAGTTACGGAAAACCACAGAGACCAGCTAAACCAACCCCTCCATTTTACATATAAGGACACTGAGGCCCAAAGATTTGCCTAAGCTTACACAGACATTCAGTATTAGAGGCAGAATTTGAAACCAAGTTTGTGACTCCACAGTCAACATTCTTTTCCAATGCACTAATGCTGCCTTCCTACATAAAATTTCCCCTAAAAAAAAATGAATGAATGAATGAATGATATCACAAAACTCACCATTAATGAAATACAGTTATGTCAATAATGAGTGTGAATGAAAAGGTCATGTTGCTTTGATAGTCATTGCAGAGAGAATAAAGACTTACCATTATTTCAATGTCATATAGTTTTCATCTTATTCTAATTTTCACACGTAAGAGTTCCATGGAGTAAAAATTAAATGGAAACATTGTAGATCAATTTGGCATGGTTCATTAAACTTCAAAAACAGAGATACTTTAAGACAGGTATTTGGGAATAATCTACATGGTGAAATACTACTTAACCATTATCAATTAATTCACTAGTCTGGTACTTTAAATTAAAAAAAATTCATTTCATTTCTAAACTTGACTTTATTCTTTTAATTAACATAAATCCACCTGGACTTCCTCTTCCCTCTCCCACACACATATATACATACATCCCTATTTAAAAAGAAAGGAAAACAAAGCCTTTACTTTAAAACCCCTTCCATTTTTCTTTTTTTCTCAGGTAACCATGATTCTCCAATCCTTAACTTTCACCTGTTTGTGGCTTCTGGCAGCTTACAGTCCAGAACTCCTCAGTCAGAAAGTTCAATCTAGGGGCTATCCTTGCAGTATCAGAAAGAATTCTTCAGTCATTGCTAACTGCCGGGACTGTCGACTTCGAGATGTTCCTAAAGGACTGGAGCAGAGTGTGACAGAAATAGATCTTTCTTTCAATATCATCGTGAATATAACAAGTGAGTCCTTTGCAGGATTGATCAATCTTACTAAGATAAACTTAAACAGTAATGTAGATTCCCAGATAGAGAACAGGAATGTTGATGCCAGTAAAAGAGGTTTGAAAATTACAGATGGGGCCTTCTTTAATTTGACAAATTTAAAGGAACTACAACTAGAAAACAACCAGATACAGGAAATGCCCGTCCACTTGCCACCCTCCTTAACAACACTCAGCCTTATACTAAATAACATTGTCTGGATCACCAAAAAGAGTACTTCTGGACTTACTCAGTTGAAAAATCTTTATTTAGGTTGGAACTGTTTTTATGGCAATGAATGTAAAAAAAATGTTGTCATAGAGGATGGAGCCTTTAAAGATCTTGCCAATTTGGCTGTGTTATCACTATCTTTTAATAACCTTTCCAATGTACCCACCAAGCTTCCTCCATCTCTCGAGGAACTTTATCTCAGTAATAACAACATCAAAAACATTCATCAAGATAATTTTAAAGGTCTGGTAAACTTGAGGGTTCTGGATCTTAGTGGAAATTGTCCAAGGTGTTTCAATACCCCATACCCATGTAAACCCTGTGAAAATGGGGATTCAATCCACATACACAAGGATGCTTTTCAGAATCTGACCCAACTAACCCATTTGAATCTCTCCAGCACTTCTCTCAGAAGCATACCTGCTTCCTGGTTCAGCAATATGACAAATCTAAAGGAGTTGCTTCTTGAATTTAATTACTTAGTAGAAGAAATAGCCACTGGGGCCTTTTTAACAAAATTACCCAATTTAGAAATTCTTGACTTATCTTACAACTATCTCAAAAATAATTATCCACGCTATATTAACATTTCTAATAATTTCTCCAAACTAGTCTTTCTCAAGACAATACACCTTAGAGGTTATGTGTTCCAGGAACTCAGGAAAGAGGATTTTCAACCCTTGACAAAGCTTCCGAATCTCCAGATTATCAACTTGGGTGTCAACTTTATCAATCATATTGACTTCACATTATTTGAAGAGTTTACTAATTTGAGTGTGATTTATTTGTCAGAAAACAGAATATCACCCCAAGTAACAAATAGCTTGGGTAAAAATAGTAATTCCCTATCATTCTATAATCATGTACTTCATCCACATTCAATAGGTACTGATAATGAACCATTAGTTCAATATATGATAGACCCACATAGAAACTTTTACCATCACACGTATCCTTTAATGAAGCGAGAGTGTACATCTTATGGTAAAGCCTTAGATCTCAGCTTAAATAGTATTTTTTTTGTTAACCGCAACCTGTTTGAAGGTCTCCATGACATAGTCTGTCTGAATTTATCTTCCAATGGTAATGCACAAGTTTTAAATGGCAGTGAATTTTCATCTATAAATCATACCAAATATTTGGACTTATCTAACAATAGGTTAGACTTTGATGATGATGGTGCTTTTCAAGAATTACAGGAGCTGGAGGTATTAGACCTCAGCCATAATGAACATTACTTCCGAATAGCAGGGGTAACCCACCGATTGGGATTTATTCAAAATTTAACCCACCTAAAAGTTTTAAACTTAAGCCAGAATGGCATTTTCACTTTAACTGAGAACCAGCTGATAAGCAAATCCCTGAAGGAATTAGTTTTCAAAGGCAACCGCCTAGACATCTTGTGGAAGAAGGAAGATAAAAGCTACATTGCAATTTTTAAAAACCTCTACAACTTGATCCGGCTTGACCTATCCTTCAACAAGCTTCGTATGATCCCAACTGAGGCATTCCTAAATCTTCCCTCCAGCCTTGAGGAGCTAAGACTAAATAATAATCGCTTGCATGTCTTTAATTGGACATCACTCCAATATTTTCACTCTCTAAGACTGCTTGATCTACAGTATAATTCACTACACACCATAAGTTTGGATATACCTAATTTTTCAGTGCATACCCTGCGGCTGAGGAAAAACAAAATTTCATACCTCCCTGATGACTTACTTTCTAATGCTAAGGGCCTTTACCAACTTGATTTAAGTCATAACCACATAAAAATGATCAAGAAATCAACATTTCAAATGAAGGCCTCGCATCAACTTAAGATTTTAAATTTAAGAGGAAATCCCTTTGATTGTACTTGTGAAATCAGCGACTTTCGTAAATGGATGGATGAAAATCTTAATGTCACAATTCCTAGACTGGTAGATGTCACCTGTTCCACCCCTGGAGACCAAAGACATAAAAGCATTATGGAACTGGAGTTAACAACCTGTGTTTCAGATCTTGTTGCTGCCATCTTTTTCTCCTTTTCATTCATTATCACAGTGACCACTATGGTAATGGCTACTTTTCATCATTTGTTCTATTGGGACATATGGTATATTTACCACTTGTGCTCAGCAAAAATAAAAGGCTATAAGTCTGTTTCCACATCCCAAACATTCTATGATGCTTTTATTGCTTATGACACCAAGGATACTTGTGTTACTGACTGGGTAATCAATGAGCTCCGATTTCAGTTGGAAGAAAATGAAGAAAAGAAGGTTCTTCTTTGTCTCGAAGAGAGAGATTGGGACCCTGGAATAGCTATTATTGAGAATCTCATGCAGAGCATTAACCAAAGCAAAAAGACAATATTTGTCTTAACCAAAAAATATGCAAAAAACTGGAATTTTAAAACTGCTTTTTACTTAGCCCTGCAGAGGCTTATGGATGACAACATGGATGTGATCATTTTTATCCTCCTGGAGCCAGTGTTACAGCATTCTCAGTATCTGAGATTGAGGAGGCGGATTTGTAAAAGCTCTGTTCTCAAGTGGCCAGATAATCCAAAGGCAGAAGATTTGTTCTGGCAAAGTCTTAAAAATGTGGTCTTAACAGACAACGATAGCCGGTACAACAATTTGTATGTTAAATTCGTTAAATAACAATAAAGAATGGACCTACTCCAAATGGTAGGCAGGGAAACAGTTGTATAGTGATATGGTTTTATGACATAGATTTGTGACATACATGTGACATACATTTTATGACATCCATTTGTTTTAGAAAGGAGTATTTCATGCATTTTCTGCAACATGGACTACAAAATCACCATAGTTATTTATAGTGTATCAATGAACACATGATATGATAGGGCCAGGGTTCTCTTAGTTCCCTATAAGAAGGATTAGTTTTGTTACCACAGAGGCAATAAACTTGACTCTGGGACCTGGTTGACCCCTGCCTCTCTTGACAGAGCTTCCTGGTCACATTAAGGGCATAAAAAAATCCCACCCACATGAGTTGGGGCCCTTCCAATTTGATATTTGTATGAAGACCCTGATGAACAGATACATTTCCATATGGAGACAAAGGGGGATGCATCTATCTAAGCTAAATGTCACTGATCTTTGTTGCATATCCTCGCTGTATATTAGGGCAAAGTAAATCTCCTTTTGTTAGTTTGCAATGACTTACAAGTGTCTGATTCCTTCTCAACACTGAACCTGAACTAACAGGATGCTGGCATCACACATGTCCCTAGTATTTGGCATAATAGATAACTGGAATGAGCTTCTTGGCTCATACTATGGTTGGGTTAAGAGAAGGGTGAGGTGATCAGATGATGGGTTACTTCCTGTACCAGATTACAAGAGTCACATGAGTAAAGGGGACTGACAGGCTGCAGAGAGGAAACAGGTCTCTGACCCAGAAGTTTCAATTTCTGTGGGGAACAGAGCCATCATCCAAGGGAATGAGAGTAAAAGCGAAAAAATAATCTTGGGAACTTTCATCAACGTTAAAAAAAAATTCCTGCGATTATTTTATTACTGCACTCAAGAAGAGGTGTTTCCCTGCTCTGAGAGAACAGGGAATGAGTAGGTCCTCTCCAACAGGGAGCTAGGATAGCTGCATGAATTCAAACAGAAACCTGATGAGTCACTGGAACAAGGTTATTGGAAACATAGTCTAATAGAGCCAATGCTGACACTTACCCATCAGATTTTCATAGTTGGGGATAGTGGGGAGCAGGGAGCTCTATAAGAACTTACTTTTACAGAATCAGCTAAATTTACTAGAACCTTCAGAAAGAAGACCAAAAAGTCCTTTCTTAGGTGGCTAAGACAGAGAGCTATTCTCACCTGGCACCATAGATATAAATTCCCATTGCAGCCTGCTCCAAGATGGGGATCTGCAAGGAAGCAGATGAATTTCCTAAAGGAAATCTGTTGGAAAGATTGGATTTATGTAGCCCCATTCCCACAGACTGCTTGTAGTGCCCATGCAATATTCACAGTGCCCACAATCACTATAAATATACCTGCATGGTGCTTAATCACAAAATATAACAGGCTCTCAATATAGAGGACAGAAGCAAAACATTTATTCAGACACCAGAAACCCAAAACCAGTAAGCCAATTGTCATAGTAGGAAAGAAATTAATAAACCATAACAGCACAGACAGCCACAGGATCCTTTTGGCCTTCTCACAAACCAACATTTACTCACAAACCTAACTGTCTCCTTTGGATGCATCCTCTCCTCCCTCCAATCTAGCTGCTCTAACTTCCAGCTTACTGTGGGCTCTGCTCCACCCTTCAGCAAACTTCTCCCACCACAGGCTCCACGTGATTACATTCAGCCTATTAGGGGGCAGGGTATATCTTCAAAGCAGGGAAGGTCTTCAAATTCCCTTAGACTTATTAAGGGCCAAGGAAGATCTTCAAATTACCATTATTATTACACTAATACAATTTATGACCAGCTTGACTCAAGGTTAATTATATTCTGCTTTCTGAGTAGAAACTCACCAGAAAGCTTTAGATTTTAGTTGTAGGTCTCCCTCACCACACAACTACTAGTGAGTGTCTGCTTGGATCTCCATAAGGCTAAGTTTCTCACTATAGCCTCCTCAAGCCTGGTCTTTAAGGAGAGAGACCTCCAGAAACACAGGCTTTTCAGGGTCATAGAGGCAGCTCACCAGCCTAAGGTAGAACCTCCCGAGCTGTAACCTGTTCTGGGCTTACTTGACACAGGTAGACTTGCAGGTGACTCAATAAATTTTAGGGGTAGGGAGTGGGGGGAGTCATCAGGATACCTAGGTAGGAAGTGTGGGTTCTTCAAACCAGAAGAATTTAATAAGTCTCTGGGTTTACTGCTTAGATCATGGGGAAGCAAGAGCCAGTGCTGAGACAACGATACAGACTCCCCCACCAAACAGGCTGATCAATTGGTGAAATTTGTGTAGGAGGGGGCAGATAAGTGGCACAGTGGATATAGTACTGGACCTGGAATCAGGAAGACTAATCTTCCTGAGTTCAAATCCCATCTCAGACACTTACTAGCTGAGTGACCCTAGGCAAGTTACTTAACTTTGCCTTAGTTCCTCATCTGTAAAATCAACTGGAAAAGGACATGGCAAACTATGAAAGTATTGTTGCCAAGACAACCCCAAATGGGGTCATGAAGACACATAACTAAAATGACTGAACGATCTACAACAACAACAAGTTGTGGCTTGGACAAATAGGCAAATATTAGAGACGGCTGCCCTGCTAGATGAGCAGAAGGTAATGACATCCACTCCCCAAGAGAGCTTTGTGTGTGGTTCATAAACCATGGGCTTGGAAAAAAAGCAATCAATGTCCAGTCCATGGGGGTGTAAAACTGTACAAGGAACTAGGAAGCCATCAGCCTCCTTACAAGTCTGAGCCATCTGCTAAAGCCTACGGTTCTGATTAACTCCAGGGATGCTACAAACAGCAGATCATGGAGGGAAGGGGTATCATGGGCTCTTTCAACCACCTTTATGCATGTTACTGTGGTTAGGGCCAAATGGAAACCCATAGAATTCCGTGTAATTAACGTCAAATGATATTGGGTCCCCAAAAGGAGATGAAAGAAGCTGGTGTAGTACTTTGTTATACCAGATCCTCTTACAACTGTTGTACCCAAACACAAATCCCAGGTCACTACACAACACCTAATTTGTGGCCCACCATTAAGCCCCTTTATATTTTTGTCTTTGTCTCTATCCTATACCCTATAATAGCATGAAACAGCTTAAGGCATAGTCCTGGGTATTGCCCAAGGCATAGTCACCTAACCCCCTCCTTCCTCAAATCAGTGTTCTGTATATACTCCCTGAATCAGCATAGTGTACAAGAAGCAGCCCTGGGGTTACGGTGCCAATCTATCTTATGTAGAGATCACCCTGTCCTGTTCTGCTGACCAAGCAGGGTCCCCATACCCTTCACCCAGAACATGACTCTGATCTATTCTGGAAGATTGACTATTCCCTACTCTTCTTTACCCAATAACCCTCCACCCTGCACCCTCCACCCTGTTCTGGGAAGCTGACCACAACCCTCCACTCTGTGCCCTCCACCCTGTTCCGGGAGGGACCTCCATGTCACAGGAAAGTTGCATCTTTGTACCCTTGTGCCATACTGCTAATGGATCTAACCAATGGCTGTTCTTGGCTTCTGTATGTCACTGCTTCTGCTAGCTCCCCTCCCTGATTGTGGTTTTTGTGGTTTTAGCCTTTTTAAACATGATTCATACCTTCAATCAGGGCTCTCGATTTGAGTTTGTACTGTGAGAAGCCAGGTGCCTGATCAATAAATCCACACCTAAATTTACCTTGAACCCAGGTCTCGGCTCGCTCTTATTCTCTGCACAACACAACAACCCTGTGTTTCCTATAAAGAAATCAAATGGCACCTGCCAGTTTATGCCTGGGAAGAAGTTCAGTATATCTTCATCACCTTTCCACAGGGCAACATGAAATCCAGAGGCCTTAGATCATATGGGAACCCAAATGAGGGACAGGGTAGGAAATCAATACTAAGAAAATCGAGGGTTCAATCTGTTTAGCCAAGATTTGGGGAATACCATGGGTTGGGAAAACCCAAAGGATTCTAGACGCAGTTCAAAATCAGCACTGATTCTTGCTTCCCCATGATCTAAACAGTAAATTCAGAGACTTATTAGATTCTTCAGGTTTGAAGAATCCACACTTCCCACCCAGGTATCCTGATGACTCCCCCTACTCCCTACCTCTGATATTTACTGAGTCACCTGCAAGCGTACCCCTGCCAAGTAAGCCCAGAACAGGTTATAGCTTTGGAAGCTCTACCCTAGGCTGTTGAGTTGCCTCTATGACTCTGAACAGCCTGTGTTTCTGGAGGTCTCTCTCCTTAAAGACCAGGCTTGAGGAGGCTAAAATAAGAAACCTAGCCTTATGGAGATCCAAGTTCCCCCAGCAGACACTCACTATACTACTTTTGAAAAGCAGTTGCTTGCCTGTTATTAAAGTCTGGTTTCTACTAAACAGATGATTTAGGGTGATACAATTACCCTTTGTCTACAGAGTTATGGGTTGGGTAATACAACATGGCCCTCTACCAGGGTGGATAAAGCACAGCAGCCTTCTATGGCTAAATGGAAATTCTGTGGTTCAGTCATTTTCAGTCATGTCTGACTTTCTGTGACCCCTTTTGGGGTTTTCTTGGCAGAGATTATGGAGTGGTTTTCCGTTTCCTTCTCCAGTGGATTAAGGCCAACAGTTTAAGTAACTTGCCCAGGGTGACTAAGGCCAGATTTGAACTCTCAGGTCCTCCTGACTCCAGGCCCAGCATTCTATCCACTGATCCACCTTTCTGCAAATAGAACCTGCAGACTTGAAGGTTAAAAATCACAGTTGCCTGGGTTCCTCCTGTGTTAGTGTCCTTCACAAACAGGTGGAAACTGTGCCAAAGATTGAGGTCTCCAGTTCAGACCCTGGAAGTTTGCCTCTTCTGTTGGCCTAATGAGCTCCCACCTGTAAGGATTCGGGTCCTGAGAAATGACATTTTGCCTGATTTACCAGTTGTTCCATACATGTGAGAAAAGCATGCATAGCTGGACTTTACCAGGCACTAATCTAGTAACAGGGTATACCCTAAGGAATAGGAGTCCTGAGAAGTGGCCTTGGCTCCAGTTTGCATGCCTAGTGTGTGAGGTGATAAGAAAGATCTTCATCTGCACTCATTCCTGGGCAATAGATATAGATAGGTCTGGCCAAGTGTTCTGTGGCCTGGAACAAGACTAGATAATCAAAGGTTCTCCTCTTTGGAGTCAGAACTAATGAAGTAATTTTACCAATGTTTCCCACAGCATACAGATTTTTGTGGGTAGATGAGCACCCATCATAGACATCACATATTAAATACCCAGGTTGGAGTGGGAATAGCAGTTTGGGGGTAGGGGGTTAAATCTATTGCCAATCTGAACCTTGGGGTGGTGATGCCATAGTGTGCTGGGCATAAGACCATATGACCCTCTAAGGTCAAGGCAGCTATTCCTGGGATCTTCGTTCCAATCAGCTTATCCACCTAACCCCTGATCACCAACTAAGAGTAGGAGTTAACTTTTTCAAAAGAGTGAGATGAGACTATAAATCAAGAGGTGACTCCTACAAAGGAGTGAGATGAGACTATAAGTTACAGAGAAGGTGCTGACTGTCATTGATAAAGGCAATTTGTTCATGGGGATTTCACTACAGCAGTAAAATCTTAGCTTGGAAAAGGAATGCTCATACCAAGAAACCCGTCTAGGCAATGAGTAAATATTAGGGTGAAAGGAAATAGGAGTGGTCAAATAATTCTGATCACCACTCCCATCCCACTTTACCATTATGTTATATGAATGTATATGTATTTGTGTATAATATTGTGATGCGTATACACATATGTAATGTATCTGTATATTACTGTATATGGGTATGTATGTGGGTATGTATCACACAGGCCTATAATCCAGACAAAGTGCTCTAGGAAAACGTTGCCAAAGTGAGAATATTTTCAGCTGAGACAACTAGGGAAGTCTGGCTAAGGGTAGGAGGTGATACCTAAAATGAACCTTGAAAAAAAGATAAGAATTCTGAAAAACATGCTATAATATTTGAGGAAGAAATGGGGGTTGAATCAGATGCTATTAACCCCAACATGATCATCTTCTCCTTTTGTCCAATACTTTTGTCTAATGGTGCAATATCACTAGAGTATAATAGTTATTATGAAGGGAATATATTTTAACACTAGGGTGCAGTATTTCCTCATAAATATGTCCATTGACAATACAATTTAGCACTACCCACAAACAGCTGCACCCTTATACCAAAAAAGTTTCTTCTGGAAGTCTGGCGACTTGGGTTCTAACGTTCGTCAAATGGCCTGATTATAAAATACATTCCCTCAGAAAGCAATACCACTCAGAGATCTTCTACTGATATGTGAAAATAACTCCTTTATGCAAATAAACTGGCTGAAATATACGTAGCTGTGAGGGTCCTCTATTCCAACTCCTTATTTCACAGAAGAAGAGACTGAAGGCTAAAGAAGTTAAGTAATTAACCCAAGTTTTATAAATTTCAAGTGACAAAGGCAGGATTCAAACCAAGGTCCCCTGACCAGTATTCTCTCCCCTTACACCACACATGCTTCGGAATTCTCCCAGCATCAGAAATTATTATATTCTCCCTTGTACTAGCATTATTTGGGTTATCTGCCTTATGGGGATTCGTCTCGTTCATTTTTTATAATGCTCTGGATAGACACAAAACACAGTAGGCCCACCTTTTACAGAAGCTGAGCAAAACAAGGCAATGAGTACTTATTAACCCCTTACTATGTGCCCAGCACTGAGTGGAGAGCTGGGGAGAAAAATACAAGCAAAAAGGAAGACAGTGCCTGCCCTCAAAAAGCCTACAATCTAACAGGGAAAAGAACACACAAATGCTGAAGGGGCAGAGGGTGAGAGAGATTTGGGAAGATGAGGGATGACCCAGGGTGAGAAAGCTCCAGGAAGAAAGCAGAGGCAGACTGGTGAGGTCTTAAGAGTCAGAAACAGAACCCAGAGGGAAAGGAAAGGGAAGTCCTGAGAGGAGCTTGCCAATGATTAGAAGAGGGCAAGAGAGAGTGAGGAATGTTCCAGGGTGAAAAGGTCCCAGGCACTGAGGGAAGTTCCAGAATAGGAGAGAAACTGAGTCATGGTGGCAAAGCCCTGAGCATCAGTAGCAGAGCCAAAACGGGAACAAGAGATCACCAGACTGTTAGAAGAAGCGTCTTTGACAACAAAATACAACCACATATAAAGATAAAAAGTGAAGTTAGGATAGAAAGTCAGTGTCTAATCTGTTTTATGGATAAGAACTAGATCACATTCTCTATATATGAAAATAGTCGATAACCCTTCTGACAAAGGAAATTATTCTGATTATCAACCCGAGTATTATGTTTTATATATTATATTTATTTATTTTATATATTACTTATGTATATGTAAATTATATAGAAATAAAAATAATGTACAAAATGTTTATATATTTATTTTATATGTTATATATAACACAAATTATATATATTATCATCCTTGGGGGACATTTGTTTAAGGGTAGGTAGATAAATTCATACTAAATAAATAGATAACAAAAATAAAATAAAATTTTACAAAATTAAGTGGTAGGGGAGAGACCATATATTAAGAAGGTTATTGAATCCATTATTTTAGAAGGGGTTATTGCATATTTACAAAGTGGACTTATCGTAAGCTACTCATAAAACTACTTCAATCACCAGGAGCTATACTTTATGAACCTACTCTATTGTTTGTTTAAAAACTATTGTTATGTTCCAAATTGTGCTTGAAACAGTTCAGGATGGAGAAGAATAGAGAAAAAAGCACCTTCCTCCATTCAATAGAAAAGGAGGGGAGCAGGTGTTACCAGGGCAGAAATCTAGATGCATTCACTTGTTGATTAGTTTTACCTAATGGTTTTGCATGAAGGGGCCAGGACATGGGGAAACAGGTGGCATATTTGGAAATAAGTCTAAAAGAACCCCACAATAGACCAATCTCAGGGCCATCTTCAAATTGCCAGTCTCCTGTGCTCCAGCCCCTACCTCCAGCTCAGAATAAAGTTTCAGTCTGGGACCCTGAACTTCTGATTGTTGAACCTTCTCCTGCTCAGACTCAGACCCACCATGCTACTTCTCAGCCATCTTCATGGTGTACGCCACGTTACTACTCATGTGGCAGGGGTACATCCTCTTCCAGTTCTAGTTCTGAGAACAACAACCACAACAACAAAACCACCATTTTTGGAAACTGTACTTCAGTCGCCCTATGACTAATCACCACATCTTCAACTTTCTTGTCCACAGTGACACCACTCCCCTCTGTGTGTTTTCTTCCCATATTAGGATGGAAGCTCCTTGAGGGCAGCAACTGGCTTGCTTGCTAATATCTGTATCCCCCAATGTTTAGCACAATGTAGCACAATTTACATAATAAGCCTTTGATAAATGCTTTTTAATTCATTTGGTATGTGTTATTGTTCGGTCGTTTCAATTGTGTCCAGCTCTTTGTGACCCCATTTGGGATTTTCTTGGCAAAGATACTGCAGTGGTTTGCCATTTCCTTCCCCAGCTCATTTTACAGATGAGGAAACTGAGGCAAACAGGGTTAACTGACTTGCTCAGGTTCACACAGCTAGTACGTGTCTGAGGCCAGATTTGAACGCAGAAAGAGGAGTATTCCTGACATCCACTGCACCACTTATAGCTGCCCCATTCTGTGTGCAGGGGAATATAAATTACTGAGGTAGAATTTGAACTCAGGTCCTCCTGACTCAAGGGCTGGTACTCTATCCACTATGTCACCTAGCTGTTCCTGCTGCCTGTTTTTTGTACAGCCCAAGAGTGAAAAATTATTTTTAAATTTTAAAATGTTTTTGTGTGTGTGTGTGTGTGTGTGTGTGTGTGTGTGTGTGTGTGTGTTCAAAAATGTTAAAAACATTCTTAGTTCATAGCAGTACTAAAACAGGCATAAAGTGGGATTTGGCCCCTAGTCTAGAGTTTGCCTTAGACCAGAGGTCTATACAACTTACAACTTATACTATCATAAACTCAAAATGGATATGCAACCTGAATATAAAAGGTCACATAACTTTTTTTTTAAATTAGAAGAGAATGAAGTCAGGTACTTTTTGGAACTGGGACCAGGAAAGGAATATTAATTGAATAAAAAACAGAGAGGCTCACAAAAGACAAAATGGACAATTTGTATTACATAAAAGTTATTCTTTTACATACAGGCAGCTAGGTGGTACAGTGCATAGAACATCAGACTGGGAGGCAGGAAGACCCAGCTTCCTGAGTTCAAATCTGGACTTAGACACTTACTACCTGTGTGACCCCGGGCAAGCCACTTAACCCTGTTTGCTTCAACTTCCTCATCTGTAAAATGAGCTGGAGAAGGAAATGGCAAGTTATTCCAGTATCTTTGTCAAGAAAACCTCAAATGGGGTCACAGAGTCAGACATGATAGAAAACACCTCATGAACAACAACAACAAAAAAAGCATGTAAAATCAGTGAAGACAAAAGAAGAAGAAATTGTAGAGAAGGCAAAACATTTGCCTTAAATATCATCTGCAAAAATCTACTACCCAAGAAATTCAGGAAATTGACATAAATATGTAATACCAAGGGCCATTTCTTGATGAATAAGAACAAAAAATTTTCAAAAGAAGAATTGCAATCTAAACAATCACACAAAAGCATGTTCCAAACCACTAAGGAAATGCAAATTGTACCAACTCTGAGAGTTTACCTCAAATCCAGCAGATCAGCAAAGATGACCAAAAAATTGGAAAGAGTTTTGGAGGGGACGCTGGAATCTAGATACACTAATCATTTTTCTGATACTGAGGTACCTGGAAAACCTAATTAATAACCAAAGAAATGTTGAATGAATATAGAATCACAGGGGTTTTATGATCCTGAGAAGTGTTGCACTAGTAGGTGGTTTAACAACCAGCTCTGGGGAAGGGGAGAAGGGAAGGAATAGTGTATACATGACACATTTTTAGGTTTACTGTGAATTAATATTTTCTGTATCACTTCCTTACACCTAAAAATCAGCAAAAACAATAAATCAAGCCTCGGTTTATAGAGTTTATCAATTGCCAAAGTGTAAACACACACTGAAAATGTAATGATCTGCCTGAATTTGTAGAGCTAGCTCCAACACTCCCCTGGTTAGAATTTTTTTTTAAATAAAGCTGTGTTAGTTTGAAAAAGTTATTTTCTGTACTCCAGAAACATACTATTTAAGCTGACATATCAGTTGGTCAGGAATCCTCTCTTTGGATAGAGCTGGTTACACACTGAAAAAAATCTCACTAACCCACTCCCATTTTCACTCTACTTATGAACTCACCAGAAGAATATTGGTATTCAAAAGGTCATTCTCTTAGGGAGATCTTAAAGTTGTTAAAAGGATTGCTTAGACATGATCAGCCTGTTCTCCTGTTTAATGTTTGGCTGGTAGTATGCTTCACTTGCAGTGCCTATACTATATTTGTCTGTATATATATACTCATATATATGTATGTATGTATGCATATACACATATATGTTGTTTTTGAGTCGTTTGAGGTTTTATTTTCAGCTCTTTGTGACCCCGTTTGTGGTTTTCTTGGCAGACATACTGTAGTGGTTTCCCATGTCCTTCTACAGCTCATTCTACAGATGAGGAAACTGTGGCAAACAGGGTTAAGTGACTTGCCCAGGGCCGTATAACTAGCTAGTAAGTGCCAGAGGCCAGATATGAACCCAGGAAGATTAGTCTTCCTGACTCCAGACCCAGTACTCTATCCACTGTGCCACCTAGCTGCCCTATATGTATGTGTGTATATGTACATATGTACACATATATACATATCTGTATAGATGCGTACATATGTGTATGTGTATATATGTACGTGTGTGTATAGTGATGGACAAATGTTATGGGTGATTTTCCCTGTGTAGATAATTAGGCTGAATTATTTTGAGTGATTATGGATTTCATTTATGAAGGAATTCAATGTCCTAGGCTTGACATAATCAGTACAATGTCACCCACAAACAGGAGACTCTGGAGGACCTTGCCTTCATTTTTTTCAATTAGGGCTCTGCTGGACCTCTCCCTGTAAACCAGTTTTGGTAAACATACATCCCTCTAATTTGTGCCTCACTTCGTATTAATAATTAAAGAGTTCTTAAATAACATTATCTTTGTTGTTACAAATTTCCAGGAACCTGGTGTGATTTTTTGGCTTGGGAAATGCATATATAAAATGAGTGTACCCAGGGATTGTCTTAAGTTCTCACACTAGCCCCTATTGATGGACAAAATATAAGCAAAACTGTAGCTTTGGGTTTTAAACAGACTACATTCAATTTTGAGGTCATTTCAAGCAGTTTCCTCTGAGCATTTGGCTCGTATCTAAGTATGTTCAACTAAGGCAAAAAGTCCATTGCTTCCCATGCAAGCACTAAGGCTAACAGAAGAACAAATACAAAACAAAGTTTATTTAATCTGACCAAAACCAAAACCCACAAAGTACTTTTGTTGTTATTCAGTTGTTTCAGTTGTATCTGACGCATTGTGACCCCATTTGGGGTTTTCTTGGCAGAGATACTGGAGTGGCTTGCCATGTCCTTCTCCAACCCATTTTACAGATGAGGAAACTGAGGCAAATAGGGTTAAATGACTTGCCCAGGGTCACACAGCTAGTAAATATCTGAGGCCAAACTTGAAGTGAAGTCTTCTGACTCCAGGCCCAGCAATATCTTCTTTGCCACCTAGCAAGTACTTGTACTCAAGCTAAAAAATAGTCAAGGTACTTATCTACCTCCTCCAGTACTTTATAGCTCCCTAAACTTATAAAAAGTACCATGGGAAGAGTCCTCCCAAAAGAGAGGGAACTTAGGGTTGCTAGAGATATCCTTCTTTGCAGTTAGCCTCACCTCCCAGTGACCTATATAGACCCTCTTGCCTATAGTATAGTATTTTTATTGAGTCAAAGTCCTTCCTCTAAGGAAAAAGCACCCACCAGAGAGTAGACTCTATTTCCCAAACCTGCCCAGTCAAAATAACTCAGGGTATCAGTGAAGGTCATGATTTGGCTTTCATCCTTCACATGAAGGCCCCATCCATTGCTGCTCCTTAGCTCTAGCTCTTACTTGGTCTAGGATTATCTCAGTTTGGTTTAGAAACTTCTCTGCTAAGTCCAGAAAGTTTAGCCCTGGAACTCTACTGTTGATCTGAAATCTTCATTACTCAACCACTGCCACTGCTAGATCTTGTTGCTGTAATTTCCATCCT
>CM053580.1:149024548-149044809 GCA_028627135.1 Pseudochirops cupreus
CCACCACAGACACCACGAATCATCAGTACCACCACCACCTGTACCACCATCAGTACCACCACCATTACCACCACTACCACCTCTCAGTACCACCACCAGTACCACCACCCCCATTACAACCCCCATTACCACCACCACCACCACCAGTATCACCACCGCCATCACCACCACCACTTTTGCCACCTCTATCACCACCCTCACCGCAAGCAGCAACACCACCATTACCACCAGGACCACCACTGCCTGTACCACCACCATCAGTAATACCACTACCACTAGTAACACCACCACCACCAGTAACCCCTCCACCACTATCGCCACTAGTACCACCACCACTGCCGCCACCAACTACAAGGCCAAAACCACCACTACCACCACCAGTACTACCTCCTGTACCAACAACTGTACCACCACCAGTACCATCACCACCCCCATTACAACCCCAATTACCACCACCCACAACAACACTGCCATTGCCAGTACCACCAACACCAATACCACCTCCAGTATGACCACCAGAATGAGTATCAGCACCAAAAGTACCTCCAGAAGAACCACCAGCAGTACCATCATCTGTACCACCTCCAGTACTACCACAAGTACCACCACCATCATCTGTACCACCTCCAGTACCACCACCAGCAGCACCACCACCACCTGTACTACCGCCATCACCACCAAGACCAACTCCACCAACACCCACAGAACCCCCACCACAACCACTACCACCACCAGTACCACCAGCACCACCACCAGCACCAGCACCAGCACCACCAGTAAAACCACCACCACCACTGTCACCAGTACGACCACCACCGCCGCCGCCACCACCATCAGCATAATCACACACAATACCACCGGCCACTCCACTAACACCACCACCAACAACAACACCAGTACCTGCACCACCACCATCACCACCATAAACAGTACTACCACCACCACTATCACTACCAGTAACACTACCACCATCACCAACACCAGTACCACCACCACAACAACCACCATTTTTACTACCACCATACTACCAACAGTACCACCACCAGTTCCATCAGTACCACCACAACCACCAGCACCATCACAAGCAGCATCACCATCAGCACTTCCAACAACAAAACCACCAGTACCACCACCAACAACAACAACCATATGACCACCACCACGAGTACCACCAACAAGAGTATCACCAGAAGTACCAAAACCAGTGTCAACATCTGTACTACCACCAGTACCACCTCCACCACCAATACCACCACCAGTACCACCAGTACCACCACCACCACCACCATGAGTACCACCATCAAAATTGCCACCAGAAGTACTACCACCAGTACTACCACCACCAATATCACCCCCACCAACAACACCACCACCACTACCACTACCAGCCCCACCACCAACACTGCCAGTACCGCCACCACCACCACCACCTCTACCACCAGCACCAGTGCCACCACCACCACCTCCTACCCCCCACCACAAGTACCACCAACAAGAATACCACCAGAAGTATCAAAATCAATACTACCATCAGTACCACCACTAGTACCACCACCAGTACCACCAATGCCCCCACTGCCCCCACCATCACCACCTTCACCGCAAGCAGTACCACAACACCAACTCCACCTGTACCACCACCAACAGTACCACCACGACCTCCACCAATACAAGTACCATTTCAACCCCCACCACCACCAGTATGTCCACAACTACCACCACCATTTCTACCAGTACCACCACCACCAGCAGCACCATAAAAAGCAGCATCAGCAGAAGCATTGACAACACCACTATGACCAGTATCACCACCACCACCACCAATTTCACAACTACCACTACCACCACCACCACCAGTACCATCACCAAGAGTATCACAAGAAATACCACCATCAGTACCACCATCAGTACTGCCACCAGTACCTCCACAACCACCACCACTGCCACGCCCCCACCCCCCCACTACTGGTACCACCACCAGTACCACCACCAGGAGTACCACCATCAGTAACACCACCAGTACCACCACAAGTATCATTACCACCAGTTTTACCACCACCAGTGCCACCACCACCAACAACAACAACAACAACATGAATACCACCACCAAGAGTATTACTACAAGTACTACTACCAGTGACACCAGTAGTACCACCACGAGTACCACCATCAGTACCACCACTACCTCCAGTACCACCACAACCACCACTGCCACCAGTAAAAGCACCACCACCATGGCCACCAGTACCACCACCACCGCCACCACCATTACTATCAGTAACACCACCAGCACCAACACCACCACCACCAGTACTACCACCAGTACCACCATCACAAACAGCATCACCAGCAGCACTGCCAACACCACTATGGCCAGTATCACCACCAAGACCAACACCACTACCACCACCACCAAAACTTCCTCTGCCACCACCACCACCATGATGATCAGTACCACCATTACTACCTGTACCACCATCAGTACCATCACCATTACCACCACCATTACCACCACCACCACCTCTCAATACCACAACCAGTACCACCTCTAGTACCACCAACTGTACCACCACCACCATTACCACCACCCCCAGCACCCCCACCACCACTGCCACCACTGTCATTGCCAGTACCTCCAACACCAGTACCACCACTACTACCACCAGCATGAGTACCACCACCATTACCACCACTATCACCACCACCACCACCTCTCAGTACCACAATCAGTACCACCTCTAGTACCACCAACTGTACCACCATCACCATTACCACCACCATTACCCCCAACCCCATCATCCCTGGCACCCCTGCCATCACCAGTACCACCAACACCAGTACCACCACCACCACCACCAGCATGAATATCACCACCAAAAGTACCACCACCTCTACCAACTCCAGTATCACCACCAGTACCACCACCACCACCACCACCACCACCACCACCACCATTACTATCAGTAACACCACCAGCACCAGTACCATCACAAACACCATCACCAGAAGCATTTACAATACTACTATGGCCAGTATCACCACCAATACCACCACCACCACCACCACCACAACCACCACCACCACTACCACCACCGAAACCTCCACAACCATCACCACCACCAAGCACCATCACAAGCAGTAACACTGGCAGCACTGCTAACACCACCACCACCAGAACTGCCACCACCAGTACCACCACCACCAATCTCACCTGTACCACCACCACCAGTAACACTACCACCTCCACCACCATCAGTATGTCCACAACTACCACTACCATTTCCACCAGTACCACCACAACCACCAGCACTATCACAAGCAGCATCACCAACAGCACTGCCAACATCATTACAACCAGTATCAGCAGCACCACCACCAGTACCACCAGTACCACCACCTCCACCAGCACCATAAAAAGCAGCAGCATCAGAAGCATTGCCAACACCACTATGACCTGTATCACAACCACCACCACCACCACCACCTGTTCCACCACCACCACCTCCACCACTATCAGTACCACCACCACCACCACCAGCACTCCCTTTGACTTCAACTTGGGAAGACTTAAGTCTTCTTTTAAATTCAAAATAAAGCTAAGCAAACAGGAGGCAATATTTGAGTTGATGCGAAATAGTAAAGAGAAAGCTGTGTAAGAAAGATTTTTATATGCTCACTGTTTATCATGAATTACACTGAAGTATATTTTGTATTGACATAAATGGCCCTGTAGAAAAATGTGAAAATCGAATTTCTCGGGAGGAGTTTGAATTTCTTGAATTCTATTCATTGCTGTGCATGCAGTTCCTGAAGCAATACATTTTTCCACTTGGAGTCTAGTTTTTTCACTTTCTCTCACTTTGGAAAATATTTTTTTCAACTACTGCCTTTGACTTCAATGGGAGAACACTTAAGTCTTCTTTTAAACCTAAAGTAAAGACCAAGCTGTGTATAAAGATCTTTGATGTGCTCACTGTTTCTGTTGAGATACACTGAAGTGTACTTTGTTTTGACAAAAAAGGCTCCGTTGAAAAAGGTGATTTATTGAATTCTATTCACTGCTGTGCATTGACTTCCAGTAACAATACACACTTCCACTTGCAGTCTAGGCTTTTTGGTTTCAGTCAGTTTGGAAAATGAGTGTTCATCTACACCCATTGACTTTATTGGGAGAAAACCTAAGTCTTTCTTTAAATCCCAAATGAAGCTAAGCAAACAGGACATAATACATGAGTTGAAGAGAAATAGTAAAGACAAAGCTGTGCAAAAAAGATTTTTGATGCACTTACTGTTTCTGATGAGTTACACTGAAGTGTACTTTGTTTTGACATAAAAGGCTCACAAAAAGGTGAATACGCGAGTTTCTCAGGAGGTGTTTGGACTACTTGAATTTCATTCACTGCTGCGCATATGGTTCCTGTAGTACTACACACTTCCACTTGGAGTTTAAACTATTTGCTTTCAGTCAGGTTGGAAAATGAGTGTTCATGTACACCCATTGACTTTATTGGGAGAAAACATAAAGTCTTTAAAATCCGAAATGAAGCTAAGCAAACAGGACGTAATATATGAGATGAAGTGAAATAGTAAAGACAAAGCTGTGCAAGAAAGATTTTTGATGTGCTCATTGTTTCTGATGCGGTTCACTGAAGTGTTCTTTGTTTTGACATAAAAGGCTCTGTACAAAAAATATGAATACACTAGTTTCTCAGGATGTGTTTGGATTACTTGAATTCCATTCACTGCTGTGCATACAGTTCCTGCAGCATTACACATTTCCACTTGGAGTCTAGACTTTTCACTTTCAGTCAGTTTGGAAAATGAGTGTTCATGTACACCCATTGACTTTATTGGGGGAAAACCTAAGTCTTCTTTTAAATCCAAAACAAAGTTAAGCAAACAGCATGAAATATATGGGTTGAATAGAAATAGTAAAGACAAAACTGTGCAAGAAAGATTTTTGATGTGGTCACTGTTTCTCTTGAGTTACACTGAAGTATACTGTGTATTGACTTAAATGGCTATGTAGAAAAAGGTACAAACGTGAATTTCTCAGGAGGAGTTTGGATTTCTTGAATTCTATTCATTGCTGTGCATACAGTTCCTGTAGCAATACACATTTCCACTTGGAATCTAGACCCTTTGCTTTCAATCACTTTGGAAAATATTTTTCCAACTACTCCATTTGACTTCAAAGGGGGAAAACTTAAGTCTTCATTTAAACACAATAACAAGCTAAGCAAATAGGATGTAATATATGAGTTGAAGAGAAATTGTAAAGACAAAGTTGTGTAGGAAGGATCTTTGATGTGCTCCCTATTTCTCTTGATTTACACTGAAGTCGACTTTGTATTGACTTAAATGTCCCTGAAGAAAAAGATGAAGATGTGAATTTCTCAGGAGGCGTTTGGATTTCTGAGCATGCGCTGTTCTCCTAATTGGGAGATGCCCGTGAGGAGTGTTTGGAGCATGTCCTGATTGCCTAGTAAGGAGGTCTGTGCTTCTGCTACCAAATGGCTGACTATGTCTTTAAACTAGTGAGACTGAATAGGTAGATACTTTTTAACATTCTCTTTCTGCTTTTCTCTTTCATCCATTATTTCTTCATGTGTGCTCCTATCTGCTGAACATTCACAACCTGATGGGAATTGAACTAACCTATCAGTCTAATCCTTTTACCCTCCCCAAAGACTGAGGTGGTACAAGGGGGTAGGAGGATTATATCTCTTACCTGTTGCTAGAATAAATTTGTGAATTTGTGATTATACTTTTGGAAATAAATATTTCTGACTGACTGTTAGTGGCTAAATGGAATTGGGGTACAGTGGACCACCGTTTACAATTGAGGGAAGAACATCAGTGTGGGCTAAAGCCATTTGCAGAAAGCCTTCATCCACAATACTCTTGTGGGTAACTGAAGAGTTACCTAAGGGAGCAGTAAAATGTGATCTACTCCACTTTTATGGCAGTCACTGTTACCTAGTCATTTGTTAGGTGACTGTTGACTATTGTATGGGTAGCACTGTGCTAGTCACTGGTGGTGAGATAAAATCCCTTTCTGGAGAAATATGTGATGAAGGTATAGTAAGTATCTCTAATTCCGCATGGAGAGGTTTAATGACTTGTCCAGTGTTGCAGGGCTGATAAGCATCAGAGTAAAAAACTGAACCCAAGGCTTATTCTTTTTGGCACTCTGTCAGGTCAACACCATCCTATTCCACTCCCTCCTCTTTCACACACATAATTGCTGGAGGTATGTTCATTTTGTTTCTTAGTACCTTAAATGAATAAATGAACTATGCCATACTGAGAAATATGCTTAAGAAAAATTAATTAAATTTTTCTTTTTTTCTTTCTTTCCTTCCTTCCTTCCTTCCCTCCTTTCTTCCCTCCCTTCCTTTGTTCCTTTCTTTATTTTTTTCATAAGCATCACAATTTATTCTGGTCTTGTAGATGGTCTAAATTTCTGTGTTAAAAAAAAATCACTGGATAGTGACCAGTTTTCTGTGAATGAACCACTCTGAGAACAGGCAGGCTAGTCCTCTAAAAACATTGTCTGCTCTAGGACCAGCACAATCTGTCTTGCAAGTGTAGCCTTTAGAATCCAAGATCAACCCCACACCAAGATGAGGAATCTGAAAAAGACTTTAATGAAATTGGTTATTTTAAACTGAAAATTTATTTGATCAGTTTACTGTTACTAGAGAGGTAGCTTGGAGTAATTGGCCTTGAAGTGGGGAGTCACTGCCTCTGAAACGTATTGGCTGTGTGACCTCCTGGTAAGTTGCTTAACTTCTTAATCCTCTAGGAAACTCCCTTAGACTAAAAAGCAGAGAAGGTACTGGGGGGGGGGGGGAGAGGTGGATTTCTAGGAAATCCTTTGAGGGTTCTTTTTTAGTCTGAAATGAATTACCGGACTCAAGCAATCTTTTGGCAGAGTTATAAAAGTTTATTATTACACTGACTTTGCAGTGGGCAGGAGAGGAGAGTAAAGGTACCTGCAAAGTGCAGGAGTCAGAGATACAGTTTTTAAAGCCATAAAGCTGTCAATCAGAGATTAATTATGCTAAACTAGATGAGTAAGGGAGGAGTTAGGGAGGAATTTAGGAGTGGTCAGTGCTTAAAGGGACATGCACTTTTTATATCAACTGTGCAGGTGTATTGCCCATAATTCACTGGGACATCTCCCCAGGGTGGGGGGAGGGCTACCAGGAAGAGTGGTTTTTGCCTTGACATGTCATTAGGTTACTTTTGGTCAAAGCTGACTGAGATATGTCCAGTCTGTTATTCCTCAAGGTCTGGGAGGATAGACATGATTGTTTCAGGAGATGCCAAGTTTGGAAGCTAGATTGATTGAGGCTTCAGGAGGTACCATATTGGGAGGGAGTTTATCTCTCTGATAGAGTGTTCAAGGTTTTTGGGTGTAGCTGGCCCCTTAGAACAAAGGAGGTATACATTTCTCTAAGCTAAGGGTCTGTTTATGAAATGCTTGGGTGATATATTCATAGGTATAGCTAAACAATTAATGAACTGTAGCTAGGCAGTCTGCTGGCTCAGGGTAAAGACTTTTAGGCTGGGGGCAGGGGAGAGGCAGAGTCTTTATGGCTGGGGGAAGTGTGACTTTACAATTTTGGCTTATTACAAATGGATGTTACAGACATAGGTACCCGAACACAAGTGAGATTTCACAAACTGAAGTTACAACAATGTTACAAAGACACCCCAGCACCCCATCAGTACCAAACTTCATTGTTGGTGGGAATCCCCTCACCAGGAGTCATATAACAACTCTAGTCCATATTCAGTCCATAAACATTTATTAATTGACTACTATGGGCCAGGCATCGGGCTAAGTAAGCATTGGAGATACAAAGAAAGGCAGAAACAGTTTCCCTTGTCAAATAGTCTGCAATCTAATGGGGAAAAAACATTCAAAAAGAAACAGAAAAGTAGGGGGAGGGGGAAAAGATTGCTGTGGGGATGACAGAGGGGTCCAGGGGAGCACAGAGATGGCTGATCTGGCTGGGCCTCCTTCTTGGATGGACGTTCAGAGAGGAGAGGTTTCTGCCCTGCAATCACAGGTAGGGAGGGGCCCCCAGGGGCCCTAATGTTACTAGCATTATGCTTTGAAATACCAACTTATATTTAAGTAGATGGATTTCTTGCCCATTTCTTTCCAAAATAACTAGGAAAAGAAAATATCATTGGAAAACGTGACTGGTTTAGAGATCCCACCTAGTGAAAGTGTTATTCCTTAGTTGTATACGTAATTAAAAAAAAAAACCTGCTACATGAAAGTTCATCTGTATATGTAGCAATAGTGACATCTGATGGCTAGTAATAGATTTACTTTTGCTTTGGAAGATGACAAAGTTCTTTTTATTAAAATAAAACCATGATAGTTCTTTGTTTTTATAAAAAAATTATGTAATTACTCTTTTCTTAAAGTGGTAACTGAGAAGTTTTTGGAGGGGAGGGTGCTGTGGGCTTTATTTACTACCAGTTCCAAGAAAAGGCTTCATAGAAAAAAATCAATAAAGACAAATAGTTCTCTGGGCTATAGAGGCTAGATGATACCGCGAATCAATTCGTTGTTGGAAGGTGGAAAGGCACATGACATTGCTTTCAAGGGTGCCAAGAAGTATCACCAGTCGAGTTCTCTCTCCAATGAAGAAAGGAGAAGAAATAGGCTGAGGCAGTGGTAATGAAGTTTATGAATAGTGAACATGATTTAAAAAAAAAGAAAATAAGGGTGAGAGTTTAAATGAAATATTCAAAAATATGCAGAATAGAGCAGAAGGAGATTCAGAAGGGCCATGGATTGTTACTATTACTTTATACTTAATATATCTATCTAAACAAACCAAACTGTATATGTTAGAAGTTCAGTTTCACATACTAAAAAGAGAAGAAATTGCTTTATATTACAGGGAATTGGGGGTTAACCTTATGAAAATTGTTGCTTGCAGGGTATGGGGAGAGAAGGCTATTTTAGCTATTTTATTTAGAGAAGGGCAATTAGGGAGGAAGAGCACAATTTGAAATTGGGTGATGTGGATTACAATTCAGGCAAAATGATCTGCTGTATATTCTTGGAAATTAACAACAACAACAACAGCTCACATTTTATGGGGCTTCATCATGTAAAAGCTTCATAATAGCCCAATGTATCAACAATGCAGTATTCACAATGCCTATAGTAACTATAAATATACTGATATGGTTATTAATCACAAAATGCAACAGTTTCTCTACATGGGAAATATAGCTAGAACATTTATTCAAATACCTAAAAACTGAGTCCCAAAACCAGAAAGTCAAAGCCATCACAGTAGTTTTGAAGTTGGCACATGTAGTTAATGTAGTAAACATCCGCATTCTCAAGCCTTCAAAACAGGACAGGCTACCTCAGGGAAAGGTCCTCCTCTCCTCACTCCTGGCAACTGCTCAGCATCCACGCAGCTTGCTCCCAGCAGCTCTGCCCCGCCTCCCTACTCCTTCTGTTCCCATCCCTGGAAGTCCTCAGCAGGAGTCTTTAGCAGAGATTCTGGCTGGCTCAAAAAAAGGGGTTCACTGCCACTTCTTCCAGTCACCACCGCTCTGACTCTAGCTTGGCTCTGGGTTCCTCTTGCCCCACCCCCTCCTGCTACGTCAGCAATTTCAAGGGGCATGGAAGATCTTCATATCCCATAACCATTACACCCAATGAGAGGGGACATACAAGTATGTCACTGTTATTGTTATTCAGTCATGTCTGAGTCTTCATGACCCCACCTGGGGTTTTCTTGGCAAATATACTTAACTGGTTTGCCATTTCCTTTTCCAGCTCATTTTATAGATGAGGAAACCAAGGCAAATAGGGTTAAGTGACTTGTCCAGTCATGCATCTACTAAGTGTCTGAGGCCAGATTTGAACTTAGGAAGAGGAGTTTTCCTGACTTCAGGTTTGACACTCTATGTACTATGGCACCATCTAGGTGCCCAAAGTACATCATTCCCATTTTACAGGTGAGAAAACTGTAGTTCAGAGAGGCTAAAATTATTTTCCCAGGATCACATTTGGTGACAGACCAGGAATCAAACTTGGGTTCACTCATTCTAATTCCTATACTTTTTTTCCACGGGAAGCTGTCTTTCTCAAATAAAGCAGTATCTTCCCACTACAATCCACTGGCATGGTAGAAAGCATGCTTACTTGGGAGTTAGAGTACTAGAGTTCACATACTAGCTTTATCACTTTGGTTGCCCAGGGTAAATAATTTAATTTTCAGGGTGTTAGTTTCCTCATGTGTTAAAGGGATTGGGCTGGTAATCTTTAAAGACACTTCTAGTTACAACACTCTATAAGTCTATGATCTCTAAAATTTCTCTCTGGCCCCTCCAACTTTCCTTAATCAACTGAATGCAGCTTTAGAAGACAGGATCTGAGGAGAAGCTATTGTACCCCGCAAATTGTTCATAGGCTTTCTTCATGACTCTGGAATAGCAAGATAATATTGTATTCAGTGCCATGAAAAATGAAGAAACAATTTTTGCATGCCAGAATACAATGAAGAACATAGGAATGTTATTATTTGTTTTTTTTCTGTCATATGAATGACTATACCTCATATACACAGAAAAAAATCAGTTGCATCCATATTCCTAACAGATGGAGTTAAAGCCTTTTCATATTTGGGTTTCATCAGTGAGTACATTTCATCTGTTTCCATACTTAAATGATGCAGACTAAAAAACTCAATGAAGTTTGCAAAATCTTGTCTGGTAGGTCTTACTATTTTATGATTATGAAGATATGTTATTAAAGTATCAGAATCATAGGGAACATATTTTGGGGAACTTTTCCAGTTATTATAATTCACTTTTATGTTTTTGGCAAGTTGAGGGTGGTGGGATGGGGTGAGGGGTGGTTGGTGGGTAGGGAGAGGAGATGAGGGAGTTCTATCCTGGAATAATGAAAGTGACAAAACCCTTTGGTGAAAACCCAGAGAATGCTTCAGAAATCCACTATCATTCTTGTTACCTTTCAGCAGTGAAACCTTTTCTGATGAACATTCAATAAGGTGATTACCGTGCTCACTTGAGGCATTATTGGCTTTCTTATGGATTATGTGTGTGTTTCTCTTGAACCTAAGCACTGTGAATTACTGTTCTTACTATAGTTCTTTGAGGGACACCTATAACACAACAGAGTAATATTACAGTGATAGCCACATACCAGTTGGATGTTGGTAAATGGTTAACAACTGGCTCTCTAGAAAAAATGTACACATGATTTACTTTTAAGTATAATCTGCACTATTAACATTTTCTCCATCAGTCTGCAAAATAGTCAATCACGCCCTGATTTGTAGAATTCGGCATGGGCAGCTAGGTGGCATTGGACTTGGAATCAGGAAGACTCATTTTGCTGAATTCAAATCTGGCCTCAGATACTTGACAGTTATGTGACCTTGGACAAGTCATTTAACCCCTGTTTGTCTCAGTTTCCTCATCTGTAAAATGAACTAGAGATAGAAATGGTAAACCATGGAAATTGTATCTTTGCCAAGAAAGCCTCAAATGGGGTTGCAAAGAGTCAGACATGACTGAAAAATGACTGAACTGATTTACAGAATTGGCTTCTCTCAAAGGTGTAAATGCTCACACTGAAAATTTGACAACTGACTTTCCCAAATCCTACAAGGTGGCTGCCCACACATTTCTGAATAGTTTTTCAAAAAGATCACTGCATGGCGTTAAAAATCATCTACTACCAGTACTAAAGGAAATCTTTGATGATCAGTTGTTTTTTCCTCTCAAGTTAACTTTAATTCTTTTCTGTCATGAAGCAGTTTTTTTGGGGAAAAAAATCCACTAAATTTAGTTGATGATAAGTAGAGAATACCTTATTACTACTTTTATTCAGGTTGAGTTAGGTATGTATCTAATTAACATAAATATGTAAAATATAGACACATATACTTTTTATTTTTAAACTATTTTGTTTTAATAAACCAAATTTGCCTTCTTACCTTACCATCCTATTCCCCCCAAATTGAGAATACAAGAAAAAAAACCCCATATATAGTCAATCAAAACAAATGTCCACATTATCCATGTCCAAAAAAAACCTTCTCATTCTTTTTTTTGTTATAACTATTTATTAATAGACAAGGCCAGTGAAATTGTTTACTTCTTTTTTGATACACAAACAGTGCTACCCCTGGGGCCTGTAGTCTTGGCTTGCTAGTCTCAGACCTGGAGAACCAAAAAATGCTGAAGTCCAGGATGTGTCTGAGTCTTTTTCAGTCACTCCAGATCTTCACGAAGCATATTGTCTAGACCGCTGGCCAGAACCTGGCTATATTTTCCATCTTTCACATCCTTCTGTCTATTAAGAATCAGTCTGCGATCTTGTATTGCTGGGAATTCTGCATGATGGTGATCACATGCTCTATCACATCTTCAGTGAGCTCACCAGCCCTTTTGGTGAGATGAAAGTCTGCTTTCCTCAGTACTGTATGGGCATATCTTCGACCCACACCCTTGATGGCTGTGATGGCAAAAGTTATTTTCCGCCGTCTATCAATATCGGTGTTGAGCACTCTCAAAATGTGCTGGAACTTCTCAGGGCTTACAAGAGACATAATTGGAAGGGCAGAGTGAAAGCCTTCTCTGGAAGAGCACCTTGTCTCATTCTTCATTCTTCATTCTTGTCCTTCACTTCTCTATTAGGAGGTATATAGCATGAGTTGTCATCAATCCTTTGGAATCCTTGTTGGTCATTAAGTTGATAAGTGTTCAGCACCACAGTATTCTACTACATTTATGCACCCTAACTTGTTCATCCATTGCCCAATTTATAGGTACCTCCCTTTAGTTTCCCATTCTTTGCCATCTCAAAAAGAATTATAAATATTTTTGTACATCCTTAGACTTTGTTTTTCTTAAAAATGAATCTCTTTCTTAATCTAACTTCTTTGTAATTCTCCTTCTCTTCTCCTTTCTCTCCTTCTCTCTTTTGAGTGAAATATATTTTTGCACCCAAAAGTGTTTGTACTCAAGAGTATTCTTTCTTCTTTTGGCCAGTTCAGATGAGAGTGAGGTTCAAGTATCAGCCATTTCCTCCAACTCCTCCTTCTTGTGTATGTAGATATCTATTTGTGCACCTTGATTGTGTGAGATAATTTTCATGTATTTTTCTTTCCCTTTCACTCCCCTATTCCTACCTCACAGTATATTCCTCTTACCCTCATTTTCCATTCTTTTCTTGAGATTAAGACGTAATAAAACCACTCTAGGCCTGGTACAGTTGAACTCCTGCTATGAATCCTGATGATGTTAGGGTTCAGAGGGGATATGCATATCATCTCTCCATATTTGAATTTAAGTATTTTATCAAAAGTTTAGTCCTTTGTTGTGATTTCTTTGTATTTGCCTTTTTGTGTTTTACTTTACTCCTGTCCTTAAACTTCAAAGTTTCTATACGACTCTGGTCATTTCATCAGGAATGCTTAAAAGTTTTCTATTTCATTGAAAATTCATTTTTCTTTTATAGCATAATATCTAATTTTGTTAGGTAATTGTAGCGCCAACACAATATTCAAAGCCATGATGATGACTATGAATATGCCAGCATAGTTCTGAATCACAAAATATAACAGACTCTCCATATAGAAGACAGAAGCAAAACATTTATTCAGAAACCGGAAAGCCAAATCCCAATACCAGAAAACTGAATCTGTCATAGTAACAAAGAAGTTAATACACCATAACACAAGCAAGGGGCGATACCATTGCAAAGTTTTCCCACAGACAAATACTCACAAGCCTAACTGTTTCCTTAGGTGTGTCCTCTCCTCCCTCCAGCTCTAACTGCTCTGACTCCTGGCTTTCTCTGGGCTCTGCTGCACTCATTCACCAAATTCCTCCCACCACAGGCTCCATGTGATTACATCTGGCCTATTAAGGGGCAGGGAAGATCTTCAAATTCCCATTACTATTACAGTAAGTTATTCTTGGCTATAAGCCTATAACCTTTGCCTTCAGAATTATTATACATTAAAATTCCTTATCTTTTAGAGTGGTTGTTGCTAAATTGTATTGTGATCCTGACGCTGGCTCCTTAAGCCTTGAATTCTTTCTTTCTGGCTGTTTGTAATATTCTTTCTTTGACTTAGATTCTGGCTGTGATGTTCCTGGGGGTTTTCATTTTGGGATTTCTTTCACGACAGTGAGTGGTGGATTTTTTGTATTCTTATTTTGTCCCCTCATTCTAAAAAAGCTGGGCAGTTTTCCTTTAAGATTTCTTGAAATATCACATATAGAATCTTTTCCTTGACATATTTTCTAGGTCAGTTACTTTTTGCTATTTTCTTCTATTTTTTTTTTCAATCTTTTGGCTTTGTTTTAATTTTACTTGTTGATTCATGCCTTCTATTTGTTCCATTTTAATTTTTAGGGAGTTTGTTGGTTGGGCAAGATTTTATACCTCTTGTAACAAGATGTTAATTTCATTTCCAATTCTTTCTTCCATAACTCTCATTTCTTTTCCATTTTCCTCCTCAAGAACTCTCATTCCATTTATAAAAATATTTTTCTTTCTTTTTTTTTTTAAACTCTTGCTTCATCTCTTTTAGTAATTCTAGTTGAGTTGTGCTGAAGTTGTATTGTACTCTTTGGTTTTGCTTGTAAATGTTTTGGAGTTAATCTCTTCTGCAATTGTTTCTTGATCCTTCCTGCCACCACAATAGCTCTTTGATGGTCAATATTTTGTTTGTTCATTCTTCTAGCTTTCTTCCTGACTTCAAACATAATGTTAGCCCTGGACTCTGTCATGCTTCTTCAGCATAGGTCTAGGCTGATCTTGTTGCTTTTTGAATGTTGTGATATTCTAGGATCTCAGAGACAGGTGGGGAGCTGCAAGTCTTCAGTGCTTAGAAAATGAGCAGGGTAATTTTCTTTACTTTCCCTTGCTCTGATCTCTGCAAGTTCCTGACCTGGGCTTGTGTGTGACCAAAGAGAAGATTGCTGTTGGAATCCTCCCCTAACAGCCAGCTGGAAGACTTTACTGGCTCAAAGTGACATAATTGTGAACTCCCCCTTTGTCTGCTATTCTTGTCTTCATCATTCTTCTGGAGGAAAGGGCAATTGCTGGAAATGAGACCACACTTTGAATTTGGAGTCTGATTCCATCTCTGCAGCTGATTTCTGAATTTTCTCCTTTCTCTGAACACTAGAAAGTACCTTTCTACCTGGGAACCCCGTCTTGCTTAGCAGGTCCCTTTCTCACTGTCCTGAATCTCACTGGCAATGAATTACAAAACTGCCAGTTCATACTTGTCTACATTGTAGACCTGGTATGGGTCTGGTAGTACCACAATATGGGTCTGAGACCTTTTCAATACATAGCCTTTCCCTAGGTTCTGGAGTACTCCACATGTGCCATGTCCTACCCTTTCCCTCTGTGTCCAAAGGCCTCCTTGTCTGTCTTCCTATGCCAAACTGAGGGGAGCAAATGATTCACTGTAACTTTTTTTTCGGATTTCCCCATCAAGATCTGATTTGGTTTATTTTCTAGATCTGTTTGAAAGAATTTGTAGAGGGCAACCCATGTCATTGCTTTACATCACTTTGACATTTTGGCTCTGCCAATGTATATGTATATGATACACATCTGTATATATGAATATACATACATATGTGTACATGTATGCATATATACAAGTATCTGTATAATATATAATATATATGTGCATGCATATCTATATCTATATCTATATCCATATATAGATATCCATCTATATCAAAATGGCAAGGTGATTAGAAGCATGTGTGGATACACATATGTTTGTTGTAGGTATTGATGATGGAGATGATGATTGGTCATGTCTGACTCTTTGGGACCCCATTTAGGATTTTAAAAAATTATTTATTTTATTTTTAATATATGAATTAAAAAAGCATTTCCATACATAATGGAATAAAAAAGACAAAGTGGCAAATCTATTATATACAACTTGCTATTCTTTCAAATATATAATAAAATTATGATGTAATTTTTTTCCTTTTTTCTCTCCCCCACCCTGCACTAAAGATGGCCACCATAAGACACAAATATATGTGTGTGAGTGTGTGTGTATGTAAAACCATTTTTATACATCTATTTATTACTTCTTTCACTGGATGCAAATACGGTCTTCCTTCATAGGTTCTTTGTAGTGAATTTGGGTACTTATAACAGTCAAGATGACTTTATTGTTCAGTGTTTTTTTTTTACAATAATAAATTAATTTATTTATTTTTAGTTTACAACATTCAATCGGACAAGCTATTAAGTTCCAAATTTTCTCTCTCTCCCTCTCTTCCCCCCCCCCAAGACAGCATGCAATCTGATATAAGTTCTGCATATACCTCTACATTAAACATATTTTCACTTTAGTCATGTTGTAAAGAATTATAACCAAGTGAATGAACCATGAGAAAGAAGAAACAAAAAACAAAAGAGAGAGCAAATAGTTTGTTTCAATCTGCATTCAGACCTTTGAGTGTACTATTGGTGGATCTATGACTTGTTCTAGCAATTTTGGAAATAAAATTCAATCTATATCTCAAAAATCACTACACGGCTCATACCCTGTGATTCAGACTTACTACTACTAGACTTAAACACAAAAGAGATCAAAGAAAGAAGGAAATAACCCATTTACATAATATATTTATGGAAAAATTTTTTATTGTTGAGAAGCAAAGTGGGTGACCAACAACTGGCTATGGTTGAACAGTATAAAGTATATTGGAATATTATTGTACTATGAGAAATGACAAAAGGTACGGATTCAGAGAAAGCTTGGAGGAATTGTATAAAATAATCAAATAAAGTAAGCTGAACTAGGAGATTAGTACAATGATCAACCATGATTCCAAAGAACAATGTAGTATTCTGCCTACCTCCTGAGAAAGAGACTATGGCAGACTGAGAAGTACATTTTTGGACAAGCGTGGTTTTGTTTGCTTGAGCCATGTGTTACAAAGTCATTGCTGTTTGGGGCACTAGGTGGCGCAGTGTATAGAGTGCCAAACTTGGACTCGGAAAGACCTGAGTTTAAATCTGAACCCAGACACACTTACTAGCTATGTGACCCTGCGCAAGTCACTTAACCCTGTTTGCCTCAGTTTCCTCATGTATTAAATGAGCTGGAGAAGGAAATGGAAAATCATATCAGTATCTTTGCCAGGAAAATAGCAAATGAGGTCATGAAGGTTGGATGCAACCAAATAGCAACATCGCTGTTTTGTTTGATTTTTAAGTTGGGGGGAAGATTTTAGAAAAGGGGCAATTGTGATGATAGTGATACTCCACCCTGCCTTCTCCCGAACAGGTTGGGCTACAAATCTTTTCAGCTCTAATGGTCTGATTCTGTGGACATAGTGCTTTGATAAAAAGAGATTTATTATAAGATGTAGGCACTAGATGGCAGCAAAGAGCATTTTAATACTGCAATAAACAATTATTTTTTAGTTCTGACTGTAATCATGTTTAGCACACACATATTAGTCATGAAATAGTGGCAAGAAGACTGACCTGATCCCACACTTATGCTCTATTATAGGAATCCTAGCTTCTTTAATATTCCATAAATTTCTAGGATCTTCATCTGAATGACTATTTGGAAGGTTCTAGAAAAATCATCATCATCATCATCATCATCATCTTCTTCTTCTTCTCCTCCTCCTCCTCCTCCTCCTTCTCCTTCTCCTCCTCCTTCTTCTGCTCCTTCTTTTTCTTCTTCTACTTCTTTGTAAAATTCAGTAACCTTCCTGGAATGGGGAAATATGTTCAAGTATTCATCGCTAGTTTATGTTTATATAAATAGAGAAGCTTGGGGACTAACAGTGTATTGTAAAGGAACAAGAAACAGACTTGGGAGCTTGATTTCTGGCTTCACCACTGTCTTACTGGGCAACCACAGGGAAGTAATTTCTTGTCTTTAAATCTCATTTTCCTCTTCTCTGAGTCCAGGGTGCCCCAGGAAAGGACTCTGGGCTCATATAAACCTTGGCTAAAGAGAGTCAAGTTTCTTTCTTCCTGGGGTTTGTTGCCCCTACCTAGATTAATCCAGGAAAGATAAAACTTAGGCATGACTTGTGTCTATGGTACCTGCAAATGTGAGTGGCAGCATCCCCAAGCCCTACAAAGACACTCAATGTATAATGTTGTTATTGAATATGGGATAGGTTTTATTCCACACCACAAAAAACTGAATGAAATGCTAAGGATGCAAAGACATGCATGAACAAACACAGAATGCAGAAAATACTTGGTAGCCCCTCATATTCAATATGCTAACCATGTAAAATCCATTTGTAGGACTGCTAAACAGGTATTTCACATTCATTTCAAATCTGCACTGTATAAAAATTCACTGGGTCCAGATGTCCTGGTCAATAAGGATATGGCTTTCAAGTGGATATTCCTACAGGAAGAAAGGGAAGAAGGAAGGAAGGAAGGAAGGAAGGAAGGAAGGAAGGAAGGAAGGAAGGAAGGAAGGAAGGAAGGAAGGAAAGAAAGAAGTAATTATTAGCACTGTGTTAAGCACTTTACCAATATTATCTCATTTGATCCTCACAACCATCCTGGGAATGCTTTTATTATCTTCATTTTACAGTTGAGGAAAATGAGGCAAATGGAGGTTAGGTGAGTTGCTATAGGTCATACAGCTAGTAAGTACCAAGGTTAGATTTAAACTCAAGTCTTTCTGACTCCAGGCCTAGTGGTCTATGTATTGTGCCACCAATCTTCCTCTAAAAGGTTACTGGTTGTACTCCACCTCTGAGATCTCCTGTTGGATAGCTGGCACTTCATTCGGGAGCTAGATATCTGTTAAGGTGGGAAGTATCCAGGATATATACCCATCTCTCTATCTTCTCAGGATCACTAGTCATTGAACTATTTTTATAAAAAATAACTGAAATACAAATGATGTTAAACAGATACCAAAGGTCCATTCTAAATTTACCTAGCCAAACATATCCATGCTACCATAAGCTGCTACACAATGCTATTGTTGCTGGAAATTAGAGCAAAATCCCCTTTCTTCCTTGTTGAAAGTCCGAGAGAGAGAGAGTTAGTGCCTCGAAGAGGAAGGAGTTGTTTTTCCTTGTTCCTCTTATAGGACAAAGAACAATCAGCTTCTTCCAATATGAGTTCGTCCTCTTCACTCTCGATCATTAGTCATCTTCTGTGTAACTGTAATCATTGAGAACCAATCGGAAATTCTCAGTGTCATCCAAGCAATGTGCATGTCCCTCAGTAAGGAACTAAAATCTGTGTCTACCTCCAAAGGATGTGCTCCAATCAAGCCAATCAGAGGTTCTCCTGATCTCTCCCTGCTTTCTCTGTAAAATTAGGAGATTGAAGGTGATTGATTTCCAAGGACCCTTCCAGTGTTGACAGTCTAGGAATCTACAGAATTCACACAGGAAAGTCTATAATGGATGTTTTAAAATTTCTCTTAATACGTGTTTATAAATCATAGAATCCTAGAACTGCAAGGGATCTGAGAGAGACCATTTAGTCTAATTCCTCTCTTTTTCTTTATACATGAGGAAAATAAGGTTCTAAGAAGTGAAAGAATTGGTTCAAAGTAAAATATGAAATTAGTGGCAAAGCCAGAACTTAAACATATGTTGAGTTCCTTGAATTCTAAGTTCATGGTCTTTCATTGCTCCAGTAATTAAGCCATAGCCACAATTTCTTCACCAGGCTGGTTGTAGAGTTGTTCAGATGAAAATAATTCTTTCATCTTTCTTTTATCCTCTCATTTTATAGTGTTGGTACATCGATTCAGCTTAGATTAGAAAAAAGTTTTAAATGTGCCAATATATATTAAAGTAAGTATAAATTTTGCGTCAGAGATTCCCTCCTGACGCCAGGGTATGGGTATAATTTGAAGAGTTCCATTTTCTATGTCTCCCCGCCCCCTCTACTCTCAGTGTCTCCCCCTGCAGGTGGAAGCTAGGAATATTGTTATCTGCCACTCCTACCTTTCACTAAATGTTGCTGCTACCAGTTCCTCCTATAAGCATTCAGGCTCATAAAGCTGAAGTTACAGGATGGTTTATCTATAAAACGAAGGACTTAGAACTTCCTTAGGTAGTCAAGAGTCTCCCCAGTGGACCACCCTGCCCTTCAGAGACCTGCACTGTCTCCATGACCGATAGCACAGCCCTAGATGGAGCTTTGACAAGGGGAAAAACTAGAGTCAATCCTCCTGTGT
>CM053580.1:149045309-149074009 GCA_028627135.1 Pseudochirops cupreus
CTCTCCTGGAGGACATGTGGTTCCTTGGAAGAGCCATTGTGAGTTAAACCACTTTTTCTCATCTCCCTCTTCCAGTAGTTGTTCTCTGTTTCTGTCTGGTTGTCTCTGGCTTCGTTCTAAAAATCCAAGTTCAACCTCTAGCCCAGGAGTAGTATGGTTTAACGGCAAGAATATGGAGCCAGAGGACCTGAATTCAAATTCTGCCTCTGATGCTATTTTTGTGACTTGAGCAAGTCTCTGAGCCTCCATTTCCTCATCTGTAAAATGAGTTCGAGTTAGATATCTTATGAATATGAACAGACCATAAATCAGTCCTTCTCAATGTGTCAATACTGGTATGACCCTGGAGAAGACATGGAATTCATACCTTATGAGGAGTTAATCTTGTCAAGGGCATTTCATATCTTGTGAAAGTTACAGCCTAGAAAGCCAGAATTCCTCATCATTGGAAAGCAATGAGGATTGAGGATTTCTATATTTTGTATACAGACATCATCAGCATTGACACCTCAGTAACTTTCCATAGATATTAAAATTGTTGGTCTCTTCCATAAACTATTTTGCATTTTTTAGGGGTACAAACTATCCCTCCTGCAGTATTTTCATTTCCCAACAGATGACATTTTTTACCCTCTTCAGGGGACCATGTATCTCTAGAATCCCTAGCCATCTATTTCAGAACTCTGGTTTCCTATGTTTCTAAAGCCTCCTCTTGCACCATGGTTCCCAGGATGTCAAGCTCCACATAGGAGTGTGGAATATGCTTCCCTTTGGATCTCACAAATGGGTTTCTATCCTCTAATTCATGTTGGCTTAGGGCAATGTTGCAATTTTTGATGTTCTCTTATTCTCAGAACCCTGGTAAGGTATCTCCTATACTAGTGTCTCCTAGAGGCTCAGTAAAGTACCCTAATCTCTTCCCCATGGTCACAATCTACCATAATTCCCATGGGACAGCTAGGTAATTCAAATTAAACAGGGTGCTTCCTGAAACATCTTTGGGAGGGAAGAATTTTAGCCTTCTTTATATCACCAAAGTTATTAATTCGGTGGGAAAAATTATATCATGGACTCCCTGAGATTAAGAGAATTTTAATCTGTAAATTCAAAAAACAAAATTGACAAAATAAAACAAAAAAAATTGACAAAAAATGTATGGACATCTTTAACTATGAGTATACTTCATAAGTAAGAAAACTTTATTTTAAAATGTCTACTGTTATACAATAAGACCTACAAAATTATTCATTAGTGGTTCCATTGCCAACAATTGGTGAATGGCTGAAACAATTATGGTTTATAAATGTAAACTACTTTGGGATAGAGACTTTGATTTTTTGTCTTTGTATCTCTACCATTTAGTATAATGCTCACACATAGTAAACATTTCATAAGTGTGTATTGATTAAATGACTAATTAATACATTAATATAATGATTGCCCTATAAGAAATGAAGCATAGAATTCACATAAAAATAGGAAGATATGAAGGGTTGTAGAGTGAATAAAAGAAGATCAATCTATACCTCCATTTATAGCAAATCTGTATCTCCATCTATAGATGTATTCTCCCTGACAAACGTTATATAAATAATGAAATACCAACAAAATTCAGAAAAATACACAGGAAAGATTTTAAAATTCAGAAAGGAACCTAGTAACAACCAGGATAGTTGTAGCTGCCATGTTAAATGTAGACACCTAACAAAAATAAACCCTAAATAATGGAGGTTTGTAGTTTCATTTAAAATGTTTTTTCTCCTGGTCTGTGTATTTGAATATTTGTGTTCATTTATGATGTTGCATTTATAATTTTTTTTAAATTCTTACTAGAAAAAGTCTGCTACTGGTTAATGGCCTAAAAAAATACTTAACAAATTCATAATTAATACAATTTTTAAAGAAGTAGCACAATATTGATAGACTATTTTGCAGTTTGCTTATGAATTACATCCTTGAATCCCAGTTACTATTATTTCAGAGCTCTCAAAAAGTTATCAACCTACCAAGAAAATTCAAAACAAAAACTGGAAAATGCCCACGTAGACGCTTCCTTCTAGCTCATCACAAAGCCTAAAAAGTGAAGAGGATAAAGAGCAGGAAAAGAGGAAGAATAAGTGCACCTACTTTGAAGCTGTTAGAGTTAGGTTTAAGATTAAAGTGAAGGCCTAAACAATTCCTGCAAAAGGGCAGGACCAAAGTCCGGGGAAGCTAAAAGGACAGGGTATGTAGAAAAAGTGCTGTTGGTAAACAGTTGAGAGAACTCAATTCAATTTAACAAAGGTTTATTGATCCTGAGCAAGTTACAGTGATCTAGGCAATCCTGAGACTATGAGCAGCAGATGTAGCCTTTATAGTTGGGTCCCCCAACACAAAGCCAGCTAAAGGGGTGATACAGGACTTCACTTCTCAATGGTCTCAGTTCTCCATAGAATCTAACACAGGCTCCCATAACTCCCAAGGCTTAATCTCCCAACTTTTTAAAGCATGTCAGGTCAAAGCCCAGTTCAATCCTCTTTCACCTAATGGCGTGAAAGAACAAAACACTGAGTCAAGGGACAGAGACCTTAATATAGGCCCATGCTGGCCTCTGGGGAAGGTCTGAGGTTTCCTTTCCCCTCATCTTTACTTCCCCATGCAACTTACTTCCTCAGGAAAACCAGCTAAGCTGGAAAGAGGGCTTTAAGATGCCCCATGGAGATGTTCCATATGTCTCTCAGGTTCTACTCACCATCAAAAAGCCCCACCTTGACCATTAAGTAAGCAGATTGGAAACAGAATACCTACACATGTTCTAAGTCAGGGAGTAGAGCCCTTCCACTACAGGTCCTTATGGCTTTCCAGAAGCAGCCTCCCCAGGCTCTACCATCAGGGGTCAAAGTAGACAGAGTACACTCTTCATGCTCTAGGAATGGGGCCCCCCAGGGTCAGCTCCTCTTCTACATAGAGAATGTACTGATCTGTATACCAGTGTATACCGATCTGTATACCATAGATCCAGCCAGCCACAGTTCTAAATAGTAAGAAAGAGTTTATGTTCACCTTTTCTAAGGAAAATTTTAATAGTTGGTTATAGGTCTTGTAGTTAGCCTCAGAAACACGAAGCTACACATTCATTTGAAAAAATAATAAACAGGGGCAGAGCCAAGACGGCGGCATATAAGGAGCAAGGTTCTGCAGCTCTGACATAGCCACCTCAAATACCCATAAAATATGACTCTAAACAAATTTTAGGGCTCCAAAACTCACAAAAATACAGAAAAACAATCTCCCGCTGAAGGCAGCTTAGCACAAAGGGCTCAGCGCAACACGCTGGGGAGCCAAAACCAGCCCAGCCTGAAACCATGGCTTGACCCCGGGGCAGCCAGGCCAAGCCGCAGCTGGAGCCTTCAGGAGAGTGGATCAGCGGCAGCTGTGGCAGTTTCCAGAATTATCAAGCCATAAGAAACAAGGACTTAGTGAAAGGTCAGTGGAACTCAGCTAAATTTGGGTGAGAAAAGCAGTCTGGCTGAACTGCCTCCAGGGCAAGGAAGTGGCAGAAGCAGTGGCCCTGCAGCCACCTCTACATGGCTGCTTCAGAGCTCCCAGACTGTAGACTGCAGGAGGGCCAAGAGATCATTCAGAGGCTAAGTGCTCTTGTATCGAGTAGCCTGGATCTAGATCGTGGTCTTGAGTGGTGGTCCTTGGGTGTGTTTTCAGTGAGACAAAGCTGGTGGGGGCTACAGCAGCTTCCTATTAGCTTCGGCAGCTGCGAAAACCCCAGCGATTTGGGAAAGAGCTTTCCCCTCTGGAAGCAGAGTTCCACAGAGATAAAAATTCAAGTAATTGACTGGCAACATGAGCAGGCAAAGGAAGCAAAGTAAGAACAGCAACCAAACTCTAGATTCCTTCATGGGGGACAACTACATCCAACTGGGATTTAAGATATACAGGCACTGAGGTAGGGAGATCCATCCTACTTTACTGGAAAGTCAGAGGGGAGAGGGAGAGGCCATAGGAGAGAGCAGATTGGGGGAGGGGTTATACAGTGGGATGATGATTGTCTTGAAGTGTTGAGTAGGGGAAAGATGGGGGGGAAATTTATAACTCAAAATCTCGTGGAAATAAATGATATAAACAAGAAAATAAACAAATTAATTTATTAAAAAATTTTTTAAATAATAAGCATAAGCATCAATAGCATATTAATGTACATACAGGTAATCTTTGACTAATACTGATTCTACCTGAAATAATTTGCACATTCCAGGTATAATACAGCCATAGAAGGGGCAGGAAGAGAACCTATGCCCCATAACTAGTCCCTGCTCTATCTTTCCTGACTCTTAATCTGTTATCCTTATAACAAAGAAAGAGAAACAAGGCTAGGTTAGTTTGGATATTGAGCTGGCTAAATGAACAGATCCATAACATAGCTGTAAATAAGTTAATGTCCACTCAAAAGGAGGTGTGTAGTAAGAATGGCCCGAAGAACTATCCTTGGCTATGTTCTTCTGCTCAACACTTTCACCAAAAACTTGTATGAAGACACAGATGCATCCCTACCAAATTTGCAAATGGCGGGAAGTGGGAGGAATAACTTGCAGACTGAAAGACAAGTTGGGAGGGCATCAATCAATCAGTCAATCATCACTTATTAAGCACCTACTATGTGCTGGCAGAATCTAGAAAGATTCTAACAGAGTAATGAGCCTAATCTAATAATATTAAATTTAATAGCAGTGTATGTGCAGTCCCCCTCTCTGGGTTCACTCACTCCACCCACACAGACACTGGTAGGTTGGAGTCCCCAGATGTCAGATGACTACTTCTTCCCTCAGGTTTTTTAGGTTATCAGTTAATCAACAAATATTTATTAAGCACCTACTATGTGCCAGGTACTATGTTAGGGTCATGGGAACACCAGGGCAAAAATGAAACAGTTCCTATCCTCAAGGGCTCACATTCTACAGGGTGAAAACAACAACACATACAGGGACATACAGAATAAAATGCAAGATATTTCTATTGGAGGAGGTACTAGTAGCTAGTAGGATCAAGAAAAGCCTCTTGTGAGAGGTGACATTGGAACTTTGAAGAAAACTAGGGATGCTTTAAGGAAGAGGCAAGGAGATAATGTATTACAAGTATGGGGCTTGCCTTTCCAAAGGCATGGAGACAGAGAAACCATTTCTCCTCATAATTATTCTACCTATCCACTTGGTGCCATGCTGAGGAAGGCCTTCATTGTATCTATGATGTTGGCTAAGTGGCTTTTTCCTCATCAACACAACTGCCACTAAGGAAAGAATGAGTTTCTCAGAGAGTTCCTCCTTTACAGTTGAGAAATTGACTTCAGGGAAAAGAGATCTTTACTTTGGCAGAAATCATTAAGACGGAAGATGGCACCAAGACCATTGACGGTGATGTGACTGTGATTGAAGGGGAAAAAAATTGAAGTTGCTGGTATTTCTCCTGAAAAGTCAACAAGTGCACCAGAAAGTTAAGCAAATTACAACACTGATAAGCGAATTCCAATGCTCCCAGAAGCTGGTACTCCCTTCCAGAGGTCTTATACAGAAAAAATAGGTTTAATGACAAGTGATATGCAGATTTTTTAAAAGTAATTTATCTTGGTAAATGGAAGGAATTTGACTACTTTGTGTTTGCTTTCTTTAAAAAATTAGAAATTTTTATATTAATTTCATACTACTGGCCTGGTAGCCTAGGAGGTAAAAGTATATACTATCCTTAGGGTCATTCCATTCATTTCTTTCTCCCTATTTATGGTTCCCTTCTCATGGTGGATGAATCCATTTTTGCCCCAATTTTTCACCATATTTTGGTAGGATAATGTTCACATAGTCATAGTCACTTTTTTGGTAATAAATAAGCATGTCAAGCAAAACAAAATTTTTCATTGACTACACATAAAAATATATGTTACTCTTCTCACACTTTAAATCCATGATCTCTCTGTAATGGATGGCATAATTCCTAATTAGTCCTCTTGAAGTGTGAATGTTCTCTATACTCATCATAGTTCTTACAGTTTTCAAAGTGCTTGATTTTTATAGTGTTGTTAAATAAACTGTTCTGGGGGGTGGAGCTGAGATGGCAAAGTAAAAGCAGGGACTTTTTGAGATCTCCCCCAAACCCCTCCAAATACCTGAAAAATGACTAAACAAATTCCAGAGCAACAGAAGCCACAAAATAACAGAATGAAACAAATTTCTAGCCCAAGATAACCTGGAAGGTTGACAGGAAGGGTCTGTTGCATCAGTATGAAAGAAGAGTACAATCCAGGGTGGGCCATGCCAGCACTGACAGGGCCAGAACAGGCTGCAGAACACTGAATCACGGGCTGCTGTGGTGGTCTCCAGACTTGTCAACCCACAAATGCCAAAGACAACTTAGAAGGTCAGTAGGAAAAGTCTGTCCAACCCAGGTGAGAGAGGAGCACGATCCAACCCCAGCCCCAGGGCAACTGTGGCTGCAGATGCAGCAGTGGTGGTGGCAGCAGTGGTAGCAGTGGCTGCTTCTGGAGTTCTTGGTCCATAGACAGTGGGGGGTTGAGCAGCTGATCAGAGGAGGATTTCAGGAAGCTCTTTGCTGGTACTAAGCCAGGATTCTATTGCTTTGCCTGTGCTTCAATATGGGTTGGAGTCCTGGGTGGCCATCCTAGAGCTAGGAAGAGCACTGGTGTGACAGAGCTTGTGGTGGTGGTGGAGAGGAAATCCTCCTCACAGTTCCAAGGCAAAAAAGGGTACTTGTGGTCAGTCACAGACCAGAGCACAGGTCAGGAGAGGAGTAAATACCTCTCTTTTAACCATACAACCTTGGAAGAACTGAAAATTTACAGGTCCCTAGAAGTATCTCTGAAACAGCTTCACAAAACCCATGAAGCTTGGGACAGTACACCCTCCACACTGGTAGCAGAATCCTACCTTAATAAAGAGCTAATTTTGGGGCAGTGGGTAGGGGAAAGATGGGGAGAAAATTTGTAACTCAAAATTTCATGGAAATGAATGATGTAAACTAAAATAAATGGAAAAAACTTTTAAAAAATTTTTAAAAATAAAGAGCTAAAAAGTCAAGTAATTAACTGGAAAAATGAGTAATGGGGAGGGGGAAACAATTTAGATTATAGAATCTGCCTTTGGTGTCAAAGAAGATCAAAACACACAACAACAAGAAGACAGCAAAGTCAAAGCTCCTATATCCAAAGCCTCTAAGAAAAATATGAATTGGTTGCAGGCCACAGAAAAGCTCAAAAAGGACTTTGAAAATCAAGTAAGAGAAGTAGAGGAAAAACTGGGAAGAGAAATGAGTGATGCAAGAAAATCATGAAAAATGAGTCAATAGTTTGCCAAGGAGACCCCAAAAAACTACTGAAGAAAATAACACCTTAACAAATAGATTGACCCAAATGTGAAAAGAGGTCTAAAAGATCAATGAGGAGAAGAATGCCTTAAAAAGCAGAATTGGCCAAATGGAAAAGGGGATCCAAAAGCTCACTGAAGAAAATAATTCCCTAAAATTTAGAATGGAGCTCCTCCTCAGCCCCTCTTCTTATCTCCCTCTTTGACTTCTCACCCTTCCTCCTTTTCTTCCCTTCTTTGTCCCCTTCCCTCTCCCCCTCCCTTCGCATCCCCCTCTCTTTTCCTTCCCCTTCCTCCTCCCCATCCTTCCATCCATGCTTTCTCCTTCCTTCCTTCCCCAGCCTAGACAATGCCATTGTGGAGACAGCTGAGGAGGCCACAGAGCTTGCCAAGGTAGACATCACAGGGCTGTGCCAGGATATGTTCTCCAAAATGGTCATGTATCTGACAGGAGAGTGGCCAGCTATAAATGAAGATTATAAACTTCTGGAAAATGTGAACAAACTGACCAGTTTGAAGTATCTAGAAATGAAAGATATTGCAGTAAACATAAGTAGAAACCTAAAGGACTTAAACCAGAAATAGACAATACTTCAGCCTTATCTGGATCAGATCCCTTTAGTTGAGGAGCAAGTAGTAGCTCTTGGGCAGGCAGTTTACAAGTTGGATGCATATTCAAAGAAACTAGAAGCAAAGTACAACAAGTTAGAAAGGCAATGAAAGAATTCTTTAGGACAAAGACTATAACTACAAGAATGTTTTGTAAGAGCTGAAATAAGTGGGATGGAACTTACTACTTCTCTTCAGTTCCTAAAAGGAAGGGGTGCTGCTGATCCAAGGAGAATTCCAGCCCTCACCTCTGGTTGGATGTGTAGTTCTGGCCACCCCTGAAGTTTTCCTAAATCTGCACCCCTGGAACCTCATCTTATCATGTGCCTCTCTTTGTGCTCTGGACCAAGACTTAGAAATCAGGATCAACCCCATCTAGAGCAGACACAGATGAGAGGCCCTTGTTTCACTGTCTCCTCCCTTCTTCCCTCTCTCCTAAGGGCCCCCCCCACTTCATATCCTGTTCTTCAACTTAAATAATAAATGTCAACATATGAAAAAAATTAGAATGTAGCAAAGGAAAGCTAATGACTCTATCAAGAAATTATTTTTAAAAAAAAACAAAAGAATGAAAAAATAGAAGGCAATGTGAAATATCTCATTGGAAAAACAACTGATCTGGAAAATAGGTCCAAGAGAGATCATTTAAAAATTATCGGACTACTTGAAAGTCATGAAAAGTCTAGAAATCACCTTTTAGGAAAGTATTAAGGAAAACTGCCCTAATACTCTAACCAGAGGGCAAAACAGAAATTCAAAGAATTTCCACTGATGACCTCCTGAAAGAGATCCCAAAAGGAAAACTCTCAGGAATATTATAGCCAAATGCCAGAGTTCCCAGGTCAAGGAGAAAATATTGCAAGCAGCCAGAAAGAAACAATTTGAGTATTGTGGAAACACAATCAGGATAAGACTTAGCAGCTTCTACATTAAGGGATCAGAGGGCTTGGGATATGAAATTCCAGAAGTCAAAAGAACTAGGATTAAATCCAAGAATCACCTACCCAGCAAAACTGAGTATAATACTTCAGGGAAAAATATGGATATTCAATGAAATAGAGGACTTTCAAGCATTCTTGATGAAAAAACAGAGCTGAATAGAACATTTGACTTCCAAATACAAGACTTGAGAGAAACATGAAATGGTAAACAGGAAAGAAAAGTTATAAAGGACTTATTAAAGTTGAACTATTTACATTCCTACATGGATACATAATATTTGTAACTCATGAAACCTTTCTCAGTATTAGGGTAGTTGGAGGGAATATATATGTATGTGTGTGTGTGTGTGTGTGTGTGTGTGTGTGTGTGTGTGTGTGTATGTGTATGTATATAGAGACAAAGACAGAGGGCACAGGGTGAGTTGAAGGCCTAGGGTGAGTTGAATATGAAGGGATGATACCTAAAAAAATAAAATTAAGGGATGAGAGAGGAATGTGCTGGGAGAATGAGAAAGGAAGAGGTAGAATGGGGTAAATTATCTCCCATAAAAGAGGCAAGAAAAAAACTTTTACATTGGAGGGGGAAAGCAGGGAGGTAAAAGAGGATGAGTGAACCTTATACTCATTGGATTTGGCTTAAGGAGGGAATAGCATACACATTCAATTGGGTATGGAAATCTATCTTACCCTACAGGAAAGTGGAGGGAAGGGGATAACAGAGCAGGGAATCATAGAAGGAAGAGCAGATTGGGGGTGGGGGGTAATCAGAAGGAAACATTTTTGAGGAGGGACAGGGTCAAACAAGAAAATAGAATAAATGGAGAGTGGGATAGGATAGAGGGAAATATAGTTAGTATTTCACAACATGATTGTTATGGAAGTGTTTTGCATAACTCCATATATATAACCTATATCCAATTGCTTGTCTTCTCAATGAGGGTGGGAATGTGGAACTCAAAGTTTTAAAACAAATGTTAAAAATAGTTTTTACATGCAACTGTGAAATAAGATATATAGGTAATAGAGTATAGAAATCTATCTTGCTCTATAGAAAAATAGAAGGGAAAGGGATAACAGAAGAGGGGCTGGGTGATAGAAGGGAGGGCAGACTGGAGGAAGAGGTATTCAGAATGCACACCATCTTGGAGTGGGAAAGGGGAGAGATAGGGAGACAATTTGGAATTCAAAATCTTGTGGAAGTGAATGTTGAAAACTAAAAATAAATTGATTAATTTAAAGATATAAAATGAAAAATAAACTGTTCTCATCCCATTCTTTGTTAATTTATAAAAATTCTTAAAATTGTTCATTTTTGTAATATCGATATTGGTCCTATACACCATTTGTACTAACAAACTCAGCTCTCCTTACAACTGTTATCTCATTTTATCCTTACAACAAACTTGTAAGGATGATATTATTATTATTCCCATTTTACAGATATGAAAACTGAGGCCTAGGGTTTCATACGGTCTGCAATTTCAAATTATGGCACTTCCCTGAACATGACTACTCCTTTCTCTTTAACGGAAATTTAAATTGTTTTCAAATTAAGACCCATTTCAAACACTCAAAAGGGTATATCAAAGAATGGGGGCTTTTTTTTCTTAATACTTTTCATTATTTATATGTGTTACATTCACAAGGAAAACACCTTCTGGCGTCCAAACTTCAAGTGTAAGACTAACAATATGGAACCTACAGCTACCCAAGTCAGTGATTCTGACTCACTGGCCGTGACCAATCCTTGTCTATAGATGGCAGCAGCAGCTCTCTGCACAGACAACCAGCTCTTTTAAACTTCATTAGCCTTCATTTTGGGAGGAAAAAACAAAACAAAACAATGTCTGAAAGCGATGTTTCTTTATTTGGAAATCTGGAGTCTCATCTGATTGTCACATTTGTTTCCAACAAATCCTAATAGTGAAAGATAGAGACTGTAGAAATAGGTCGTTCTAATGGTTAAGAGATTTATTTGTATTATAACTATTGTATTATAATATTGTGACTGTGAATCATATAATATTATCAGCCAAGAGTTACCAATGAGGCGAATAATGACGAGAACAATCTTAATCGATCGACAAACAGTTTTAAAGTTGCCTACTCCTACTGTCCTACGCATTGGGATTATGAATACAATAAATAAAACCATCCCTAGTTGGAAAACTTCCCCATCCTACTCTTCATCAACTGTGGTTGCTTATTTAGAATAAAATGCGTATAGAATGGTCTTTTAATTTAAGAAATTCTGTGTGAGTATGAATGACAAACACAAATAGGAATTTCCAATTGACTCTCTGTAATGACCCTTTATGCTGAAGAAGTTAATGTCTTGTGACATCTCAAATGCACTGCAAGGCCGAGGATACACGTTGAGTCTTGTCCCCTTTTACCATATTGTTTTAACTTTTCGTAACCTTAATGGAAAACTTGATCTCATAGTAGTGTGCTATTGTCTCACTGTTCCATGAATATTTCCTTGTTAACTACTAGAAGCCTGAAGAATAGAAAAGGTAAATGGACATTTACAAATATATGTGTGTGTGTATAAACATGTGCCACTTATATTCATCATTGACATGCACCCACCAAAAATGTTTTGTCACCAATTATTTCACTGCTTTTTATAACCTTCTGTACAGCCTTGATTATGTCTAAAACTAGAACTGAAACATCTTAAATGCCCTTTTAGAATCCAGATGACAGACAGTGAAAGTGAATGGATTAGAATAAAATTTAGAACAAAATCAAAACTTGATCAGCTTCCCTTCTTTACAAGAGAAATAAAGGAACAAATAAATTTTGTTCTAATCTAATCTCTGCCTTGTTTTTCATCTTTTGTAATGGGTCTCTTTATTTGCCATTTTTCAAAGTCTTTTTAAAGTAAGCAGCCGTTCACTAAATCACTTATTTAGGTTTTGTAGAGGATCACTGAAGCAAACAGTGACTTGCCCAGTATCACACAGCTAGGAAGTGTCTGAGGTTAGATCTTAACTAACAAAAATGAGTCTTCTTGACTCCAGGCCTGGCACTCTGTCCATTGTGCTGTGTGACATGAAAGAGTTCAGAGTCTGAATCTGAGGTCAGAAAAGGTCTTTATTCTTTCTCATGAGAAATGACTCTGCCCCCATGGCCCAACATGGCATCCGCAGGGAGAGAGCGACAGGTAGAAGTCAGCCCATAGTTACATAATCTTCTAATGCAGAAACCCAACCCCCCCAACTGGCCATCACTCTTATTGGAAGGGGGCTGACCCACAACCTAAATTCAGGAATCTCTCTGAGACAAAGGACCCGGAAACATGTGGGTGTCCAGTGAAAGCAGTCTTAACCTTTTTTGGCATATCTTTCGCTGAGTTGCCCCGGGGGGATGGGTCTTCATTGCTCTAAGCCTCAGATTGCTTGAAGGTCAGGTGACCTAACCCTAGGCCTAGTGAATATTGAAGCCATTCTACATTTGATTTTTCAGAATGGGGAAACTTCACTATAAATTATCCTTCACAGTGCCACATAAGCCCTATTTTACATGTGAAGAATCTTAGGCCCAAGGACTTTTTTTGCTTATACTAAAATAATGTTAGATTAAAAGCCCATTGAAGGTAGGAATGAAATCTCATTTATCCTTTTATCTCTCCTAGCACCTTAGTTCATTATCCATATATACTCCAATATTTCAAAGACATACCAACTAAACAGATTATATTCCCCTTGTCCTTACCCAAGTGGTCTTTGTGAATTTCTGTGGCTAAATAAATTCATCACCTTGTATCCATCAGGGTATGCCTAAAACACACACACAGAGAATGGACAATGAATTGGACCTCAATTTGAATATGAGGAGGCAAGCAGACTAGAATGCATTTAGAAAGTTTTGTCCAGTTCTTTTAAAAATTGCAAGTTTTCTCCTGAAATAATGGCCAATCTTTTAAACATCAATATTCTTCTAGTGGTTCTGAATGGCTGGTAGTCATAGAATATTAGTACAATCTCTTAAGAATTCAAATTGGGAGTTACAAATGGGGCAACAGAAGGCACAAAAAAGGCAGGCATAACAGATAACTGGTGTAGAATTGTACAGAAGGTGAATGAAGACTATCATCAGAGAGGTATGAGCCCGAAGACATGGGTTGGCAAGAATGAGGTTTAACAGATGTGTTCCATTGGCAATCATGCAAATCAGGAGATTTAGAACAGCACGTATTCAAACTTTTTGGTCTCAGGACCACTTTTCACTTAAAATTTATTGAAGATCCCAAAAAGTTTTTGTTAATGTGGGTTATGTTTATCAATATTTACCAAACTGGAAGAGGAAACTGACAAGTTTCAAAAGTACTTATTTAGTTAATTCTTTTAAAAACAACAAATAAACCCATTGCATATTAACATAAATGAGATAACTGTGGCTTAGGGGAGGAGTTCTTGAGGTTGAGCCTGTGTGGGATAAAGACCCCAAAGACCCTCACCCAAATAAAACACAGAGGTTTCTTCAGGTAGAAACAGAAGCTATTTATTCTTACACAAGTCTGGCGAGAGTTGGGCGTCACCTACCGAGAACATACACCAGCGTAGGGAGGCGAAGTACAAACTCAAACAAGCAGTTTTATACCCTTGCACAAACAATTCTAGGACCACCCCCAAAAAATCCAAATCCCCTCCCCAGTAACCAGACCTTCGTTCCCACTGACGAGAAGGTGTGTCCTTACAATCCTTTTACCCAATACAAAATTATTTATCACAAGTAAGCTTATCACAGATTACATATTTTTTCTTCTTTACCAAAAAGCAGACAATTTATAGAAACACTTGGCAAACATATCATTTGTTACAAAAAATAGGCAATTTATAGATCCCTTATTGCTTTTCTTGTTTACCAAAGACAGGCACCTGGCAGACACATTGTAGAAAAATAAAGTTTGGGCCTATCAAGACTAAACCCTATCTCAAGTTTGGTGACTGTCTCCTTTACTTTATGAGAATATTTTCACTTGTCCAACTCAAGTCCCTGTTCAGAATTCAGAAAATAACAGTAAGGAGGACCTGAGATCTAGGATGCCTTCATCCACAATTCAGGATTAAAAGCTGATTGGAATAATATGCTGCTAAAAATAAAGTAAAAATAAAAATTTAGTAACCAAAGGAAAAGGAACCTGACCACAGGTAGCTACTACGGTATAAAAGAAGATCTGGGTTCAATATTCAGAGGAAGATAGTAAGGTTAAAAAAAAGCCACTGTTACTCCAAAGGGTAACAAGTGATCAGAAGCCCCCAGATAACTGTTTTCTAAAGCAACAACAAAAAATTAGTGAGAACGGCCTTGTTTTACATATTTTTGCAAATGTCTTTAGAGCCTGGTTTAACAAGTGACAGCTGGATTCTCCTGTCTGTTTCTGCATTCAATCTGTTAAGATATGTGGTTTGGGTTGAAGTCCATGAAGAAAATCTAGCCTCAGACAGCTATGTCGTTGGAAAAGGGAGGTATAATTTAATTTAATAAGAAAGTAATCTCTTAGTACTGTTAGGAAAATGGTTTTTGACTTTGTGTTTTGACCCTCTGAAAGGTCTGTGGGCAGCACTTTTAAGAACCCCTAATCTTAGTTCTTAAACTGTGGGTCTCGACCCCAAATGGGGTTTCAAAGTATTTGGCAACAAGTTAAAGGTTTCTGAGCACACAGTGACCAAAAATTAATTCAAAATCAAATGCGTAATGGATCCAAGGTGTTTCTGGCAGCGCTTGCCTGTGTTACATCAAACAACTTCACTGCAGCCTTGGTTCTGAACACACAGCATGCCCACTTTGCACCACGCGTGCCCTCAGGCCACACAACGCCAACAAAAGCTGCCAAAATCGAAAAGGGGTTCAGCGGGAAAAGTTTAAGAAGGTCTGATCTAGAGGAAGACTCAGTCCCCAGGATGGGGTGAAAGAGGAGGATTTAATGATAATTAGAGTAGCTCAGGATTAAGTGATAAGGCTAGGTTGCAATCTATTCTATCTGAGGGAGTTAGGAAAACTAACTCATTAAACTACCTCCTTAGGCATGAAAAAGTTGTCCATCGGCATAGGCAGGGACAGTAATCATAGGACTTCACGGTTGCATTTTCCCCACAATGCTAGTATTATTAGCATTATTGCCCTACTTTTGTTGTTGAGTCATTTTTCTGTTTTGTCTGATTCTTCATAATCCCATTTGGGGTTTTCTTGGCAAAGATGCTGAAATGGTTTGCCATTTCCTGCTCCAACTCATTTTACAGACGAGGAAACTGAGGCAGACAGGGTTAAGTGACTTGGCCAGGGTCACATAGCTAGGAGGTGTCTGAGGCCAGATTTGAACTCAGGAAGATGAGTCTTCCTGACTCCAGGCCTGGTGCCCTATCCACTGTACCAGCTAAGCTCTATTTTACATGTTGAGAATCTTAGGCACAGGGAAATAATATGATTTGCCCCCAAAAGACCAGACCTGGGTTTCAGTTCAATTCCGATATTTAATAGCTAGCTGACCATGGGCAAGTCACTTTGAATCTCAGGTTCCTTGTTGTAAAACTGGGAAGATGGACTAAGCCTCTGAGAGATTCCTTTTAGCTCTAAATCTATGATTCAATGACTGTGGTTCAAGTCTTGCCCCTTACTCACATAGCTCAAGTCACTTAATCCTTCAAGTCCCCACCTCTACAGGGTGTCCCCAAAGCCTTAGTATAGTTTTCAACAATTAAAGCTTAAAAATGCATTAAGACTTTGAGACACCCTGCATTTGTGGATGACATTTCTATGCTGGGAGTTCCTGTTTGAGAATGAAATCAGGTTCAGCTCACACAATAACAGCAATCATAGAGATGATAATTATATGGTTTGTGCTGACTAAAAGCAAAAAAAAAAAGATACTTCTTAATCTGGTTGATTTTTTTTTCCTTGGAAACATTTTTTCCTTAAATTTTTAGTTGTTTGGTTCTATCTGCAGATAATGATAAAGTCCTGATCTGGGCTTTGTTGCCTAGTAAAGAACACAAGAATCTTTGTTTTAATCCCCTCCCAGATTATCCCTTCTAACTTGTTCTCCACGGCCTCCCCAAAACCATTCTTTTTGCTGTCTTAACAACAATTTGGAAACACTGTCTCAGAGATGGCAAGGAAAGGTGGGAAGGAGCCCTACAAAGCTAAAGCTAGGATCCTGGATATAAGACCAGATAAGAAAAGTAACAAGCCTAGTTTAGACTCCCCTCCCTTCCTCCTACCTCCAAGGCCTTGAATAATGCTCTCTCCCCATAGTGGATACCTAAAAAAGTATGCCACCAAAAGAAGATTGGCTTTGTACTCAGGATGGAGCAAGGGTAAGAGAGCTAGGAAGAAGGCATACACATATGTTGTACAGAAGTGTACAGTAATCCATCTCCCTTCTCATGAGAAGCTAACTGCCATAATAACAGTGAAAGTGGGTCCCTGTCTCTCTTTTTAAAGGCAAAAGCACTGATTTTCTTTTGGGGGGATGGCGTTTATGCATGGGTAAGATGAGAGGTGAAGGGACCTTGGAAGGTGTAAAAATTATTTAAATCCCTACTTGCCCAGTCTTTAGATTACCACCCTTATTCCTCTTCTTCCCCCCCATCCCATTCATCCAGCCTCACCTGCCTTTATCCACATGAAATAGTACAAAGGGACCAAAGCCTGACTAACTGGAAAGGAGCCTGTGGACAGCCTTTGTTTAATTTCAAAGAAATCTACCACAACTAATCAATGGGCCCATACTGCCAAGGTGTCAGGCTACCAGACTGGCAAGGGAATTCCTGTTGTCAAATTTTCTTTCTTCCCATTATAGAGTATGGGACCTGGAGGATCTGAAATCATCATTCTTCTGGTCTTTTCCAAGCTGCCTCTGACTTGTCATTCCCTAGGACAATCCTACCTAGCCCCTAAAACTCAAATATTGTCACAGTCTCGCTGACAGGTACGCCACCTCCAGTGTTAAGAGGATAATATTAGTACACTTCAACCTGTGCAACCTTTCTGCATCTTCTCTCATAAATCCTCAATGAAAGGGCTACCCAACTTAATGAAAACCTTTCAAAATAAAAGGAAGTATAGTATAGTGGAAAGAGGACAGGATATCAAGCCAAATGACTAGGATTTATGTACTAACCCTACTTGCTATCTATATGGCTTTGGAAGAAGTCATCTAACCTCTCTGAGAATAATTTTTTTTATCAGTAAAATCGAGGTGGAGGGTAAAACAAAATGATCTCTAAGACTCCTTCTGATGCTAAGTCTGTGATTCTGTGAGCCTATAACAAGTGGGGGAGCTCCCCACCATTCACCATTCAAATACTAGTGGGAAAATGAATGTAAGAATAGTTTCTTCCTTTCCTGGCTTCTTAAAGTCCTTCATTTCCTATAAAGCAGCTATGAATCTGGGTTTTGTTTCTGGGCCCATTCCCCAGATTGTAAGACCATCTGAAGGTCCATCCAGCCATGTGTCCATCTTCTGTGAGCGTCCTTTCTCTGGCCAAGCATTAGCTCCCCTAGTGTGTGAGCAGCTGTGTCGCCTGCCATCTGCTTGGAAACTCTTTCACTTTTAATCAAGGTTTTCCAGCTTGCAAATCTTTTTGGCCTGGTGGGGTAGAGGACACAGAGTCTAGGCACTACAACCTCCAGGGATGATTTCTGAAAGGCTGATGGTTTCTCCCTAGGGTATGGTGATATGCCTAGAAGCCACCATTAGCCAAAGCCGGCTAATGACACTTCTTTACAAAAGAAGGCATGTGTTAATAGTTTCTATGTACTTAACAGAATTGGGAAGAATGATGATAATGATAAAATTACATTTAATAAAATTTTATTGCATTCCTACTACGCTAGAGCTTGTAGTTTTCATCTATTAAAACTTAAAACTACATTAAGACTTTGAGATGCCCTGCATTTGTGGATGGCATTTCTACACTGGGAGCTCCCATTTGGGAATGAAATCAGGTTCACAGCAAACAATAATGGCAATCACAGTAATGATACTCATATGGTTGGTGCTGACTAACAGCAGGACTGTAGTTAAGGCTAAAATGAGATAATATATTTGGAGCACTTTGCAAATCTTTAAGTGCTATAAACATGATATCTCTAATATTATTTATGACATAAAAAGCACCGTACTGGGCACCGGTAATAAAAGAGGAAACAATCACTGCACTTAAGAAAAATGCAACATTCACACAAATATGTAAATAAAGCATCTATAAAAGAATTGGGATGTGGGATGAGTGATCCCTAACAACTGGGGGGATAGGGAAAGGCCTCATGTTGAAGATGGCAGCTATTGTTTTTCTTGTTCATAGTTCCTTCTCCAGGAGGACTAATTACATCAGCAGGGTGATGCCTTGATTTACAAGTGAATTGGATCTAAGGGAGGCAGAGTTGTGAGCTGAATCTTGAAGGAAGAAAAGGCCTCTGGAGTATGGAAGTGAAAAAAGCAGTTTTGGGAGACAAAACGCAAACTACTAATCAACTAATTTATCTGGAACATGCACTATATGCCAATTGTTAAATTCAATCAATGAACAAATAATTGAATGCCTACTGTGCGCAAGGCACTACACTAGGTGCCAGATTGTCATTCACGTCCCTTTGCACTTCTTCCATAGATCAGTGTACCCACAATCTCCCTGACAGGTACTTTCGCCATTGTTGTAGGATAATGTTAATAGACCATCCTGTGCAACCCTTATTTCTCTTCTGCCACAAATCCTCAATAAGGAGGCTACCCAACTTATTGGAAGCATTGATCTTGTCTCCTCTCTCTTTTTTTTTTTTTAAACAATCTGTCCAATTTGATTGCATGAGCCAGGTAGAAGGGTACTATGTACCGAGGAGATAGGAGAAAATCATTTTTTTTTTGGTCTCCTCCAACTTGGGTAGTCTTGAAGATCTCTTTCCTAGCCTGTAGATACTTTTCCCAACACTTTCATGCTTCTTTAGTCCTGGACCCATGAACTTTGGCCAGTTCAACCAGTAGCTTCTTCTGGGTCTTGTCTGCCTTCAATTTATGAATGTGCTCCATGAGGATCTGCTGATTCTTGAACCCATTTCCCTTCACCTTCAAGTGCAGGCTGTACAACATCAGACTGTAGAACAAGCAGTCAATCTTTTTGGATTCATAATATATTCAGAGTAGACAGCCCAGAATCCTTATTCTCTTCATCCTGGTCACCTTCTCAGGCATACAAATATTGGCAGTAGTCTTTCTCTTAGTCCTTATTAAGTCAGAGTATTTTTCTGGCATTTGGCACCAGAGTGGACAGTAACAGGCTTCCAGATGATCAGCTGTTGAATCAGCTTCCAGATCTACTGATGGGAACTGGGGTTGGCACTTTCATTGGTCTCATTGGGGTCAAGTCATATTTTCTTCTTTCCACATCAAAGCCTCTTCTGAAGCTTGAATATGATGGCAGCCACAGTGCAGAAAAGGCAAGAGTCTGGTCTTTTCATATTTCGTGGGTACCAGTGCAGTACTCAGATAGTTTCATCTTTTTTAATAATAATAACAATAATAATAACTGACATTTACATAGTGCTTTAAGGTTTGCAAAACACTTTAAAATATTGTCAAATTTCATCCTTTCAATTATCCTGAGGTTAGTGCTATTATTTCCTCTATTCTATACAAGAGGAAACTGAGGACAAAGAGGTTCAATGATTTGCTCTGTCACACAGCTAACAAGTGTCTGAGTTCAAATCTGAAATCAGGTCTTCCTGACTCCAGGCCCCTAAACGATCTGTTGCTACACCTAGTTGCCTAATTTGAAGAGCCAACTCCTTGATAAAGCCTTTTATACAGCTTCTTGCCTAGAAGTCACTGTTCTTTTTTCTCTCTTGTCTTAATTTTTCTCAATACAGTAAAAAACATTTTTAACATTTAAAAAAATTTTGATTTCCAAATTTTCTCCCTCTCTTCCCTTCCCCCTTCTCTTAGTACTATAGTTAGCATGTCTAGTACGATATTAGATAATAGTGGTGATAAGGGCATCCTTGCTTCACCCCTGGTCTTACTGTTAAGACTTCTAGCTTATCCACGTTATAGATAATGTTTGCTGATGGTTTAGATAGATACCACTTATCACTTTAAGGAAAGTTCCATTCATTCCTAGGCTTTCTAGTGTGTTTAAATAGGAGTGAGTGTTGTATTTTGTCAAAAGCTTTTTCTGCATCTATAGAGATAATCATGTGATTCTTGTTGTTTTTGTTATTGTTACGGTCAATTCTACTGATAGTTTTCCTTAATATTGAACCAGCCCAGCATCCTTCATATAAATCCTACCTGGTCATATTGTATGATCTTTGTGATATGTTGTTGTAATATCCTTGTCAGGGTTTTATTGAAAATTTTTGCATCAATAATCATTAGGGAAATTGATCTACTGTTTTCTTTCTCTGTTTTTACTCTTCCTTTTTTTAGATATCAGCATCATATTTGTGTTGTAAAAGGAGTTTGGCAGGACTCCTTCTTTGCCTATTTCTCGAAATAATTCATATACTATTGCAATTAATTGTTCTTTAAATATTTGGTCATTGTTTCTTATAAATACATATTGTTATATTCTGGCTTTTAATCCATTCCACTATCAGCTTCCATTTTATGAGTGAGATCATCACATTCAAATTCACAATTATGATAACTAAACTGCATATTTCCCTCCATTTTATTTTATTTTCCTGGTTTATCCTTCTTTTTCTTTTTGCCATGTCCCTTCTAGAAAATCTATTTTGCTTCTAACCACTGCCTCCTTTAATCTGACCTCCCTTCTATCAGCCCCATTCCCTCTCTTATGCCTTTCCCCTCCTACTTCCTTATTGAGTAAGATAAATTTTTATACCCAACTTAGTATGTATGTTATTCCCTCTCTCAGCCAATTCTGATGAGAGTAAGGTTCAAGTGATGTCCACCACACCCCACACCCCATCTTCCCCTCCACTGTAAAAGCTCTTCCTTTCATACCTTATTTACATGAGATAATTTCCCCCATTTTACCTCTCTTCCCTCTTCTCCAAGTGCATCCCTCTTTTTCTCCCCTTATTTCTCTTTTTTTTGAAATCATCCCATCATAATGAACTCACATCCATGACCTCTGTCTATATATACTTCTTCCAACTGCCCTAATAATGATAAAGTCTTTAAGAGTTACAAATATCACCTCTCCATATAGGAATATACACAGTTTAACCATACCCATGAACACTTAGCCTAATTACCAGTCTCCTGATTGATCTGAAGGTATGTCATAAACATGGAAGAACACAGGGTTTTGAGCTGAAAGGGATTTAGGCATAATCCAATCTAACCACTTTGTTTTACAAATGAGGAAACTGAGATCCAGAGAAGTTATGACATTAATAATGATTCTATGGTACTTTAAGTTTTGCAAAGCATTTTAAATATTTATTTCAGTTGTAAATGAGCAGACTCAAAACCCATTAATCAATAAGCATTTATTAAGCACCTAGTGTCAGGCACTATGCTAAGCACTGGGGATACAAAAAGAAATAAAAGATAGTCCCTGCCCTCAAGGAGTTTACAATCTAGTAGGGGAGACAACAAGCAAGCATATATACAAATAAACTGTTTACAAGATAAATAGGAAAGAATTACCAAAGATAACACACTAAAACTAACCAGATCTTGATTAACCAGAAACACTATTCTCTGTGCAGAATCACTGGAACCTGATGCCTCCATAAGTTCTCCTGTGGAGTACAGAGTCTGGAATGTGATATTAGAAAAGCGATGCTTCTATTGTGTTGAGTGTAAAATTATTTTATTCTCTCTTCTCTCTTGGTCCTGATAATCCCCTTTTGTGATTAATGTGGCAGAGAGAGGGAGAGGGAGAGAGAGACAGGGAGAGAGAGGGAGGGGGAGGGAGGAAGAGAGCGAGAGCGAGAGCAAGAAAGAGAGAGAGAGAGAGAGAGAGAGAGAGAGAGAGAGAGAGAAAGGGAGAAAGGGAGGGAGGGAGGGAGACAGAGAGAGAGTGGAGTTATGAAGACTTCCATAGCTGTGACTCTGGGTAACTCACTTAACCTTGAATCTTAGTTTCCTCATATCTAAAAACCAGGGGTAATAACCGCAATACCATTTACCTCACAGGTTTGCTGTGAGACCAAATGGGAAAACAGACATAAATAAGATCCTTATGAACTTTGAAACATCATATAAATATCAGTTATTATTTATTATCCAGACCCCTGTAACTTCATCTTCCTCTCTCCTATCTTTTTTTTTGAAAATTTTACTTATTTTATTCAGAACTTAAATAAAATAAGCATTTCCTTAACATAGCAGAACAGAATGAACTGTAAATCTGTTATGTACAATTTACTATTCCTTTTATAAAACTACCATGTAACTTTCTTTTTTCCCTCCTTTCCCAGAAAATTTTTTGTTTCCATTTTGTCCTTTTTCTGGAATGATGCCAGTGGAATATCATAAAGTGAAACTTAAATCTGGCACCTCTGCATCATATGGTGTTAAGGGACATTAAAGTGAGCATGCACATTGTGTTTGTTCTCAATAGCTATGGATTTCACCATTTCATGATATGATTCCCTCACTAGCAGGTTAACTGGGGTTTAATCTAATACACAACTAATAATAATAATAATAATAATTGATTTCTTATGGACAGTCAGTTTACAGGATGTTTATACACGTATTAGCTTGTTTGATCCTTAAAATCGCCCTTGTAATAGTTGGGGTAGACACATGTCATGAACCTTGCTTTGCAAAGGAGGAAATGAGGATCAGAGATGAAGGAATTTGTCTAACTCCATGTCCCACTGCTAGTGTGGGGCTCAGTCAGCACTCAGTGCTCTGGGCACTCATGGTCCTATCCCTTTCCACTTTTGTCAGTGTGCCCAATCATCCTCGTTGTTCAAACTTTTCATTTTAGGAATCTTTAAAAAGAAAATGGCTTAGCAAGCAAAAGAACATTCGACTCATCTCTTCCCATTTCCCATTATTTCTTTTTCTTAGATTCAGCCCCTGGGCCTGGCTTTGCAATGAAGTTTGATAAAAACTAAACTTTTGGATACCAAAAGAGAGTTACTTTCAGCTCTGCTAAGGCAGACAACAAAGGTGTGGGGAGGCTATTGAGGCTTCATCCTCCTTCCAATAAAAAGGAGAGCACATTTCTTAAAGAAATTGGAGGTGCTACTTACTTCTTTTTGTTTTCTTTATGGGCGCATTGGTTGAATCCTGGGATGTTACTCAAATGACCTCTTGGACAAAAAAGCTTACAAAAAACAACTGTTAAAAAAAAATCAGACAAGTCCTCGTTTCATGTACTGAGATAGACTAGGTTTGTAGACAGAGCCGAGAAAATCATTACCATAGGTAACTATGACTAATTCTAAATAGATGTGTGGATGAATGAAAGAGAAGTGCTCATTAGGAAATCATTATGTGCCAAGCACTGTGCAAAGATCTGGGGATAGAAAAGAAAGACAGTCCCTGGCGTCAAGGACCTCAAATGCTAATGGAGGAGACAACACCTAGAAGAGGTTTTAGCTGCAGGGCCCACAGAAGGGCCTGGTGGGCCATTCATTCATATCCCAGTTTCACGGTGCCCCTTTTATACCTTTACATATTCATATTCCTTCTCTATCTTGTTAGATGAATGAAAAAAGCATGAAGGCATAACACAATATATGCATAAACGGCATGGTATATTGCATACATATAATAGGCATATATCTAATAAATCTTATTTTCAAGATCTCTTCTGGAGAAGCTTATTAGACCCTTAGATAACACAGAATTGTTTGCAGGGACTACTTAAGTAGGAGAAAGACTCCTAAGGAGGCTCAGAGGATGGCCACCACCATTTTTGTTAAGGCCTTTTTTCCCAATCTTAGACACTTAGATTAGGCAGAATTCTGTTAGGTGGTTGTCTGTTCAGGCATGGGCTCAGAAGACTGAGAGGGACAACAGCGGCAGATTCAGAAGGAGTGACAGTCAAGGCCTCCAAAGAACAGAAGCTTTTGAAAGAGGAGCTGTTTTAGATTTACATAACTATACCTCATTAAAATGTGGACTCATACAATGGAGTACCTGCCATACATGGAAAAAGCAGGATTTTTTGTTTCAGATTCTGGCTCTCTAGATATTAATAGTGCAGAGTGGTGTGTTAGAAAATGTTTAACAACTGGGTTTTCTATAAGGGAAAAAATAACATTTTAAAGTTTAATCTGCTTTAAGATTTTTCTACATCACGTAAGTTTAGACAGTCAATAAAACAAATCAAGCCATGATTTGTAGCTTTCCTAGTTGTGAATGCTCAAACTGAAAATTTAACAGTCATAGAGAGAGCAGATCAGAGCTGGCTCCAGCACATCCCCGCTGGTTCCCCTTCCTAATTTCAGACCCTCTGCATTAATTTGCAGTCTATGTGTTAATAAGCATATTGATTATATTGTATATGCATGTGTTTACATACAAATATATGTATTATGCATGCATATACATATATGTAAGTACAGTCATAAAATAAATTATTATTGAGATGATTAATTGAATAAAATTAAGTAACTGTCACGAAAACATCATCTAATCTAAGAGTGGGGAAACGGTGACCTCAAGGCCACATGTGAACTTCTTGGTGTGTGGGTGCAGCCCTTTGGCTCAGACCTTTTGGTTGAGGTCAAGTTTTACAGAATATCTCCTTTTATTAAGTGGATTTGTTCTGTGAAGTTTGAATTGAGTGAAAGGGTTGCACTTGTTCCCTATATATGTAATCCTTATACTATATATGTAAGATGCGTATGTCTCTATTACTGAGATGTCCGTGGGGACACAGTACTCTGAACTGTGCTTTTTTTACTTTCTTTTTTGTTTTTCTTGCATACCTTTGTTTTTAAGCCATTTTATCAGTTGTTTCACATAATATATAGTCATAAGTAAAGACAAAATTGCTTGTTAGTTATCTTTACACTATATTTTAAATATATATTTTAAATTCATTTTAAATAAACAATTTAATTGTGCTCTTACCACAGGCCTCTGTAGCTTTAACAAACGAAATTGTTTGGATTTTGTAAATTTTGAATTTCACATCATAGTCAAGTTCAATCAATACATTCATATGTAAATATGCTTTTTTTTAACTTTCAAAATCAAATTCTGAGGAAATCAAATACTATTTAAGGTAATATTGTGGATTATTTTGCAATGTAATTATCATAAAACTTTATATTATCTTTTTAAATAAATAAATAAATATATAAATAAATAAAACACTTATCAATTTATCTTCTTTAAGAGTTCTCTAGGGAATATGAGAAACATAATTCCATGATCATCTCTCACCCTCTGCCTTACTTGAACAAAATTCTACAAAAAAAGCAGGCCTCCCCCCTCTTATCTTTTCTAGGCCTTACCCCAACCCCACTTCTTACTTCTCCATCCTCTAGTATTTATTCAACATCTGTTATACACAGGATAAAGAGAATCACAATTAAGCATTCTGTTGTTCTAAATTTATTTTTTTTCAAGTCAACAAGCATTTATTAACTGTCTACTGTGTACCAAGCATTGTGTTCATCCCTGGGGATACAAAGAAAGGCAAAAATCAAAGAAACTGGAAAAAAACACCTAACTAAAAACTAATTCCTGCCCTCAAGAAGCTCACGGTCTAAAGGTACTAAGGATAGAGAATGTCTTGCAGAAGATGGGACTTTAAACTGAGACTTGGAGACTTGACCAGGCTAGGAGTAAGAGTTAAAGATAAAGAGTTAAAGACCAGGCATGAAGGACAGTCAGTGAAAAGGCTGGAAACTAGAGATGGAAAATCCCTTGTGAGGGGGACACGTTGTCAGGGTCACTGGCTCATAGTATATAGGTGGACTGGAAAGGGAGAGGATGGGCCAGATTAGAAAGAACTTTAAAAGCCAAACAGATTATTTAGTTGATCCTGGAAGTACTGTCATATGGAGCCACTGGAATTTGTTGACATGGTCAGACTTGGGTTTTAGGAAAATCGATTTGACATCCAAGTGGAGGACAGACTGGAATACTTCTGTAAGCAAGGCAAGGGGACCAATAACCTTTGTGTGACTTAGGCATTATGTGTCCTGACCACCAACTCTCCCCCAGTTGGTATTATCTCTCTTTCTAACAGGAGATGATCCTGTAAAATAACAAACCCTACACTATGAAAAAGAGAGAGGGAGAGAATGTAAGGGGGAGGGAGAAAAAAAGGATCTCCCTCAATGAGAATTTTTAAAACAAATATGGCAGTGTGATGGGACAGAGGAGATACTTCTCCAGTAAGAGCAGGGAACTCTCCTCATGTTTGACTACTACACTGAATGAGTAGAGGAGAGGAGAACTTAAATAATATTATGAAAATGCTTATAAAAACTTCAGGGCAGTTAGGTCACACAGTGGATAGAGAGCCTATCCTGGAGTCAGGAAGACCTGCATTCAAATCCAGCTTCTGATGCTTACTGTCTGTGTGACCCTGGGCAAGTCACTTAACCTCGTTTGCCTCAGTTTCTTCATCTGTAAAATGAACTGAAGAAGGAAATGGGAAATCACTCCAGTATCTTTGCCAAGAAAAACCTAAATCAAGTTACGAAGAGTCAGACATGACTAAAAACAAGTGAACAACAAATGAAAGCATGCCATCCTGAATGGAATGCTGGTCTTGCAGTCTGGAAGACGAGTTTAAATTCCATCTCTGGTATCTAGGACTCATCTACTAGGTTAGATAAGGTAATCAGTACTGCTGCAGCGGATAGAGAAGATGGGATTAGATGAGCCCATGAATGGGAAATCAGAATCTTCTTATTCACATTATAACCGGGAATATTTCTGTAGCTAAGGTTTACAAATCACTTTATTTGTTATCTCATAGTCATTACAACCAGATGTGCTAAGTGCTATTATTATCCCCATTTTGGGGGCATCGAAGTAGTGTCTAGCACCAAGCCTCAAGTCAGGAAGATCATAAAGATCTGAGTTCAAATCAAGAAGCTGTGTGATCCTGGGCAAGTCACTTATTTGCCTCCGTTCTTCATTGATAAAATGAGGACACACTGGAGAAAGAAATAGAAAACCACTCCAGTGTCTTTACCAAGAAAACCATGATGTCCATGGTGAGTGGGACAAGCGAAAATATTCTCATAAAGTAAAGGAGACAGTCACCAAACTTGAGCTAGGCTTTAGTCTTGATAGGCCCAAGTTTTATTTTTCTATAATGTGTCTGCCGGGTGCCTATCTTTGGTAAACAAGAAAAGCAACAAGTGATCTATAAATTGCCTACTTTTTGCAACAAATAATATGTCTGCCAGGTGTTTCTGTAAATTGTCTGCCTTTTGGTAAAGAAGAAAAAAATATGTAATCTGTGATAAGCTTACTTCTGATAAATAATTTTGTATTGGGTAGAAGGAGTGTAAGGACAGACCTTCCCACCAATGGGAATGAAAGTCTGGTTACTGGGAAGGGGATTTGGATTTTTTGGGGGGATAGTCCTAGAATTGTTTGTGCAAGGATATAAAACTGCTTGTTTGAGTTTGTACTTTGCCTCCCTACACTGGTGTTATGTTCTGGGTAGGTGACACCCAACTCTTGCCAGACTTGTATAAGAATATACCTCTGGAGAAACCTCTTTGTTTTTTGGGGGTAAGGGTCTTTAGGGTCTTTATCCCACACAATGGGGTCAAGTAGAATCAGACATGACTGAATAACAATTCCCACTTTACAGATGAGGAAAATGAGGTTACATGTCTTAATTCCTCAGGGCCACACAGCTAGTAAGTGGCTGAGACAAGATTTTTTACAAGCCCAGTGCTGTAATGTTTTCATAAAAGGAATGCATTTTCCCATACATATCATCTGGTGCAAAACTTAAAGTTAAAATAGCAAAATATCCTTGTAACTGTTGATATATTGTTGTACACACAAGTTTCCTTTCAAACCTAATTTATCCTTATCCATCTCCCGAAGGACAGCACGTACAGAATGGGAGAAATGGGGGAAGGGGGGAAAGTTCTTGCTGTCAGAGACCATCAAGTGAGAGTAAAATTTCTCCGAGGGAATGAGTAAGATTTAGATACAGAGCAAGCAATCAGTTGCCAGTAGTTTCAAGCTTGTGAATTGGATTACCAGATAATGAAAATGATGATTGTTTGCAAATGAACACAGCTGCACTCCACTGATAGCTATGGGAATGTAGGATTTGAGGGGGAATCCTGTCTGCAGATGTATTCTCCCTTTGAAGCTGACTAAGGTCATTCAAAGGCTGATTGGCCTATTCTAACATATGGGGGGAAAAAAATTAACCAGACCTGTAATTTCAATGTAGGGAACTCCTGATGAAGAACTTTCTCTCCCAAAAAAAATCAGCACCTGCTTTGCAATTTATAGTGTTAGAGATTTGCCTAGGGGTATTTAGAGTTTTAAGTGACTTGCCCAGGGTCTCTCTCGGTCCCTCTCTCTGTCTCTGTGTGTGTGTGTGTGTGTGTGTGTGTGTCTCTCTCTCTCTCTGTCTCTGTGTCTCTCTCTTTCTGTCTCTGTCGCTGTCTCTCTCTCCCTCTCTCTCTCTCTCTCCAGGACTCCACAATCCCTCTCAAGTGAAAGTCTTACTCCACTGACCTTGAATTTAAATTCTCTATAGGGAGCCAAGATGGCGGCGTAGAAGCAGCAACACATCACAGCTCTCACATAGCCACCCCAAAATACCCATAAAACAGGACTCTAAACCAATCCTGGAACTCCAAAATGCACACAAAGATACTTCCCACTAAAGTCAGCTTGGCTACG
>CM053580.1:149074509-149120903 GCA_028627135.1 Pseudochirops cupreus
ATTTTCTTGCATCATTCTCATTTCTCTTCCCAATTTTTCCTCCACTTCTCTTATTTGGTTTTCAAAATCCTTCTTGAGCTCCTCTATGGCCTGTAATTAGTTTCTATTTTTCTTGGAAGCTTTTGGTGCAGGAGTTCTGACTTTGTTGTCTTCTTCCCATTCTATGCATTGATCCTTTTTGTCCCCAAAAAAGGAATCTAAAGTTGGATTGCTGGGTTTGCTTTGCTTCCTTTGCCTGCTCATGTTACCAGTCAATTGCTTGGCTTTTGAGCTCAGTAGAACTCTGTTTTCAGAGGGGAGGGCTCTGTCCCAAATCCCTGGAGTTTTTGTAGCTGCCGGAGCTATTAGGAGGCCACTGTCTCTGTAGCCCCCACCAGCTTTGGCTCACTGAAAATGGACCTCAGGACCACCACCCAAGACCACGATCCTGATCCAGGCAGCTCAAGGTAAGAGCACTTAGCCTCCGAATGATTGCTTGGCCCTCCTGCAATCTGCAGGCTGTGAGCTCAGAAGCAGCCACATAGAGGTGGCTGCAGGGCCACTGCTTCAGCTACTTCTAGCTCTGGGACAGTTGGCTGGACCCTCTCCCCCAAATTTAGCTGAGTTCTACTGACCTTTTACTTAGTCCTTGTTTCTTATGGGTTGATAATTCTGGAAACCACCACAACTGCTGGTGATCTGTTCTCCTTAAAGTGGCAGCAGCAGCTTGTTCTGGCCGCCTGAGGGCTCCAGCCATGGGTTCATGTGGTGCTGGTCTGCGCTCCCAGCATGTTGTGATAAACCCTTTCCATCTGCTTTCAGCAGGAACTTTGTTTCTCTGTCCTTTTTTGCTTTATGGAGCTCTAAGATTTGTTTAGAGTCATATTTTATAGGTATTTGAGGTGGTTATGGGGGGAGCTGCAGAGTTTTGCTGCTTCTATACTGCCATCTTGATTCTGCTCCCTAGACCTAAAAAACCAATAAGAGCATTTTAGAATAAAAAACTGGGGACCCCTAAACTCCAGAAGTGTTTTGTGGTTATTGGACAAATGTCAACTCCCTAGTTACAGGCCTGTGCTTCAGAGATGACTATTTGATAAATGACCTGGTTAATTGCCATAGTTTAGGGTGTAGTCCTTCATGTAGGAAGGAGTCTTGGCCCTGAAGTAGAAAAAGTTAGTCTGAGAATAAATTCTCAGTCTGGTAGAAGAAAACCTATGCTCCTCCTTCACTGATGTTTGCTGATTAGGAGGTGGAAATACTTCAGGCCCAGCCAAAGGAGCAAGACTTCAGTAGCTTCTACAAATACCAGATTGAGGGACTCTGTCTTTTCTGAAGAAGAACATCACACTATATCTACAATGAAGAGAAGCAGAGTGGCCCATACTAGCAAAGGAACAATCTAGGCCAGAAATGACAGCCCAGTTTAGCTCTCCATTTCTGTTATAAGTTTGTGACTTCCCTCCTTAATAGATATTGTGTGTGTGTGTTTGGCCATAGGTTAGCAAGTAGAATGTTGTATAATGATTATCTGTGCTAGACAAAGCTTCTCTTTGAGAAGATGATTTGTTAATAGGAATCAAACCAGGAAGGGATTAGCGGTTACCTTAGTAGGAGTTGATACCCACAGGATTCTTCCTAGAATCCTGAGAATAATAGTATTTCCCCCTCTGGGAACCAATCTGATAGCATAGATGCAAGTTGAGGATGTAAACTCAGAGAATCTGGTTGGGGGAGGGGGAAGCACTCTGGACTATCTGAATATCCTCTGAATTGGTGTTTCAGCTTCCAGTCACTCCCCTATCCAATCCTTCAACACAGGTGCCAAGTTCCTAAAATAGAGATGAAACCATGTCAACTCCAACCCACAAAAATCTTTAGTGGATCGATTTCTATTGCCTGTATGGAGGCAGGTAGGTGGCACAGCAAATAGAATGCAAGGCTTGTAGTCAGGAAGACTCCTCTTCCTGAGTCCAAATCTGGCCTCAGACGCTTACTAGCCATGTGACTCCAGGCAAGTCACTCAACCTATTTACCTCGGTTCCCTCATCTGCAAAATGAGCTGGAGAAGGAAATAGAAAACCACCCCAGCATTTTTGCCAAGAAAAAAAATGGGATCACAAAGACGTGGACATAACTGAAAAAATAACTGAAAAAATGAATTTCCTCTATGATAAAACACAAAATTCTCAGTCTGGCTTTTAAGACCCCTTATGATAGAGCATCAACCTAACTTTTTAGTCTTATTTCATTATTACTCCCTTCCCCAAGCTTTCCATTCCAGTCAAACTGGATTTATATTAAATTATATTAATTATATATTAATATATTATAATATATTATATATAATATAATGTATTATATTAATTATATATATAATTATATAATTATATAATTATATTGAATTACATTAAACATAATATTTAACATTGCATTCCTTTTTTTTTTTTTTGTTAAGTAGTCCATCTTTTACCCCCCTCTGCTGAAGCCTGGGATACATTCCCTCCTCAACTACATCTTTTAGAATTCCTGAAGACGTAGTATTGCCTCTGTTCTCAGGCCTTTGCAAATCTTCCTTTCTTCTCCCCTGCCCACCCTGATGTAAACGCCTTCTCCCTTTTGAAATCATTTTTGTTATTTTGCATGTATTGCTTTTTCTAATTTGTGCACAAGTTGTACTGCCCTCCTCCCCACACACCCAGTACAATGGAAAGAAAGAAGGAAACAAGTGTTTATTAAGTACCTATTACATGCTCGAAGCACTTTACAAATCTTATTTGATCCCAAAACAAACCCTGGGAGGTAAGTACTATTAGTCTTAAGAAAACTGAGGGAGACAGGTTAAGTGACTTGCCCAGGGTCATGCAGTTAGTAAGTGTCTGAGGATGGATTTGAACTCAGGCTTTCCTGACTCCAAGTACAGCACTGTGTCACCTTACTCCCTCTTTATGACGTTCTTTAAAGGGAAAAACTGTTTGATTTTGGCCTTTGTAGCCCCTACTTTTAGCACACTGACTTACACATAATAGGAGCTTAAAACGCTTGCTTGTTGGATTGTTGGTTACTCTCAGGGAGGCCTGGTTGCTTCACCATGGCAACTCATTTAGTGCAGGAAAACAAAATTCTCATGAGTATTCATGAAATATTCATGTTGAAACAAATGGTTCATTTAGTTATTATCATGCTAGCCTAATCTTTGAAAAAATGACATTACCTTTCTGTATTGAGTCTGACTTTTCAAATTAAGAGATTTTTGAATATCCCTACACACTATATCATGCTGGTTGCAATTCTCTTCATTATTGTGATGTGACCAAGAAGCTAAGTAGAAAATTTTGAGAGACGAGGCCTGCATCTTGTTAAAAGCAGTAATGGTTATTTAGGAATATCACCTCATAATGGGACATTTCATTCAATCATAGAATCAACTTTTTCATCAGCAGCAAAGAATTCCAGGCATTCTCCATTACAGATGTTCTCTCACTTTACTGTATAAAGGTTGTCTTGTGGCCTCTAAAAGAGAGGTATATATGGTATAGCAAGACACTTGTCTTGTTTAAATAGCAAAATGCCGAAGTGCTGAAAAAAATCAATTTTATCTTAATGTAGTTTTTATTGCATTTCTGTAGTACACCATCTCTTTCTAAGCCTATAGCATTTAGTTGCAGCACAATTAATCACTCTTACCTGACTGATTAACCTTCTTCACTAAAATGTGAATGCATAAACATTTGTGGCATAGTTCTGCTCTTTGGGGCTGCTTGCCCACCTCCCACTGCTCCCACAGTTAGGTTCTAACTATTACTGTTTCCTTTAGAGTTCTAGGGAATTACCTTGAAGGATTGTGGTTTCCAGTACTATGGCTTATGCAAACCTTCATAATCTGGTGTGTCCTACCTCCCCAAATCAATCAACCTTTTCTAAAAGGACATTTACTAATAGGGGATATGAAGAACAGTATTTGCAAATAACTCAAACCAGAGAGCTTGCATTCTTCCTTATACACACATAATATCCTTGTGGGATATGGTTTCAAACCAATATCAAGGCAGTGAGATACACATGTGGAGAACATGTGGGGATCAGGTGGTTTCTTAAGACTCCTAACTCTGGAAGATCCTTTTCTCCCTTTGTGGAATCCTCATGAAGCACCACTTGGTGCCCCTCTGTAGGGCTCTAAGGAGCAGTGCCTTTCTAGAGTTGATAGGTACCACTTTTCTCTGTTAGATTCCCACAAACTGACCCCATCCTTGAGTTCCCGGCTTTCTTTCTCCACCTGCAGATGCTTCTTCTGTCATCTGCCATTCTGCCTGCCTCAGGTGAACTGAGCTAACACACATGGATGCCTAAGGGAGATCTCTCATGATTCTTCTTACTTCTAGATTTTCACAAGGTCATAAACTGATTAATTTCATCATTGAATAATTGCACCCCTAAGATCAGGAAAGAAAGAAGGCAAAAGAAACAGATGCATTGTGTGTTCATGGGAACATAGTGGTCAGGTAGAAGATAGGGGAACCACTACTACTACCCATCTTTGGAGCTCATGGAAGTTATTGCCTTATTCAAGGCCAAGGATGAAAAAGGCAAAAAGGTAGAGAAAAGGGCACGTATTGATCCTTTGGTATTCAAATTGAGTAATGGTTCAGCACCTCCTGAATCATTGGCTCCTCTTGTCTTCAGGGGCTATCTTGATTTTAATTTTGTCTCTAGTGTTTAGCACAGTGCCTGTTTGTGTTTCTCCTCTGTCTCTGTCTCTGTCTCTCTCCCTCTGTCTATCTCTATTATGTATCTGTCTATCCATGTCTGTCTATCTATCTCTATCTATCTATCTATCATCTATCTGTCTGTCTGTCCATCCATCCATCTATCTGTTTGTCTATCTATCCATCCTTCTGTCCATCTATCTACTGCCTGTGTATCTCTCTCATCTCTCTATCTCATCTATACATCTACTTATGTGTCTGTCTGTCTGTCTGTATCTAAATATCTATCTATCTGTCTATCTATCTCTCTATCCATCAATATATGGAACATCTAATACTCATGCCTTTTCCATCATAAAACTTTTGCTTGCTAGGGAATGCAGAGAAAATGTTGATATCCAACTCCTCAGTGATTAGCTGTCATTGTCAATGTTAGCATTTGCAAAAAAGTAGAGGGAGCAGGTATAGTGTTACTCTATGACATATGCATGAGACCAGATTATATTACCTGCCCTTCTTGATATGAAATCTGCTCTAATTAAGTGCTCCAGAAAGTTCACCAGAATGTCCAATATGGCAAAAATATAATCACTCCTGCTAGTAGCTAGCTAGTCAGATTTGGCTAAGGACAAGTAATATAAACTTTTAAAAGACACCATTCAGAAAATATTCTGGGATAGCTTCCCACACTTGATGAGCCCTGATCTTGTACAAGCCACTCCATTAAAGTTCCAGCTACCCGTATCCGTGGAATTGAGAGAACTGGGAAGATGCACATCAGTCAGTTACTCAGAGGCCACCTTGAACTCTCTGCTACAACTTTGCTTTAATTATATATTCTTGCCTGAACAAACCCAGCTTTAGGAAGCAAGAGTGTTGCATGACTATTAAAAAAAAAATTTTTTTAAAAGAGAATAGCCCACAAAATAAGTCCCAGGCATAGAGGCCTGAACTGTGAACCTTCCCACTCTCTTCTTTGGAAGTGTTCTTAAGGTGATAGAACTATATAACCACAGATAGCTCCAAGTTCTTAGCATGCCTGGTACATGTACTTCTTTCCTATCACAAGAGGTCTCTTGGACAGTGCTTAATGTTGGGATGCCAGAAAACTGAACATGTTCGAGGTACATGTCAAGGTGCAGACTTTTGCATGGTTGGTACCACAGAAGTATTTCCCTGAATGTTATATCCTCTTCCACTAGCCTCCAAAACAGGGATTTTAAACCTTTTCTTGTGCCTGGTGAATCCTATGGACCCCTTTTCAGAATAATGACTTAGAATCATAATTAAATGAAATATGAAATTTCAGCTAGAAGTTAGTGAAAATAAAGATGTCATTTTTTTCCTCATTCTAGTTTACAGACCCCTTGAAAGTTTATCCACAGGTCCTTTGGGAGGAGAAGAGTCCTTGGACTCCAGGTTAAAAATCCTTTCTCTAAAAATGATACTGAATGGGCGTCAGGCATTAAGTGGGAGTTTTAAGGACTTTTTGATCCTGAGTCAGATAATGGATAGAGATAGAAACCTGATGCTCATTGAGCAGGACGTAGAGGTTAAAAAACAAACAAACCACAAAAAAAAAAACTAGGCTCAAAGCTTGAGGGCGCTACTTAACTGATGTTTTTTGTATCCAGTGGAAGCAATATGATATTACCAGAAAATGTTGGTGACCCATTACATCAGAGAACCTTCGTGTCCATCCCCATAGGAACACTGCCCAGTGTAATCTCATGAATTGTTTTTGAGCAGATATGCATCCACAGAGTACTGTGAACCTACAGTAGCTCGTTTGGGCTCATCCAGGTGAAATTTAAGGGACTAAAGCTCACTGATGGTACATACACACATGTAAACATTGCATGTATAAAGACACGCAACTGTATGTACATATACATTGTATACATATACAAATAAGTAAGTACGTATATATGGGTGTTTATACAAGTGTATATACACATATACCTATAGGACCTCTAGCTCTACAGGGCACTGGAAGAAAGAAAGTATGCACGGGTATAAAATATCTGAAAGGGAAAAGAGAGAAGAGTTTAATTTGTTGGCAAACCTGTTTTTGCTTCTATCCTTAGTTAATAACTTACCCACGTTTTTACTTGACAGCTTCATCGACAAGCATTGGATGGTGAACATATTTGTACTTTGCACCTGCTGGTAATGTTTGTTTTCAGAAATGAAGCCTTTTTGCTTGAAAACATCAAGTGTGTTTTTGTTTTCCTTCTTTTGCATTCAGGTCACCATTCACCATATTGCTATATCTGCATTTTTTTTTCGTAAAACAATGCTTTATTGTTCATTTTAAGCAATTGATTTAGTCCATAAGTATATATGTACAAGTGTGCATGTACACACACACATATATAATGTATACATACACACATATGTATGTGTGTATATGTACATATATACACACATGCTTGCACATACACATCTCTTGGATGAGTGTTACAATGGACTGGCATAAGAATTGAGAAGGAGGAAGAAATCAGGTTAAATCACATTTGGGAAATTGTCTAGGACTTTCAATGATGCCCAATTGATTTCCTGATTCAGAACTGTTGTTGTTCAGTTGTTTTTCAGCTGTGTCCAACTCTTCATGACCCAATTTGGAGTTTTTTTGGTAAAGATGTTAAGTGGTTTGCCATTTCCTTCTTCAGTTCATTTTATAGGCAAGGAAACTGAGGTAAACAGGGTTAAGTGACTTGTCTAGGGTCACAGAGCTGGTAAGTGACTGAGACTGGGTTTGACCTCGGGAAGATGAGTCTTCCTGACTCCAGACCCAGCACTCTATCCACTGTGCCACCTAGCCACTCCATATATAAATACAAGGTATCTCAAATTTCTTAGTGCAAGTCTTATTAAAGCTTAAAAACTCATTAAGACTTTAGGAACACTTTTCGTAGTGTGAAAAGTTTATGCTCGGAAAAATTGGTAGAATACAACCATTTCAAAAGATGAAAATATGTTTTATTAACAAAGTAGTTCTGTTGTCGTTCATCCTTTTTCTCAAAGAAGACCAATAACATCACCAAATGACTTGTGTGTGAATTGGATTTAAACGAGGCAGAGCTGCATAAAATCATCAGCCTCACTGTTTCTTTCAGTCATCTAAACTCTATAATAAAAAAAACTGACTTATAATGATACCATTAAGTACACAAATTAGACATTTCAGGGTTCTAATTTATCCAGTTTTCCCCCCTCCTTTCAAAAGCAATTTTTTTAAAAACAAGACTTATTTTTCTTTAAATTAGACTGTGACTTCTTTCCTGTGAAAGCAAGAGATCTAGCACTAGAAATAGGAGTGGTGTTGTTTAGAAATTCAAGTCAAGTCCACAAAGCATTTAGTAATCACCATGGTTGATCAATAAATCAATTGGTTGGCATGGTGGATAGGCCACTGGTCTTGGAATAAGGAAGACTCATTTTTACAAGTTCAAATCTGGTTTCAGACACTTACTAACTAGGTAACTCTGGGCAAGTCACTTAACGCTATTTGCCTTAGTTTTCTCATCTGTAAAATGGGCTGGAGAAGGAAATGGCAAACCACTCCAGTATCTTAGCCAAGAAAACCCCCAATGGGGTCATGAAGAGTTGGATGTGACTGAAATGACTCAACAATTACACTAGCAGCAGCAACAATGGACTAGGTACTGTGCTAAGCACTAAGGATCCAACTTGAATAAAAAGGTAGTTCCTGTCCTTAAGGAGTTGATGTTGTAATGGGGAAAGAGAACACAAAAGACATCTAAAAAGTTGGGGTTGGGAGTGGAAGAAGATATCTTCTCCTGGGAACAAAGGAGAAAGATGTCCTGAAAGTCAGGATCAGGGTCAGAAATCAATAAAGGAGTGAACATGGCTGATCTGGAACTCTTCCTTAAAACAGAGTTCCTGGAGAAATGGACCAATCAAAGGAAAGGGCTACAGGTATTTTTGCTATTTCTGACATTTTCAGATTGGGCTCAATGGCCAATGAGATTTATGTGCCTTGGACGCTTGCTATTATTATTGGCTCACAAAATATGATGAGGAAGGATTTTATTTACTAATAGAAGCTCACAAAGTTGATTGATAAATCTGAATTTCTGGTTATAAAATGCATGGGAAGGTGGCATTCTAGGGAGGGGAATGATCCAACACAAAATTGGGGAGATGAATTTAGAATGACCTGTTTAAAGAACTGCTGAACTTAAAATTACTTTTTAAATAGGATGTGTCAAAATAGAGCATTTCTATGAACAAAGCAGCTATCTTAAAACTACTTTCTTTTGGGACCTAGTTTGCTATATTGGCTTGGAGTTGTGTGTATGATTTCTCCTAGAGGTGTTATATTATATTACATTGAACTAAACATGAAAACCAGCTGGAAGATGTCCTTGCCTAATTTCAAGGCTGAATTTTCCATAAAGATTTCTAAATTTGTGAATATAGTTGCTATTTGTATATCTTAACACATAACTGTTTTACAACTAAGGCTTAGCTTTGCATCGATAAATGTATCTGCATATATAACCCAAAGGCAACCTGGCATATTGGGTAGAGTAGTTCTAGAGTCAAGCAGGCTTACGTTCAAGTGACTTCTGATGCAAGGTGAGTGTATTGCCCTGGACAAGTAACTTCTCCTCTCTTGTCCCCAGACAACTCTCCAATACTGTAAGCTGTAGAGAAGGTCTCAATATGCATTGGTAAAGAAGGTTTCCTTCACAGACCACTTCCCATGCCAATGAAATTACAGATCTAGTGGGAAAAAGTATATTTGAATATACAAATTCTTATTTTAAAAATGCAAAATTTAATAACCAAAATTTCTAGTGAGAGAACAGACTTGAAGTTTTCAAATGGTTTTACTTAATTTTCAACTGTGTCAGATGTATTTTAAAATAGTTCTGTGAAAGGTTGCACTGACAGTGAAAAAAAGACTGGCCTAGAAGTTGGTTGGGTTTTATTCTATTTAACAAATATTTAGAAGCACCTACTATGTGCAAAGCATTGTAAGGCAATATAAAGACAAAAAATCAAATAGCCATTGCTCTTAACTTCTGGCTGAGCTCCAATTTACTGCCACACACACCAGCTGTGTGTGTGTAATGTTAGACCACGTAAGCTCTCAGAACTTATTATCTTATCTAACAAATGGAAATAATGGGTTTGGCTTGTCCTTCCTACATTGAGGTGTTTTGCGGATCAAGGACTTTATATAATAGATACACTTCGTAAAATGTAAAATACAAGTAAGTATCATCACTATTGTCAACAGAATAGCAACATCAGAAATTTTAAAAAAGTATTTATTGTTCCATACATAAATGTTAGATAATATTTCCTCTCATTAAAACAGTTTTGTCATATCAGCAATGATGTGACAAATTTCAGGAGTTTAATTAAAATTATTTTTTAAATTTTAATTAAAAAAAATTATTTACTTTTAGTTCCCAACATTGAGTTCCTTAAGTTTGTTTGTTTTGCTTTTTGGAGGGGGGAAGGTAGGGCAATTGGGGTTAAGTGACTTGCCCAGGCCAGTTTTTTGTGTTAAGTGTCTAGGCTGGATTTGAACTCAGGTTCTCCTGACTCCAGGGCCAGTGCTGTATTCACTGCTCCACCTAGCTGCCCCAAGTTCCATAAGTTTTTAATTTTAATTTTTTAAAAAAAATTCTTTACTTTAATTTGTAACATTCAGTTCAAGTTCTTAATTTTAATTTTAAAAAAATTATTTACTTTAAAACTATTTTGACCTAATAAACTCTGACATGAGTATCATTAATGTCCTATAATGCTGCATATTCAGTCATCACAAATATTTTATTAAGAGATTCTGGGTCACAAGAGCAAAAAGATGGCAAACTAGACATTTTCTCCAATCCCCATGACCTCTTACACCTTCCCAAAATAGAAATCACACACCAAAGATAAAGCACTTCAGCTGATTCCATAGTTTAGGACACAAAGAATCCAAAGGAAGGTAAAAAAAATTCTATTAAGAATAAAGACAACCCCACAATGTGACTAAATTCATTATCTTCTCATATATTAGCTACTAGTTGTAGAAAGTCAGTTAGCTTACCAAATTTGATAGCTGCTTTAAATGTATCAAAATAAGAGAAAGAACTAAGGGGAAAGACCAACTCACCCCAGGGTTTGCTAGAACACTCAAATCACATTCAATCCATGTCTATTGGTACAGAGATGGATAGAAAAGGCTAAAATGTTATCAATTTCATGACTAACAGACATAGGAACTAGAGCTTTGATTTCATTGTGGGAAACTCCTAGTAAGAAACTTCCTCTAGATGTACAGGTACACTTTCCCTACAGTTTACAATCATATAGGTTGCCAAGAGATGAAATGACTTGCCCAGTGTCACATAGCCAGCACACATCAGTCAGGGCTTGAAGTCAGATCTTCCTAGCTCCAAAGTCCATCTAATACTTTTCCATTACTCAATGTCCTAACAAATCTGGTTGGGCTTGTGGCATTAGGGACCATTCACAAGAAGATTAGAATTTTTAAAACGAGGGCACTGTCATGCAAAAATTGACTCCAAGCAAACTGTAAGGTCAACATCAACAAATGTCTATTTTTTCAAAAGTTGCTGTTTAAACAAGCAACAAGGCTGTTACTAGCAAAATCTTCTAATACAAAGAGCAGTAATACAGACATCTTAGGGACTGATGCAAAGATAATCACAGCTTACTTTTATGCGTGGTAGTTTACGGTTTACAAAGATTATTCTGGTGGCATGACCTCATCTGCCTCAATCATCTTAGAATCATTTTGAAAAGAAAGCCGCAGCTCATCTGTTTTCTTTTAAAACTTGGGAAACTCAAATGCAACCACACTGTTTGCAAAGTTAATTGGTGACTTTACTAGAGCTGGCTCACACAAGGAGCCCACACAAGAGCTGGTGAGCTAGACTGCACCAGAAGCCTCAGGCTAATTTGCCTTAGGGTTGCTAAGGGTTTCAAGGATGTATTCATGAACCACAGTAGATTATTCTCAACCAGGAAATTAGTCACACCTGATTCTGGGGAGCTTCTGTAAGACCAGTTCAAATTTGCTCTGAAGGGACTCTTGGCCTCTAAATCTTAGTGATATGTCACTTAAATTTATCATCCATGGTGTCCATTTTTCCCATTCATACAAAACTTGTAGAAAGGCAATAGGAAAAGCCAAGGACACCCACTGAATCCTGGGCCATCACCAGATGTCTTGATCTTTGTCTTGCCACTGAACTTTTGTGACTCTGAAGGAGAAAATGAGGCTGATGACTTCGCACAGCTCTGCTACACTCATATCCAATTTACACTCCAGTTAAGACATCAGCCTCATGATGTCATTGGTCCCCTTTGAGAAGAAGGATGAACAACAATATAGTCAATAATTGAGTCAATTGTCAGGATAATTCAAATCATGTAAACACTATTTCCGGAGTGATCTAATCAAAACAAAGATAAAGTGTCTGGATAATTTTCTGTTTTTTCCACTTTACTCTGCGAATCCAGATATGACATACACATAGAACACAATTTCAATTACTTAATTATTATTAGTATTATGACTATTACCGGGGAGTCAACTGTATTATTAATGCTGTGGAGTTGTCTGTTTTAAAGTATAGAATCATGGAGGCCATAGAAATTACATTGAGTTTCAATTCTCCCCCCGCCCCCTCCTGCCCCCTTCACAGTTACAAGGAGCAGTTAGCAGAAACACAGTCACATAAGGCTTATGCTAACCAACAGATGGCAATAGAACCCAGAGCCTGTAGATTCAGATTCCTGCCTTTAGCAACAATGTAAATTTATACTAGTGCTTCAAAGTTTACAAAATACTTCCCTCCCAACAACCCTATGAGATAATCAATAAGTATTATTCTCCACATTTACTTCCACCCATGATGCCTGTATAGTTGCCCTCATTTTGTCTGGTTGCATTTCAATGCCAGCTGCTGGATCCTATCCAAGGCAACCAGCCTCAGCCAGTTTCTGGCCTCATTTGTCTCTGCGATTCTGCAACATTAATACACTGAAAATATTAAGTATTTTAATTTGGTAAATTCTTTTAGATTGAAAGAAATAGAAATATATCTCTATTCTACATAAATATATAGAATTAAGTCATTGTTTCTCCCCCACACACGTGTGATTTCACTAGTGTAAGGGGTTCCCAAGTAATCAAACTTCTTAGACCACAGCAAACTGGCAAGTATTCTACTCATTACAGTCTTAGGGGATTGCTAGGTTGACCTGAGAGGTTGACATCCACAGACACAGAGTCACTAACATCAGAAGCAGAATTTGAACCCATGGTTCTCTACTATGCCACACTACTGAGTCACTTTTGGGGGCAGATAAAATACAAGATCAAAGTTCCTGACTGGAGAGAGTTATTTAGACCATACCCATGTTTTAAAAGTATTTTTTATTTTTGTTTTTGTTTTGCTAAAATAATATTATGGGTCTCCAGAGTCTTTGGAGACTTCCTTCTTCTAGCTAGCTAAGTTTTCAAGATTGCTGAGGGTATATATCCTCTTTATGTGACAAAATTGCTTTTTTAATTGAATTATTTCAGATAAAAATCTTTCTAGAATGTTTTGCTTGCTAATCTATGCCTTCTAATCAAGAGAAAATTAAATAAATTCAATCTCTTCTTTCTTACTTAGGGTCATCATTATATACATCACTTAGTGTCTTATAGTGAAGTCTCAAAGTCCCCATTTGGTGTCTATAGCCATTTGTCCTTAAACTAGATGGTTCAGGATTCTTTGCTTTGGTATTCATACGTTTGTTTGCTTTTTATAGCTTTTCTGCCCTTTTCCTTTACTGCCAGTATGGCAGGTTTCCCTGTCATCAACGTATCTGCCCAGAGCAGCTGTTCTAGCCCATTCTTTTCTGCTGTGGAAATTAGATAACTATGGCCTTTTGACAGGGGATACCAACTCTCTCATAATCAATCCATCAAAGTTCTAAAAATGTACCAGAAAGATGATGATGGTTTTCTTTAGAAAACCCAAGCAAAATGCCAATAAGCTCCTTCATTCAGTCCAGGACTAAAATATAGAAGAGAGACAGAGGCCTGTGGAAGTTCTGGTCAGAGACAAGGCAAGAGAGAGTGAAACCAGTCCCTTGAGGAGAAATCTAAAGCCAGCAGGCTTTTGGCTCTGCACTGTGAGAGCTTCAGTAGACAGGGCCGTCCCTACAGCTCATTGTACAGGGATACAGGGCCAGCTGCACACACTCCTTTGGGGCCTTCAAGAGGCCTGAAGCGAGCACCCAGACAACCCCTACTGTAGCTCCAGCAGGAGACAGGGGAACTCTAGCTCCCAGACAGTTCACTGTGCAGTCATAATAGGAAAGAAAGAGACAGGGCCTGCCCAATACCCAGGTAGTATATGTAAACCACCTAGAGTCCTGAAGCCAAGTATTCCAAACTTTGATGCTGACATTACCCAAATGAGAGCCATAATAGGAGACAGGGTTATCTCAGGGCCCAGACCATCCCTGTAGAAACCACACGTGACTGGATCAGTACATTGTTTAAGCAGCCCCAGCGCCAGGGAACCTTAAAGGAGGCCTGAAATCAATGATCCTATAAAAGCCACCATGGCAATTGGGCAGTCCAAGTATAGAGAGGTCTTTTTTTTTAAGTTAATTTATTCATTTTTAGTTTTCAACATTCACTTCCATGAGATTTAAATTTTCTCTCCCTTACCTCTTTCCTCCCTCCCTAAGACGGTGTGCAATCTGATATAGGCTCTACCCATACATTCCCATTAAACATACTTTCACATTAGTCATGCTATATAGAAGAACCAAAATGAGTAGGAGGAACCACCAGAAAGAAAAAACAAAACAAAACAAAAAAAAGAAAGAAAACAGTCTGCTTCACTTTGCATTAAGACTCCATAGTTTTTTCTCTGAATGTGAAAGGCATTTTCCATCATGAGTGCACCCAGAGGTCTTCGGGGATCTGTGACCAGAGACTGCTACATTTAAATGGGGTCTGTTAGGTCTGCAGTAGGAGAGGAACACAATTCTTCTGGGGTGTTTGTTTAAGGAGAGAAATATAAAGAAAGGCTGAAGGCAAAATCCATGTTGAATAGTCAGAAGATACACTCAGATGTCAGAGATTCCAGCAGAGTTCAGGACTTAGTCCTAGTCATTTAATTTAGAGCTACAAAGGCAGCAGCATCAAGATTATAGAAGGATCAGGACAAAATAGTACCTGTCCACACATCCGAGAGTGCAGAAGGGAGCAGAGTGTGACCCTACCTCAAAATCTCAGTGCAGAAACTGAGGCTGGAAATATGAGTAGGCAGAAGACAGTACCTCTGAAGGAGGATGGAGAAATTTCTTGGTAAAAATTTGTTAAAAGAATTTGGTAAAGAATTTTTCTGTGTAGTTACAATAAGTCCTACAAAACAAAATGCAAGTTGTATCAAAGATAAAACAGAAAACATACATACCTATGATATAATGAACAACAGAATGGTTATGTATGGCTGGTGACTGAAATTTTAGTTTCTCTGCAAAATTGGAAAGCAGCAGGACCAAATAAGAACTCTACATTTTTGGCTCAAATGTTTCAAGATTAATTATTTTCATATCAGTTTCCTCTAAAACACAAGCTTGATCCTACTTTTTTTTTTAACAGAAGCATCACATATCTGCTGGAACTGCTTCTTCCATGTGTCAATTATGTATTTATGTAATTTGTGCAAAACATTCATAGCTTGGATTACTAAAACAATCTATAAACACTTAAAAGAAAATGACTTACTGGCTAAAGAGAAAGAAAAGTATACCTAACATACCCAAGGAAGTCCAAAGCAGTGTATTAGTGACTTACTGATTTTTAAACCAACTCCCCTAAAATGTCATGACATGTATATTGCCTTTATTTATTTACACAAAGCCTTCGGTTCAATTCTACACTTAGGGAATTATTCATATACTGCAGACATATAAAAATCATTGTCCTGTGCTGTGAATGAGAGCTCTAGAGTATTTGATGTCCACATGGAAAACTATTCTCTATTTAGAACATGCCACTGACAAGCTGATGGCAAAATGATTCATATAAATTGTAGAATCTTTAAAGAAGATAGTTTAAGCCTTTTATGGTTCTACTAAAGCCTCAAACCCTGATCTTCTAATCTAAATAGAACTAAGTTGATCTTCAAAATTTGAGAGGAAGTCATACCAAAAACATTTTAGTAATGTACTTGTTGTATGGGAACGTCGTCAAATTAAATGATGCCAGCGAAAAACACATTAGACAGTTCCTCCATCTTGTGGAATCTTTTTCCCTCAGTGGCATGAGAATGTCATTTGAACTCAACAAATATGAAATTCTCAATTATGCCAAAGAAAGGAAGATACTGAATGCTTTGAACTTGAATCTAGATATTAAATTGAACCAATGAACAAAGGATATCTACAAATACCTTGATTTCCTCCAGGCAAGATACACTGAGCACAAAAATGAAGCTTTCAAGGAGAAAACTGTGACTGTAAATCATGATACTTAGTGGCATCCTGAAATCAAAGATCAATGAGAAGAACATGTTTAAAGAAATTAACATGTATATAATACTGTTAACATACAATTTTGGAAATGTAAAATGAACCATGATGGGTTTTAAAAGGATACTTGTTAAAAGATGTAAATATTATTAACAAATCATCAGGTGCATCACTCTACCACAGCTCACAACTTTGTTTTTAAAAAAGAGAGAAAGAATTGATATATTTTCTCAGAGAATATTATAAACAAGTTAAAAACTTAAAGAATTTCTTTTGGAACAAGCAGACATCACTTAAAGAATGACAATAAATAAACACTACCAGCTTAGTTAAATGTACCTAAAAGTGATCTTCCTTTGGATGAAATGTCTCAGATCTAAGAGCAGAATCAAAAGGCCCTCACTGGGTGAGAGCCACATAAACCCAACCAACAATATGACTAACATGAAGTGTTGAATGCTTGGGTCATATGGATTTGTTTATAGACATGAAGAATTTTACGCTAACAATTCAGGACCAGGCTATTGCCAGTTGAGTTATTTATAAGGAGTCCAGACTTTTAATTTTTGTGCAGAACTTTATTTTTAAAAATTTAATTGTATTTTATTTTTTCCAATTACATGTAGAGACAATTTTCAACATTCATTTTTTTGAAAGATTTTGAGTTCCAATTTTTTTTACCTCCCTTCCTTCCCAAGATGACAAACAATCTGACATAGGTTATACACGTGCAATCATGTAAAACCATATTTTCACATTAGTCATGTTGTGAAAGAAGAAACAGAAGAAAAAGAAAGTGCAACCCCTCCCCACCCCAAAAAAGGTGAAAATAGTATACTTCAATCTGCATTCAGACTCCATTAGTTTTTTTTCTCTGGATGTGGATAGTATTTTCCATTATGAGTCTTCTGAAATTGTCTTAATGATTGTATTGCTGAGAAGAGTTAAGTCAATCATAGGTGATCTTCTCACAGTGTTACTATTACTGGGTATAGTGTTCTCCTGATTCTGGTCACTTCACTCACTACCAGTTCATGTAAGTCTTTTCAGGTTTTTCTGAAATCTGCCTGCTCATCATTTCTTACAGGACAAAAGCGTTCCATTACATCCATATAAAACAACTTCTTCAGTCATTCCCCAATTGACGGGAATTCCTTTAATTTCCAAATCTTTGCCACCACAAGAAGAACTGCTATAAATATTTTTGTATTTTTCCCCCTTTTTATGATCTCTTTGGGATACAGACTTAGCAGTAGTATTGTTAGATCAAAAGTATGAACAGTTTGATTGCCTTTTGGACATAGCTCTAAATTGTTCTCCAGAATGGTTGGATCAGTTCACAGCTCCACCAACTATGCATTAGTGTCCCAATTTTCCCACATCTTCTCCAGCATGTATCATTTTGCTTTTCTCTCATATTAACCAAACTGATAGGTATGAGGTGGTGTTTTCAATCTTAAAAACCTATTTTACCTCATCACATACAAGATGTATTTGTTATTAATAATGAATACATTTGCACGCAAAAGGTTAATTTGTAAATTTAAAATGCATCTATATTAATTGGGGGGGGTTCTTTAGTTTGATTTCAAGTTTCTTCTTGCTATTTTTATTTTCACTCTCTATATTTGATGGAGTTCAGAAAGAAGTAACTTGAGGACAAATTTCTGTTCCTTTGTGTTTAGCATTGGGTTAATTGTTGCCTGGGTGAAGAAAATACTCTTTATGCTTAAAGAAAAATAAAGATTTTCATATTTACACAATTCAGTTTTTATATTTATATTAAATTATAACGCAGAAGATGTAAAATAATTTTTAAAGGTATATTAAAAACCTCCCTAGAACAACTACAATAGTAAAAAAAAAATAGGGGTAATATTTAGACCCATCTGTTTCCACATGATTTTGATTTTTTAAAATTAGGTCTCTATTTTTGAAAGCCTTTCATTTGATGTAGTTTGGAAACTGTGAATATTCAGTATGGCAACATTTGTTAAGAACTTTGTTCTTGAATTTTTTTTTGGTCAATATTGTACCCAGAAGGTTGTAGACAACATTTTCATCTGTAATGATGGTCTGGTTTTTAGTGATGCAAGAAAATCATGAAAAATGAGTCAACAGGTTGCTAAAAGAGACCAAAAAAATGCTGAAAAAAGTAACAACTTAAAAAACAGACTAACCCAAATGGCAAAAGAGCTCCAAAAAGCCAATGAAGAGAAGAATGCCTGAAAAAGCAGAATTGGACAAATGAAAAAAAGGTCCAAAAGCTTACTGAAGAAAATAATTCCTTAAAAATTAGAATGGCACCAATGGAAGCTAATGACTTTATGAATAATGAAGAAATTATAAAACAAACCAAAAGAATGAAAAACCAAAAGACAATGTGAAATATTTCATTGGAAAAGCCACTGACTTGCCAAATAGATTCAGGAGAGATAATTTTAAAATTATTGGGCTGTCTGAAAGCCATCATCAAAAAAAAAGAGCCTAGATACCATCTTTCAAGAAATTATTAAGGAAAACTGACCTGATATTCTAGAACTAGAGGGTAAAATAGGAATTTAAAGAATCCACTGATCACCTCCTGAAAAAAGATCCCAAAACGAAAACTCCTAGGAGTGTTGTAGACAAATTCCAGAGTTTCCAGGTCAAGGAGAAAATATCACAAGCAGCCAGAAAGAAACAATTCAAGTATTGTGGAAACACAATCAGGAGAACAAAAGATTTAGCAGCTTCTACATTAAGAGATCAGAGGGCTTGGAATATGATATTCTGGAGGTCAAAGGAGTTTGGATGAGAACCAAGAATCACCTACCCAGCAAAATTAAGTATAATCCTTCAGGGGAGAAAATGGACATTCAATGAAATAGAGAAGTTTCAAGAATTCTTAATGAAAAGAAACAATAAAACAAGGTCAAAAGAATGAAAAAAAGAAGAAAATATCTCATAGGAAAAACAACTGACCTGGTAAATAGATTGAAGAGACATAATTTAAAAATCACTAGGCTACTTGAATCCCATGGCCAAAAAAGAGCCTAGACATCATATTTCAAGAAACTATAACTGAAAATGACTCAGATTTCTTAAAACCAGAGAGTAAAATACAAATTGATACCAGTCACATCTTGAAAGAAACCACATGATAAAAACCTTCAAGGAATACTGTGGCTAAAATTCAGAATTCCCAGGTTAAGGAGAAAATATTGAAATCAGTCAGAAAGAAATAATTAAAATACCTTGAGCTACAGTCAGGATCACACAAGATTTAGCAGAAATAGAAGGCTTGGAACATGATATTCTGGAAGGTAAAGGAGCTAGGATTACAACCAAGGATAATCTACTCAGCAAAACTGAATATAATCCTATAGGGGATGAAATTAATATTTTACAAAATAAAGGACTTTCTAACATTCCTGGTGAAAAGAGCAGAGCTAAAGGGAAAACTTGACATCCAAACACAAAACTGAAGAGAAGCATAGAAAGGTAAATATGAGTTAGTAATCATAAGGGCATAAGAGACTAAATAAGTTACATTTTTATAAGGGAAGATGATATATGTAACCCCTTGGAACTTTATCATCATTATAGCTGTTAGAAAGAGAATTTTTTAAAATTTAAATCAATTTCTTTATTTACTTTTAGTTTACAAAATTCAGTTCAATAATCCCTTGAGTATCAAATTTTCTCCCGTCCCTCTCTGACCACTAACCCCATGGCGGCATGCACTCAAATATAGGATCTGCAAATACTTTCAAATTGGACTTTAGTCTAGTTGTATAGAAGGGTTGTAACCAGTGGAGTGAAAAATGGGAAAGAAGAAATAAAACCATACATGGCAAAGAACAATAGCATGTAGATTGCTTGTCTCCATTTAAATTCTGTTCTTTTTAGATCTTTCTCTGAATGCAGACATCTCCTATGCTGAAACTTTTAGATTTGTCTTATAATTGTGCATTGCTGAGAAGAGTCCAGTTTATCAAAGTTGGTCATCATACATAGGTTGTGTCTCCCCCCTCTTTATCTACCCTTTCCCCTTACTACTCTTTCCCTCCCTTCTAACTACAGTCCCCCTTCTTACATTCCCCCTTATCCCTCCTACTGCCTGTGGGGCACAATAGATTTTTATTCTTAACAGAGTATGTTATTCCCTCCTTGAACCCAGACCAATGCTAGTAAATTTCATGCAGTGCTCCTCTCCCTCCCTCTTCTTCCTCTATTGTTATGAGTTTTTGTGTCTTTTCATGTCAGGATCTAAACTTAACTGTTTATATTGATCCCTGTTTGAATCAGAACCAATGAGAAAAACGTTCATATGATGCTCATCTCCTTCCTTCCTTCCCCTCCACTTTAGTATGTTTTTATGCCTCTTCTTGTGGCATAATTTACCATTTTCTGCCTCAGCCTTTCCCTTTCTCCCATTACAATCCTTTTCTTTCCCTTAATAGGGTTTTTTTTAATCTTCAGATTAGTTCACTTATACCTACACCCTCTATCTATGTATATCCCTTTTAAATGTCACAATGCTTATACAAATTTCAACGTTGACAGGTATCTGCTTCTCGTATAGGGATGTGAACAGTTTGCTCTTATTGAATCTCAAGTAATGTGCATGTGTGAGCATTTGTGTGTGTATGTGTATGTGTGAGTCTGTGTTTTCCTTGTTTACTTTTTTATGTCTTTCTTGAGTCTTGTAAGTGGAGATCAAATTTTCCATTGAACTCTGACTTTTTCATCAGGAAAGTCTGGAAGTCCTTTATTTCATTAAATGCCCATCTCCTTGCCTGAAAGATTATGCTCAGTCTTGCTGGGTAGTTGATCCTTGGTTGCAGTCCTAGCTCTTTTGCTTTACAAAATATCCAATTCCAATCCCTCTGATCTTTTAATGTAGCAGCTGCTAAGTCCTGTATAATCCTGACTGTAGTTCCACAATATTTGAATGGTTTCTTTTTGGCTGCATTCAGTACTTTCTCCTTGACCTTGTAGCTCTGGAATTTGGCTACTATATTTCTTGGAGCTTTCAATTTGGGATCTCTTTCAGGAGGAGATCCGTGAATTCTTTTGATAACTATTTTACCTTCTGATTCTAGGACCTCAGGACAGTTTTCTTTGACAATCTTGTGGAGGATGCTGTCCAAGCTGCTTTTTTCATCATGGCTTTCTGGTAGGCTGATAATTCTTAGGTTATCTCTCCTGGATCTCTTTTCTAGTTCAGTTGTTTTTCCAGTGAGATATTTTGCACTTTCTTCTAATTTTTCAATTTTTATGTTTTGTTTGACTGACTTTTGCTGCATCATGGAATCTTTAGCTTTAATTTAACTGATTCTAATTTTTAGTGAATTATTTTCCTCAATTAGTTTTTGAAGCTCCTTTTCCATATGTTCAGTTTTCATTTTTAGGGAAGTATTTTCTCTAGTTAGATTTTGGACCTCCCATCTTAGCTCTCCAATTTTACTTGTTAAAGATTTGTTTTCTTCAGTGAGATTTTTTTTCCAGTTTGGTCACTGTAGATTTAAATTTATCTCCTACCTCTCCAGTTTGGTTTTTAAAATCCCTCTTGAGGTCCTCCAAGAATGCTTTTGGGGCTTGATACCAATTCAGATTTCCTTCTGTGGTCTCCAGTGTGACTATAGAGTCTACATTGTCCTCTGAATTTGGTTATTCTTGCTCATTTTAAAAATATTTTATGGCACTAGATTTCTTAAGTTCCTTCTTCCCCATTGTGATTCCTATGTACTGAATTTTTAGTATATTCAGTACATTTAGCTTCTGGGGTGCAGAAGTATTGAGCTTCACAGGCTGGGAGGTAGTGGTTTGGTTGTTAACTTCATGAATTGTAACATCTGAGTGTGTAGACAGAGGGCCAAGGCCAGGACTCTCAGTGTTTCCCCTGAGTTTCCCTGCGGCTTACAGAGTAACCTGTGGGGGAGGGGTGCCCTGGCTACTTCAGGTTTCCACCTCTGTGTCTCTGGGCTACAGAGCAGGCAGGCTCAGTAGCTGGGGGCCAGAGGCAGGACTGCAGTCTACTGATTTCGCAGGTCATGATAAGGCACACCTGTGCTTGTGTTGTTAGTGCTTGCTGGCTCCACCCTCCTGGGCTTAGACTCTGTACTGCCTCACTTCCCCCCTCCTTAGTGACTCCCAAGCCTGAAGCTGTTTCCACCAATTCAGGATTTTACTCTGGGTGGACAATTATCTCTAGGTTTTCTGGGTCAAGGAGGGGAGATCAAAGCAACTAGGTTTTATTCCTCCATTTTGACTTCTGGAAGTTTGGGTATGTAATTTTTCAATATTCAGGCTGCGGGCTGGTAGCCCCAGGAGAAGCTGCCGTCCCTGCTGCAGGCCCTATGTTTTCTCTTACCTAGCTCTGATGATCCTCTGTCCTGTGTTGAGACGGCTGCAAATCGCCCTTGGCATAGGTGAGTCTGCTGGCTGGGGCTCCTTCTCACTTAGCTGTAGTCTGCTCTCAGATCTGCAGTGGTGCAGGCCCTGTGTGCTCTGCATTCCTCCTGCCCAGACCTATGTAGACACTTTCCTGTGCTGGGAATCCTCCACGCTTCATCTCCCAATGGGTTTTGTCACTCTAAAATCTGTTGAAATTCACTTTTTAAAGTTTAGGGACAGAATTCTTGGAGGAGCTTAGAAAAGTTAGTGCTTCCTTTCTGCCATCTTAGCTCTGCCCTCCAGAAAGAGTTTGCTTAGACAGAGTGTATTGGTGTTGTTCTATTATGTTGGAATAATCTGAAAAGAAGAATAGAAGAGTGACAGAGAGACATGGTCTGGGGGGAGGAAGGGATGGGAAGAAAGGGAAAATAATTTCACCTAAATGGGATCTTCAAGGAAAAGTATATGTAATGAAGGGGACAATGGGAAAGTGGGAAACTCTTTAATTTTATTCTCATCTACCTAGTTCAAAGAAGGAAGAATATACATACAACCGGGGACAGAAATTCATCTTACCCAGTGGGGAAGTAGGAGGGAAAGGAGTTAAGAAAAAGTAGGTGGGCAATATTAAGGAGAATATATTAAGAGAGGCTATTTTCAGAACCAGAAAACTCTTTGGTAGGGTAATAATGACAGCAAGCATTAGTTCTTGACTGATGGCATCCTTTTAGTATATAAAAGGTTGGGGAATTTGTAAGACAGGCTGCCATAGGGTTGAAGCAACAGGAAATATGACAGCCACATTCAGGCTATAGAGGCATCTCCATTGCCAAAGCTTATCAGTGCACAGAAGACTGTAATTGCTACACCAAAGGAAACAAACAATGTTCTTTGACTGCTGTGCCAAAAAAATTATAGCTTTTAATTCAGTTATTGGGGTGTCTTCTTAAGCCTTTCTGTGAGTAGATGGATTTCTCCTTCTCTCCCTAGGTTAAAGAGACCAAAGTGTTAGTTGGGAACTAAAGCTGGTGCTCTCAGAGATGTGTAGATTTTGGTGGTAGTCATTAGGGTGTGTGGTTGGTGTAAAAATTTGTAACCAATTAAATTCCTTGTTAACATCTTACCACTGTAAGTCAGTAAATATTTAAATCTATGTAATCAGGCTTAGTCTTGTATAGGAACATACTTTGGTAGAAGATTGGAATTGTGTATTTGAATTTGCCGTACCCCGGCAGTACTACAAACTGAGTGCAGTTGAGGAGAGGGCAATGTCAAGAGGGCCTATATTACTTTTAATGGGAGAACAGAAGGGAACTTGTAGGGCAGCATCAAATTCCTGGAAAACTTCCAGGTTCAAATGGAAAATCTAGGAGAAATTCTGAAAGCAAAGATTGGGGGAATGGGCAGAAATAATTATATTTTTACTTAGCTGGGTTTTTTTTTTCATTTTTATAATGAAACACTCAAATTGATTGGCTTTATTTGCAGTAACTTCCATTTGCAACACACAATTACACTAGTGATTAAATTCTCCTTTGTGGCTTTCATTCAGATTGAATCTAAGATGCATGTTTGGGTCGATTCTAATTTTATCCCAACCAATTCATGTGCCCCTAACACCGAATTGTTTATAGTTGGTTTTCTCATACTTCTGGTTTCTCATTAGATTTGGGCATTTTCTGAGCTTACTTTAAATTCTGGATTTTATGGTGTGCTGTCAAGAATGAGCCCATTTACACTTATTTGTCTATACAAGAACTATTTTTTCCCCTCTGATCTGAGCTAGGGAGTCTAACATGACTCACTAGGATTTGGTGGCAGAATAAAACGTAATACAAACTGTACCAAACTGTCCCATTGAAAGCTATGCCCTTCTGAAATGATTTTATTTTGTCAGATTTCTGACAATCATCAGGCTGTTTTCTGTCCCTAAAATGATATACAACAGCATCATGGGGTGTGTACCAACAGCTCTGGGTGATCTACCCTTTGATACTAAGTACGTGTGTATATGTATGTGTACGTATGTATATGTATATGTGTACGTGTGTGTGTGCATGTGTGTATATACGAACTGTGTTTATGTGTATACATACACTTACATATTACTCTCCAGTTATTTTAACCAGGCTCTGTCCCACGTTTCACAAATTTCCCTGAAATGACCATTTCAATGATGGTTTCCTTGTCTATACTGGGAAGCTGTAACTTGGAATCTTTCTCACAAAAACGAAAGAATTTGAAACAGAAGAGGGCGCCCTCTGCTCTCTTGAGCAGCTTAAACGAGGTTTTCCTCATGCAAGAGGAAGCTTGCGGTCCTTCATATTTTGCTTGTGTTTCTGTTTCTGTGGTTACTGAGGGGGTAACGAGGGCCCAAACATTCCAGCATTAGTCTTTAATGCCCTCAGCCCGTCCCGGGTCTGCATCTCGGAGCGGGGTGACCTCATTATTGAAGAGATGCAGACTAAAAGCAGAAGCAGCCCTACACAAGCAGAATGACTTGCGGGGAGCCTCGCCTGCAGCGCACTGCACAGAAGGGATACCTGAGCAGCCGGCCCCGCCCTTTGCCTGCCAACAATGTCTTCCTTCTCCGCGGAGAGCTTTTGAGCACATCGGGAAGGATGCAACGCCTGCTGTAGCTAACGGCGTGCTCCCTATGGGCTATGGTTCCCTGCAGCAGGGGAAAACACGCAGGAAGATCTAATCAAGGTGTGGGTGGTTAGAGAGGGGGCGGAATTCATTCTTTCAGCCTCCCAGGTATTTTGTGCAACTTCTGTGTCGCAGTCTGACACTGTGTTTTGCTGCTTGTGCGCAGTTGGGAAGGTGGTGCTTTATACATGGAGGTCATAAGGAAGATGGGTGGAGAAGCATGTGTAGGAAGAGCCGTGGCTGCACACAGCTCACACGATCTCTTGCAGAGAGTAGTTACCGTAGCTGAGAAATACAGAAAGTGAGCCCTTTTACCTAATGAGAAGAGCAAAGAGAGGGAGAGATAGAGAATCCGACAAATGAGAGACAGGGAGAGAGAAAGAGGGAGGGAGGAAGAGAGAGAGAGAGTGTGTCAGAGGGAGTGGGAGAGAGAGAGAGAGACAGGAGACAAAGACGGAGTGGAAAGAAAGGCAGACAGAGAAATGAAGACAAATAGCAAGAAGAGAGACAGAGTAGAGAAAAACAGATAAAAGTGACAGATACAGAGATGGAGGAAAGATAGAAAGAGGCAGACACAAAACAGAAATGAAGGCAGATGGAGAAAGGAGAGATGAAGAGACACAAGACAAAAATACACAGAGGAAAGATAGATACAAGGCAGAGTGAGGAAGAAAAAGAGACAGTCAGAGAGAAAAAGAGAGAGAGAGAGAGAGAGAGAGAGAGAGAGAGAGAGAGAGAGACAAAGATTTTTATATAAAAGCTTGTGATTCTAAACACATTCCTGGGAATCTTCTTCTATTGAGATAGTTGTCCTTAGAAACAGGCCAGTTTTCTCCAAAGTACATACTCATTTCCTCCAATCCTGCTCACTTTTGTAAGCTATTGTCATTTTGCCCAATTTGTTCTCTTGGCAGTATGCCTCCGTCCCACCCCCACCCTTTATTCCCATCCTCTTTTACCCCTAGGAAGGCTAAATAATATCCCTATAAGGCAGCAGGTTCCTGCCTGTCGTCATGTGTGGTCATGGCTGAATTGTACACCAGCAAACCAAACAGGCAGAAAAATACCACAACCGTGTTTAGCAAAGATTTTACTTTTCTGCATAGAGAAAGGTGAGGATTGCTTTGGTAACCGAGTACCAACAGGTTGAAGAGGGAAGAATTTTTTGGCTTCAATTCCTTTTAACTTTTAGGTCCAATAACTATATCTGTGAATCAAAGCTGCCTGTTCATTCGCTATAGTTCATTAGAATTCCTTCTGGAGAAAAAAAAATGTAAGAAATGCATTCCATCCTCCATTTCTACCCTCAGAATTCTTCATGGTCCTATTCTTAAAGTGACATCACCCTTTCCCTCAGGATAATAGCCTAGCTATTCTGTCACCTGCAAAGTCCTTAACCCTGTTAAGAGATCGCAATGGGGACTGATATCTAGAGATGAAGACATTTTTAGAAGACTGCTAGAATCCTGCCTTTAAGGAAAAGTACCAAATAATTCAGGGGGTCTGAGAGGGAATGGGGAGGACAGGTGAAGAGAAAAAGAGGGGGTGTAGCTGTTATTCAGGCTAGTGGGAGGATTGAATAGCACAAGGTTGTGGGTCATCAATGAATACTTGTTGACTAACCTGAGGTATGTAGGGTGAAACTTGATAATTCACTGGATGGTTTTCAAAACCGCAACTCAGGTGAATTAGGGGCTCTAATGGTATTATTCTCTCTCTCTCTCTCTCTCTCTCTCTCTCTCTCTCTCTCTCTCTCTCCCTCCCGGTCCCTGTCCCTCTCCTTCTCCCTCTCTCTCTTCTTCTCCCTCTCCCTCTCCCTTCCTCTCTGCCTCCCTCCCTCTCCCCCTCCCTTTCCCTCCTTCCCTCTCCCCCTCCCTTCCCTCTTCCCCGGTGTCTCTATCTCATTGTCTCCCTGTCTCCCTCCCTCTCTCACTCCCCCCCTCCTCTTCTTGGCTTTACCATTAGCTGCATCCATTATTTGCCTTTGCTATAATGAAAAGGATTCTGTGGATAAGAAGGCAATGTAGTACCAGGAACAAAGTTCTTAAGGATAAACAGTTCCATTCTCATTTCTGTGCTTTGCTTATACTTAATGTCCCCCAGCTGTTTCCACTAACATTCCCTTACACTTTTTTCCTGGAATTTCTGCTAGTCCCAGTCTGGCACTCAACATATAGAACAGTGGTATCAAACTCAAATAGAACCTGACCCTGTGGGTCCACATATTGATTTAGAAACCCACAAATTAATGTTATCTATCTTGTAATACATTTTTATTTATTTTGTTCAGTATTTCCCAATTACATTTAATATGGTTTGGGCTGTACTCTGGGGTAGCTTGTAGCAGAGTTTGACATCTCTGTTGTGGAGGATACAAGAACTAGCCCTGAGCCTCAGATCCTGTTGACCATTGGTCAGCTTGCTGTAGCACCATCTTTTCTTGGCACTGATCCATGGCATGTTATGCTTGGTTCCCCAGTGCTTTTACATTGTACTCACTATGATTTCACAACTCCAACTTGAGGTAGTGAGCTTTCCTGTTAGCCTGGCTCTAGGTCCAGAGATTTGTCATGTCTGATCCAAAATTATTAGTCTCTTCCTCATTTGCTGCTGCCACTGCTTCCAGATCTCATTTTCTGGTAATTACTTCCCTCTTTTTCCCTTGTATATCCTGTCTGCATAGAGTTTAGTCCATAAGAGTATGTTTTATATGGATAATTCAGAGGGAGAAAGAGGATATACAGATGCAGAAATAATCAAACAAGGTTAAGAAGTATATCTAAAAGAAGTCCATCCAGTCTTGGTCCAAGAGTCACCTAAGTCTTCTGATCCAGTCCCTAGTCAAGGTTGCCTAAGCATAGTTTGGACCATGACGCTCTTTACCATAAGACTTGATGATCACTGTATTCATTCCTCTCTTGGTCCTAAAGGAGAACAGAACTTTCATTTCAGAACACTCCCAAGCTGATTCAGGGATTTTTCCACCTGTGTCCTCTGGATTGAGATCAGTTGGTCTATTATTCCAATCAAACTCGGTTCTAGTTGATGAGGAAGCCTCCTTGTGTTTCTCCATCCATATTGCTACTGCATAATTGGTTTTCTTACCAGGGAAAAACAAGGAAGTACACAACAGGTAGTATCCCTGTGTCCTCAAAAAAGATCAGCTTTCAACTTGATGCTGGGAAGACTGATCTCAACTTTCACAAATGACGTTCCTTTCTTTACAAGATCCTCTTTCCTTACTACTAAAACAAACTGTTTGAGGGAAGGGAATGGTATGTTGTTATTATATTTTTCATATTTTATATTATATTTTAATTTTTTTGATAGTGGCTAGCACAGTATCTCATGCATCAACAGCATCAAACTCAAATAGAAACAGGAGCACTAACCTGTACATAGAGATCCTTGTGGGCTGCATATCTACTTAGAAAGGTACATGTCAACATTATCTATCTTCTATTGTATTTTTATTTCTTTTGTTAAATATTTCCTGTTACATTTTAATCTAAGTTAAGAGTGTAATGGTCAATGCAGCCTTCAGGCTGCATATTTTATACCTCTCTTGTACATAATAGACACTCAATACATAGTTGTGGAAGGTCAGAAGGAGGACAGAAAGGAAGGAAAGAAAGAAAGGTTACAGAAAAATAGGCCCTCTAATAAAGAAGCTATATCTTGGTTTGATTATTTACACACACACATACACACACACACACACACACACACACACACACACACACCCATGAACATGCTTATGCATGCAAACACACAAGAAGAGGGGGAAGAAAACTATCAAAATGGTGTGACAGGTACAATAAAGGACTGTGATAGGCTTACAGCCAGGAAACCCATGTGAATGATAGAAAGTCACAGTCATATGTGAATCTGACCCATCACATACCTATGGTCCATTCAAATGGATCCTATCTGCATTTCCCAAACGCTTTGCTCTCTTAGTGTAACTTAACTCGCTTGTTAAGCTTGGGGAGACATCATATGGGCTAGACTGTTTAGAAAATTGGTATGTTGTGCTAAGTTTCCTCTTCCCTTAACACATGAAAGAATTATATGTCCTAGGTCAAGGAAAATCTGACAAATTAGAGCCTCGTAAGCCTGGTAAGAGAGGGAGCATTTTTAAAGGATAGTAATGGACAGCTAGGTGATACAGTGCATAGAGCACCAAGTCTAGAGTCTGAAAGACCTGAGTTCAAATGTGACCTCAGACACTTCTTATCTTTGTGACCCTAGGCAAGTCACTTAACCCCATTTGCCTCAGTTTCCCCATTTGCAAAATAAGTTGGAGAAGGAAATGGCAAACGACTCCAGTATCTTTGCCAAGAAAGCCTCAAATGGAGTCATAAATAGTTGGACACAACTGAAACTTGGAGTGACAACAGTTAAGAGAGAAGGGGAAAAAAAGTAAGTGATTTCAAACCAATGTATTATGGAAGAAATCATAAGGGCTGGGGTGCTAGGTTATGACTTAGAGTCTTTGGCTTAGTCTCCACATTGCCGCTATTTTTGCTGTAATACTTTGGGCAAGTTATTTAATCACTTTAGGGTGCCAGCCTCTTCATCTGTAAAAAGAAGTGTTTAGACTAGATTATATGGAAAGGTGTCTGCCAACACTTTGTGAATCTTTAAATGACTGCTGGCTAATGGAAGTTTACGTTCAAAGTAGGTTCCTCTCCATACCTCTTCTTCCACTCAGCTCATCACTGTTGGTGACTTTGTGCTGACTTTTCAGCCAAACTCATCAATACTTACATTGACTTTTCCACCAAAATAGGACTTAGGAATGATAGATAAGAATGAAGGGAGATATTTATTGTGAAAGGGGAAAGGAATAAGCACTTTATATAGTACCTACTATGACCCAGGCACTGTGCTAAGTACTTTATGGATGTTATTTCATTTGATCCTCACAACAATCCTGAGAGGTGAGTTTAAAATGTTACTATTTACAATTGAGGAAGCTGAGGCAGTCAGAGGTTTTTGACTTATCTGGGGATCCACAGTTAGTAATTGTCTGAGGCTGAAAATGAAGTCAGATCTTAACCCTATACTCTTAGCTGCCTCAAAGTGTTCAGAAAATTGCTGTTGTCTTCAAAGATCCATTCTGTTGTGAGGAAAGGGTCTTTACTTGCACGAGATATTTTACTAATTTGACACAGTAAGAAACAGAAAGTTGCTTTTGGAGTAGTTTTATTTTTCCTTCTTCCAAAACAAGTACACTGTAGCCCTTTAACGAATGTTAAATGATGATAATAAAATCTCTGTGCTTTGTCTTGAGGCCATCAGAGACCTAGCATGGCATCAAGAGCTGGCCTCAGAGTCAAGAGGGCTGAGTTCAAGTCCTGTTTCTGGCACATACTGGCTGTGTGAACCAGGGCAAGTCACTTATCTTTCAGTGTCCCTAGGAAACTCTTGAAAACTAAGTTGTGGAACAGCTACTCATCTGCATTGCTAGAGGGATTCACTTCACTAAGAGTTCCATAAACCAATGAAATAACACTTTTAGATCCCCTGAAATTTCAGTAGATTTGCTAGAAATGAATGTGTACTTCAGTTCTAAAGATGATCGCAGAAGCAAGAATGGGATCTTAGAATGAGCACTGGACTTATGCTCAGAAGGCTTTAGTTCAAATCCTAGTCAGTGACTCAGGAGTCAAAGTTCCGGGTTCAAATCTTGTCTCTGAGTCTTATTACCTTAGGTTTTCTAGGTCTCAGTTTCCTTATCTATAAAATGAAAGGGTTCGACTAGATATCACCTGAGGTCCTTCTGGCTAAGTTTCTTCTATCAACCTAAAGCCTTGGATGGAGTATATTGTCTACTGTTCTACATTGATCTTGATATATGCTATATCTTTCCTTCTCTCAGACTTGGCTAAATAAAACTTGAGAATGGTGTTGTTTTTAATTTTCCATTTCAAAGAGATCTCATTTTATGGTCTATATTTTAGGCTTCAGAGGCAGCCTGTCATAGGGAATAGAGGGCTGGCCTCAGAGTCAGGAAAGCATAGGTCTTATTACTGACACATACTGGCTGTCCAATCCTGGCAAGTCATTTAAACCCTCAATACGCTAGCAACCCACTGAAATTATGAATTGTAAGGCAGGTGCTGATTTGCATTGGAAGAAAGACTTGGGAGCAAGGTACACTTATTAGGACCATTAAAGTACTCATGTGTTTCTGCAGAGGGCAGATGCTAGCTCAGAGTCAGTCAAGGGGTACAGGCAAAAGGGTCAATATGAGCTGACCATGAATCCTTCATATAAACAAAATTGATGGCACAGCTACAAGCCGTACTGGTGAACATGTTGCTGCTAACACATCTGTGGCCCCCTGCATTCCCATGTTAGAAATTCATACTTAAGGTAGAACATATCCTTACTTCACAATACATTACTTAAAATTGACCTGGAGCATCATGGGAACTGTTTTATTTCCACATGTGTTTACAAACCAAAAAGTTCAAGCACTCTGAGAACATCTGCATTATTCTAGGTGGGACATTTTTTTTTTCCTGGCTCTTTGAGTATATATAAGGATATAGGAAGAAATTTTCCAGAAGGTTTAAAAAAAGTTGGAAGAAAGATTTGGCTTTCCCCTTTCTGAAAGCTGACCAGTTGGTAGAGGTAAAAGGTTCCTGGTCTGCAGTCAGATGACCTGAGTTCAAATCTTACCTCTAATACGTTCTCTGTGTGTGACCATCTTTCTACTGAACTTCCTGGGCCTTTGTTTCCTTCTTTCCTTCCTTCCTTCCTTCCTTCCTTCCTTCCTTCCTTCCTTCCTTCCTTCCTTTTCTTCAGATATGATTAATAATTTGGGATAAGAGAGGGAGGAAAAGTCCCTGAAATTTTTCCTTGGGCCAGACTGGACTTTAGATACTCATATGCTTCTTTTTCAAAATTTTTTTAATAGGCACCAGCTATAGTTATAGTTATGGTTTCTACTCAAATAAGGCCCTGGAAGACATAGGGGACTTTGTCATTTTACAGTATACTGCTGTGGGATCAAGATAAAGGAAACAAGAATCTCATCTTTTATTTCAGAAGTTTAAACACTTTTCTTGAACACCTAGTCACATTGGTATAGAGTCCTAGACTTGCATGCAGGGCCCTCGATTCAAATCCCGCATCAGGCATTTGTGGCGAGATGTTGAACAGATCACTTGAATCTCTTAGGGCCTCATATTTCTTATCAATAAAGCGGAAATAATAATCGTAATACCTTATTGATTTGTTATGACTAAAGTGGTATGTGAATAGGATGATTATTTGATATTTGTTAAGTTTTGAGTTAAGCTTTATCATATTGGCCTGAATATAGGCCACCCTCAAACATAGCCCACTCTACAAAATGAGATCTTTTTGAAAGGGATACAATAATAACTTGCATTTATATACCATTTAAAATTCTAAGCACTTTTCTCACAACCATGAGGCTAAGGGGAAGGGAGTGGCCACAATGCCACATGAGGATAATAATGGTTAACAATGTGGTTAATAATACTTCATTGCTACTCAGATAGATGGAGGAAAAAGATGTCAATGGGAGGGTAGATTAGGTATGGGAATTCTGTTGTCCCCCAGTCCCATAACACAATATGGTGGCTCAGACATGCAATAGAATATGCATTCTGATCAGAGGCCCAAAGCTACTCAGAGTTTAAACTTATATAGAGTTTGTAGACAAAGATCTGAGGTGCCACTAATGAAAGAATGTCTTAGTGGGAGGCTTGTAGTGGAGTGGGCCACTTGGGTAAAGATATTCTCCAAATTACCTAAGAAGGAAAGGCAGAGGGAACAATGAAGCTTAACTCTGTGCTACAAAAGTAGCACAGAAAATTGCTGATGGTGGGGTAATACCCAGTTTTTAGGTCCTTAAACCTTAGCGTACATGTATCATGAGCGATCCTGGGGCTTGGGAATGAACCAATGAAACTATGTTTCACCAAGTTCACAAGAGAATAAATATTATCGCCCCCATTTTACAGATTAGGAAATTAAGACTCAGAGGGATCAAGTGACACCTATCACAACTAATAATATATTTTAGGCATATACTCAAAAAATAATACTGATTATAGACTGATCTCAGGTTTTATACCCACATTCCAGATCTAGTTCTAAAAGTGTGTCTTCTACATGGACCAGTAGAATATGTTAGCTTTCATTTCATCCATATTAGTCCGTCCATCACAAACTATATAACATCTGCTGAAATAATTTTTTGGAAGTCTGTCTATAGCCCACTAAATTTTATAATCATATTTTGAGTGAATATTACGAAAAACTTTTTCAACCTTAAAAGTTTCCATTGGCAAGACTGTACATGTTTTTCAAGAAAGAAAGCAGGTTCAGTCCATCAATGAGCATTTATTAAATGCCAGGTACTTCACAAAGCTCTGGAGAGACAAAAAGATGACCCCTGCCCTTTAGCGGCTTATAGTCTAGCTCAGGGAGACAACTATACATATATATGTGTGTGTGTATGTGTGTGTATATTTAGATACACATACACCTATGTATGCAAATCATATAAAGAGAAATTTTCAACATTCTGGGGGGTTAAATAAAATACTATTTATTTATGTTTATATAAATATAAAATAAATCTTAAGTGAGAAGATAAAATATTCCCAAACTTGATTCTTTTTTGCCACATATTTCTATCAAAGATGGACAATACAAGCACCTTCACCTTTTTTGGGAAGTAGGGTAGGGCAGAGAAGAACATTGTTTGGGAATGTGTTGACACCTTAAAAGTTTATTTCATTAATGGCAAAGGTTGGTATTCATTCTCTGACTTTTTTTTTTTTTGCTTTTTGGAGGGCAGTTGGGGTTAATTGACTTGGTCACACAGCTAATTTTTGTGTTAAGTGTCTGAGGCCGGATTTGAACTCAGGTCCTCCTGATTCCAGGGCTGGTACTCTACTCACTGTGCCACCTAGCCACCCTGTGACATCTTTTTTGAGCATGAGTAGGCCTGCTCTTCTGATTCTTTGCAAAAAGTTCTTTTAATATCGAGGTTGGGGGGGGGCCAAAGTTTTATCAGTTCTGGGCCATAGTTTTCAATTTGTGTATTTGTGAACTATGAAAACTGTGAACTTCTTCCTCAGCAAAGAAAAGGGTATAATTGAGCTGTTGGAATGATTTATGCAGTTCTTTCATGGCCCATGCAGGCAGCAGGTCAGAAGTCCTGAAGGACTTAAGTGTTTCCTTAGGTAGTAGATTGAAGGTGTAGAGAATGGGACAATGAGACAGCCGGGGTAAATCATGTGTGGGGCTGTGCAGAGGTATATTGGTCAGAGAACAGTGAGATGTGTGGTGCAAACTAGCCATAATCTGTATCTGAGAACTGTCATCCTCTCCTCTTGCTTTCCTGTTTCAGGAAGCATTTTCCCTGCCCTGGGAGGATAGAACATTTAAACAAAGGGAAGTGTGGGAAGAGTGGGTGCTGACTGTGAAAACTGCAGGCTAAACAAAATATTGCTTGGGACCACTATTGCCTTACTTGCTCTTGTCCATTTAACTGCATTTCTGATTCACAGCTGGGAGATATTCTTTGAAAATTAAAAAAAAAATGCAATAAATTGTCCAACTACTAGTTGGCATGTTCCTCTATTAGTTTGTTATGTTTAAAGAAAATTCGTTCAGCAAAAAATGAAGAATTTTAGTCTCAGTGGCCGTTTAGACCCTCCTTTCCCCACTGTGCACACCGCTGTTCCCCAACTCCAGTTTATATAGATAGAATCCATTTTGGTAGAGTCTACATCATAAATTTTTATATTGTTTCTAAGTCATGCAAAATGATGTTCCATTGCTTGAATGTAGAGAAAAGAATGCCAAAATATTTGTTTAAAATTTTGTTTTAAAAAGACTGCCATTTGTACTTGCAAATAATCATCTGGGGATGGACTATACCAATTGGGATTTTTATAGATCATAGGTTCATGGATTCAGAGCTACAAAGGAACTTAGAGATTGTGAAATCCAATCCCTCATTTTACAGATGAAGAAACCAAGACTGAGAGGCCATATAACTTGCCCTTGGTCATATAGCTAGGAAGTATCTGAGACAAGTTGGAACTGAGGTCTTTCTCATTCCAAACCCAGACACCTAGTCAATGTACCAGCTAGGTGAAAGCAACAGTGAAAACAGCTTCTCATGTAATTATTTTGCATCTCAAAATCTCAACTCTCAGAAAATTGCTTGGTTGGCTCATCTAAGGCATAGTATAAAGTATCTGCCTTCTAATTTGGAATTTATCTTTTCAGTGGTCAAGGAGTTGATGTCCATCGGTAATGTCTCTGCCTTGGACATTTCTCAATATACAACGGCAACTTCTTATTCTTTATCTCTCCTTTCTCTAGACCACTTGCTGATAATTTCCTTTGTTCTGACTATGTCACATTCCTCCCCCCTCCCCTTTTTTGCCATCCTCTTTCCTTCATTACATGTATCATTTAGAGTTTGGTGGCACACGAAAGACAGCAGGGTCATCCATTGCATCCTGGGCCATTGCCCATTGCCAGTCATTCTGACTTTGGTCTTGCCACTGGACTTTGATGAATCTGGAAGAGAGAGTGAGGCTGATAACTTTGTGCAGCTTAAGTCAAAGCATCACCCCGTGATCTCATTGGTTCTTTTATAAAAATACAGGACTAATAACAACATTCCATGACATAACAATATCACATTATTATAACAATATATTTATAATATAGTAAATAATTTTATTTCAGATTTATGGTAAAATTGACATTAGAAAAGTCATCGGGGTTTATCTTCACAACATTACTAAAATCCTAGAAAGTAGGGCAGTGACATCCTGTAATGTTGATGAGAAAAACCAAAGCCCTGAGTTTTTAGGTGTTTTGTGTAAAAGAAAAGTATTATCCAGTTGTGGATATGGAGACAATATTGTGAGGACCAATGGCACCAGAGATCCCTGGTGTATATTTTTCTGTAATTTGTATATTTCAAATTCTATTTTCTTCAAAACCATTTCATCATCAACAAAAAATCTTGGGAGACTATGAAACAGGAACCAATTCCTATTTAAGGCAGGAGTCCAAGGCTATTGGGTATGACATCACTCCTCTGTGAGTTTAGGTAGTGGATAGTGCTTGGGTAGTTGAGACAAATAATTTTTTTCTCCATACCTATTCAGTCTTTTATCTTTCCAGTTCCTCCAGTCAAAGAGGAAACTGAGAAGCCTGTTTGGATAATCTGACTAGTTGTTCATTACAAATTGGACTTAGACCACCACCTTTGAGGTTCTTGCCAACTGGAACTAAGTTTAAACTGCTGACCTGGGGTAGAAGTTGCCCTATTCCTGTTGCCAAGTACTTCAGCTGAACACTAGCTCATGTTTCGTTGGTACTGTATTTCTGTACTATACTGAAAAAGCTCCTCACTCTAATGTCTAACTCAACGGACATAATCTTTGTGTAAGTGGAGGGCAATGGAGGGGAGGTGTTGTGACATTAACAACCACTTTGTCTTCCTACAATTTTTTTATCACAGGCATCTTGCCATCTCCTTGAGCTTCTTTCATTGTAACTCTGAAAAGAGAATTTGTAAAGGCCAATTGTTTACTGAGATCAACTATTAAATTGTAGCTCATTTTTTTTCTCTGTCCAACATAACTTCTTTCCCTACCTTTGAGACTCTCCCTGAATGCACAGTAAAACAGCTTCTGACTAGAAAACATTTCTTTCCAATTTATTGTATCCTAGTAGGCATGATGGCCTTATTGGAAGTGTTTATTATTATTTTTCTTATTTTGAATATTCTAAAAGAAAGTAACATTATTCACATTTCTAAATCTCATATCTATGATCATGTGGTTACCTAATTATTCCTAATACATATTTTGTGAAAGATATTTTCTCATTTTGGCCCTTTTTTTTTAGGGAGGAAATCAAGTTGTCAAATAATTTCAGGTAAGAGGAAGAGTGCCTAGGCTCTCTGCCAATGGCTCCAAGACTCTCCCCCCCATGGTGTTCACTTAATCACTTTTCACCTCAGCTTCCAGCCCTGGACATCCAGCTTCAGACACTCTATTAGCTGTGTGACCCCGGGCAAGTCACTTAACCTCTATTCCTCTCACTTTCCTCAACTGTCAAATAAGGACCGAATGTGATAATGTTAAAAAAAAAAACAAACATTTAGCACAGTGCCTGCCATGGGGTAGGTGCTGTAAAAATGCTCATTTCCTTCCCTTTCCTTCCCTCATATGTGTTATGCTAGATAACACTATCATCCCAATCCCTCTGCTCTCTAGGCCTGCCCTATATCAATGCACACCCCACTTTCTTTTTGGGACCCTCAAGCAAATCAGGGACTGTTTGAGGTGCAGCTATCACTAAAGAATGCCTGTCGTCGGATTTCCTTATTTCCCATATTTCTGGGTAACTCTGTTGAAAGAATGAAGCCCTAATAAAATGCTGCCATTTAATTCAAAACTATATCCTGAGCTCTTGGTTCAGATGTTCATTTATTTATTTTTTATTGTCTGAATGCTCACAGCTCTCATGAACTTCCTCCTTCTTCATTCCCTGCAGAGAAGGTGGGACTTGGAGTCTTTTGAGATTTCTGACATGCTGTTGTGTAACAGCTGTTTACAGAGGCACTGTTATCCTCACACCCACACAAGCCCCAAAATAGAGGCAATGTACAGTCTGTGCTGGATTTCAAATGCACAGTATACATTTCTCCCTTTTGGTTTCCATCATCTTTCTTCCCTCAAAACAAGGAGTTGGCCTATTCCATTTAGCTGGGAAGTGGCCAAAACTATTTAAAAGCACAAACTACAGTTACTATAGAAATGCAGGTGAACTGAAAAAATGATTTGAAGCTTGGGAAACCATCACATCTTAGGAAATTTGAATTTTGGGAAAGAACATTGGTTTGTTGGCTCAAAAGAGTATGATTTATAACTCCACAGTCCAGGGACTTTACCAACCACCCTGTTTATGAGGGTTTTATTTTTTTTAGCCACTAAGACAAAGTGTGTCTTTGACATTTCTTTTTTGGCAGTTTCCTCTTACCCAGCATCTCAAATGTGTTCTGGTCACAAAATAGCCCCCAGGAGGTTTTACTTTAGGACTGATTTTATTAAAACCCAAGACAATTTTAAATTTTTAGTTAGGTTGTTTCCAGGCTTTCCATATAGAAAAACAAAAGATATATATAGCTGCTGAGGCCTTCCTTCTTCTGAATCTTAACCTTGACCAGAATGTATGACTAGTTTGTACATTAAAGGACTTGACAGGAAGAAAGAAGTTGATGTAAAGAAAAATCCTGCTGTTTTCATCCCTCATTAACATATACTTTTCATCATTCTGTTCATTGTCAGTGATTTTGGGGGGAAAATGTTTGCAAGTCCACAGCGCCTTGTGTTTCAGAAGAACTTCTGATATTGTTGAAAGAAGGATCTTTTTGAATGAACCAGCTCATTAATATTTTAAATATCCACCCTTCCATTCACATGTTCTTGCCTATTATGTTCCTAAGCCTCCAGTTCGGCATGATCCTTCATTGTGCAGTCATACAATGAGCTGTAACTACTTTGAAGAAACCATTGTGGGCTATTGTGTCAGTCACATTAAGATTAAGGGTCCAGGAGAACCCATGGAGGTGGTCCAATCTTTATCGTCTGTCTTGCTATGGGTTGGTCCCTGATTAGTGACCACAGATTTCATCACTGTGCTCAGGACCTTAGAAATGGCAGTGGTATTGAATGACCAAGTATGTGTGGCAAATGAGATTCCAATGTCTTTTATTTCTGTTAGTTTTCCTTTTTGTAAAATGAAGGAAATTGAACTTAGTACCTTTTTAACACAAGAAAAATATTCTTATTTAGAGTTTCTGGATGCTGATGTTTTTCAATGTCTGTTCTTGAGGAGGGGAGAATTAGAGTCTTGAATCAGACCAGAAGTTATCCTATATAAGAGAATTTTAAAAATCATTGAACATGCAAATTTGAGAACTAGAAGGAGCCTAAGACTTCATTTTGAGCTTCCGTGGAAACTTGTCCCTCTGCCCCTATGGTTGCTCTTCTTTCTACAGTGATTTCTTTCTGGAACCTCCATTTTGAGGAAAGGATTAGACTGGCCACCCTTTATTCTTCAGACTTTGTTAATTTGCTCCCCTGTAGGTACCTCCTCACCTCTGCTTTTTGTTCCCTTTAATGTCTTCTCTCCTCATTTAGAACATAAGGACTTTGAGGGTAAAGACTGTCTTTTTTGCTTGTATTTTTTTTTTGTCTTTTTTGAAGGGGGGGAGGCAGGGCAATTGGGATTAAGTGACTTGCCCAGGGTCACACTGCTAGTGAGTGTTAAGTGTCTGAGGTCAGATTTGAACTCAGGTCCTCCTGACTTCAAGGCCAGTGCTCTATTCACTGCACCATCTAGCTGCCCCTTTTGCTTATATTTATATATAGTATGTTTAGCACAGTGCTTGACACGTAGTAAGGACTTAATGAATGCTTGGGAACTTTTGACCTAGACCAAGTTCCTTCACTGAAACTCAATATCCCAGTCTGCAAAATCAGGAGCAGCTAAGTGACGCAATGGAAAGAGCACTAGACTTGGAGTCAGGAAGAACTGAGTTCAAATTACTTCCTAGCAAGACCCTGGGCAAGTCATTTAACTCTGTTTGCCTTAGTTTCCTCATCTGTAAAATAAGTTGGAGAAGAAAATGACAAACCACTCCCACATCTCTACCAAAAAAAAACCCAAAAGGTATCAAGAAGAGTTAGACATGCCTGAAAAATGACTGAACAACAACATCTATAAATGAGGTAGTTTGTTTGGATGAGTTTCCAATTTTAAATCTTTGATCTAACATTTTATTTTACGAGGAAAATGAGGTTGAGAATTGGATTAGTAAAAAGCCACACAGTTAGCTATTGCAAAGTTGGTCTTCAAATCCCCTTCCAGAGAGCTGCTCTTAATCACTTTATACTAAAAAGAGAAACAAACAAACAAACAAACAAGCAACATAGTGATCACAATAATTGGTTTGCTCAGGGCAAGCTGCTGGATGTGAACTCCTGTACCCATGAACTAGTCTTGCTATCAACAATAACATGGTATTTGAACTAACTCACAATTTTGCGTGTTTTTAAGCATACATGGTAGGCTGGGCATTTCGGTCCAGTCACACTAATACTGCTAATAATAGCTAATATTTATATAGCATTTTCTATGTGTCAGGGACTATGCTAAATGCTTTACAAATTTGATCCTCATGACAAGCCTGAGAGGGAGGTACCATTATTATCCCCATTTTTAAAAGAGAAAGGACTTATTTGTACAAAATATTTGTAATGGCTCTTTTTGGGGTGGGTAAAAATTGGAAATCAAAGGGATGTCCATCAATTGGAGAATGTCTGAACAAATTGTCGTGTATGACTGTGATGGAATATTACTGTGCTATCAGAAATGACAAGCAGGATGATTTCAGAAAAACGTGGGAAGACTTACATGAACTGATGCAAACTGAAGTGGAAGAACCAGGAGAACATTGTATACAGTAACAGCAATATTATGCATTGAAGAGCTGTCAATGACTTAACTATTCTCATCAATACAATTATCCAAGATAATCCCAAAGGACTCATGATGAAGCATGCTATTTGTCCCTGGAGAAAGAGCTAATATTGTCTGAATACAGAGAGAGGCATCCTATTTTTCACTTTCTCTCTCTCGCTCTCTGAATTTTCTTGTACAAAATGATTAATATAGTCATGTTTTACATGATTGTACATGTATAACTGATATTGCATTGCTTACCCTCTCAGGAAAGGGTACAGGCAGGGAGGGGTTGAATTTGGGACTCAAAACTTAAAAAAAAACCCCACATATTAAAAAATTGTTTTAACATGTAATTGGGAAAAAGATAAACTATATTAAAAAAATATCCCAATTTTCAGATGAGGAAATAGAGGCAGATAGATTAAGTTACTTGCTCAAGATCATATGGCTAGTAATTATCTGAAGCTGGATTTCAACTCAGGACTTGCTGACTCCAGGCCCAGCTCTCTATCCACTGTGATATCTAGCTACCTGGACCAGAGAGCTGTCATTCTCGAACTAACAAGGGAAATTTCTGCACAAAACCTATCAAGTACAAAGAACACTGTATTTGGAGTTAAGGATCCTATGTTTGATTCCTAGATCTGACATTTACAGTATGTTGTTTGTCAATATTCTTCTTTTAACATTACCCTGTCCCTGTCTCTTTCAGTTGGTAATGTCTCCCATTAGACTGGGATCTTCTTGAGAGCAGAGATTGCCTTTCTTTGTATCCCCTATGGGACTCTGGGTAGAGAAAACTCTCTTACTCACCAGAAACCATCAGCATGAATAAATTGCTTGATTTGGTATAGGCAACAAATGTCTTGTTAACTTAATGTGGTTTTTAGGATGACAGAAAAGTTGTTCATATCAACTTTGTATGCAAATAATCTTTTAAAAATATTACCGTATCTCCATATCTTTCTACTGGTGGGTACAAATTTTAAAAAAAGATCCAGTTGCTGGGGGGGAAGGAAGTTCCTCACAGCCAAAAGGTCATAGTATTTCAAAGTTTTGGATCTGAACTAGATGACTGTAGTGACTAGAATTTCCCTCGTTTATATCCTTCTCCGGATCCTTAATCCTTGGAGAAAAGGTTGCTTTGGGGATTTGGGACTGTTTAGTGAAGAACAATAGAATAAATATATGGTCCATCGTATTTTACCCAATATGTCTATGCTCCTAGTAACCAGAGCATTCTGGGTTTCCAGTAGAGAACTGGCTGGCAGAAACTGGTAGCAGTAGGAGGTGTTGCTGTTTGTCCTTTGTTTTCAAGGAGGACCAAGGGTATGACAAACTTGCATTTGAATTGGATTTAAGTGAGGCAGAGCTGAGCAAAGTTGTCATCCTCATTCTCTCTTCCAGAGTCATCGAAGTCCAGTGGCAAGACAACAGTCAAAATGACTGGCAAGAGCCTGGTGGCTGAAGCAGGACACAATCAGATAAGGACTTAAACCTTTGGGTTATCCATAGTCAGAGGTGTGCTAGAACCAGCTCTTACTAAGCTTGTGAGAGCTGATTGTTAAAATTTCTGTGTGGACATTTACACTTTGGGAATTGGTAAGTGCTACAAATCAGGACTTGGTTTATTGTTTTGTTGACTGTCTAGATTTAAAAAAATAATGGAGAAAACATAAATAATGCAAATTATACTTAAAAATGTGAAATGCATACCTCCCCCTCCGCTAAGAGCTGGTTGTTAATGTTTCCCAGCAAACCCAGATCAGGCCACTGTTTCTAATGCATTCTTTCTGCATTTTGGTGTTTGTTTTCCTATGGATGCTGTCAAGGAGAAAATGAGTCTACAAGGCAGGTAGGAGCATGAACCATGCTCAGTTAATTGGTGAAATAGAAATGAGTTGTGCCAATCATCTAATTATGGGGTTGAAAAAGACCATAAACAGTTCTCTCCCTTGACTTTCATCAAGGACAAGTCTAATTCATCTTTATTTTTGCACAGTCTATGTTTTTCATGAATGCTCAGTGTGGTTGTTTAGTTTTCCAGTCATGTTCAACTCTTCATGGTCCCTTTTGGTGTTTTCTTGGCAAAGATACTGAAGTGGTTTGTCATTTCCTTCTCCAGCTCATTTCACAGGTGAGGAAACTGAGTTAAACAGGGTTAAGTGACTTGTCCAGGGTCACATAGCCAGTAAGTATTCAAGGTTGGATTTGAACTCAGGAAGAAGAATCTTCCTGGCTCTAGGCCCAGCACTATATCCATTTAGCTGTCCTAGCTGCTGCTAAATGTGGAAGGAAGTATAAAGATCACTTAATTGAAGAAAGCAAATCCATAGTCCCATTAGGTTATAGATCTAATGGTGGGAAGGATCTAAGAGGTCATCTAATCTATCCCCTCCCAATTAGTTAAGGTCACAAGTGTCAGAGGTGGGATTTGAACCCAGGTGCTTTGACTTCACAGAGTGCTCTTTCCACTGGCTATATTTCACTACAGGATTCACTTAAATTCCGTCTCCTTTTACTCAGAAAAATCTGTTCCTTTAGTTTTGTTTAATCAAGTTACCCAAGCTTCTTACATTAATTCATCAAAAAAATCTAACAGCTTTCACTGTCAGGAAGTTTTTCATTCCATCTGACCTAAGTCTCTCATACTGCAGATAGAGTAATTTCCTCTTGTGAACAGAGAACAGCTGGCCACTGTTCTTGGCAAAATAATTGTTCTGAATCTGGAAGACAGTTATTAAATCGTTCCTCACCCTTCTTTAATGAAAGAACAAGTGCTAAATAAATCATCTAAGAGCCTATTTTCTGAGGCAGAATTAGGATGTTTTAGGACAACCATGACACTGTTTTGCCAGAAGGGGCTCTAAACAGAATCATGCTTGCCCGAGGGAAGAAAATATTTCTGAATCTTTAAGATAAAGTTACAAACAAGCATTAATGATGAAACTATGATAAGAGGTGAAGGAGAAAGGGGAGGGAGGGAAAGAAAGAGAGAAAGAAAAAGAGAGAGAGAGAGAGAGAGAGAGAGAAAGAGAGAGAGATTGAGAGAGGGAGACAGAGACAGAGACAGAGAGACAGAAAGAGACAGAGAGAGACAGAGAAAGAGACACAGAGAGAAGACAGAGAGAGAGTTGGAAAGAGATAGATACAGACAGAGACAGAGGGAGAGAGAGAAACAGGGAGAGAGGCAAAGAGACAGAGAGAAAGATATAAAGACACAGAGAGACAGAGAAAGCAAAGGTATTGAGAGAGAAACAGACTGACAAACGGAGATAGGTAGAGACAGAGACAGAGAAAGACAGAAAGGGAAAGAGATGGAGAGAGACAGAGAGAAAAAGAAGAGATAGAAAAATAAACAGAGAGATAAAGAGAGACATAGACAAAGCAAAGAGATTGAGAGAGAAAGAAACAGAAACAAATGGAGATAGGTAGAAAGAGACAGAGAGACAGAGAAAGAGAGGCAGAGACAGAGAAACAAATAAAAAGATAGAGAGAAAGAAGAGGAACAAAAACATAGATAAAGAGAGAAACAGAAAAACACAGAGAGAAAGACAGAGACAAAGACACACAGAAGAGGCAGACAGAGAAACGTTAAGGACAAACATTTGAAGAAATCTGACTCTTCATAGAAAAGGCCCTCTGGCATAGATGAAAAAGAATCAGCATTTGCTTCCATCCAAAAGCTAAGCAAAAACATGTACAGTATTATAGAATGTGTCTGTGAGAACCTGGACATGCAATGAACCATTTTTCACCTAATCTTTCTGTAAATCTTTGAGAAAGGAGACCAGATCATCTTCACTTTGCATGTTTCTGCCCACATAACATTTGATTTGAATTAATTATTGAACATCAAATTGGAGAGCAGAGATCCTGGGCATTTAATACAAAGTCACTGGGTGCTTTATCTCTTTCATTTGTGATTTAGCCTTCCATCACTATATTTGTGTTAGATGAATTAGCCATGGCTAAATAATCCACTAGATGCAGAGACGCAGCAAGTGAAATGGAGAAGTGAAGCAATTAATGTGATAATTCACACCAAAGAGCCATTTTTGCTTGAAATATCCAGCTAAGTGAGGCCAGAAGTACTTTGCAGTTTTATCCTGAAATTGTCACACTAGGTTTTATTACCAGTATTGTCCTGGAGCCGGTGAGCCTTTATACCTATGAAATCTTGATGGTATGACTTATTGTTTTGTTGGATGTCTAGATTTAAGAAACTGAAAGAGAAGATGTTAATAATGAAGATTAAACTTAAAAGTGTGTGAATGTGTGTTTATTTTTAGGGAGCTGGTTGTTAAACATTTAGCATCATACCCCTCCATTTACCCTGTGTTTGTCTAACCACAGCAGAATAGATTATTTCCCTCAGTGTCTCACACATTGGTCCTGCCTCAAGTTACTCCCCTTTCTAATCTCCCCTCCACACAACTGTCAAAGTGCTGTTGCTAAATCATTGGTCTGACCATGTCAGTCTACTGCTCAACAAATTTCAATGACTCCCCATTACCTCTAGAATTTTGATTGTAGAAGGAACTCTAGAAAGAACTTTAACATGTAAAGCCCTTGATAACCTGCTTTCCCTCTACCTTCCAAGGCTTATTATACATTATTCCTCTTCACACACTCTACGTTCTATCCAGACTCCCAAGCTCAAAAAGACCAAGGTCCCCCACTTCATCCCGGGGACATTGCTTGTCATCCTTATCTATGTCTTAACACTGTACTCCAATGACTCTGGAGGAGAGAGTGAGGCACAGGTCTGCCTCATTTAAATCCAACTCACTTGCAAGTCAAGACATCACCTCCCTGATGTCATTATTCCTCTTCAAGAATGAAGAATGAACAACAACTCCATCCAAACTGCTTTTCTTGATCTTCCTCCAACACGACATTCTGTCTCCATAACTTTATACAAATTATCTTTCATAGATGGCTAGGGAGCACAGTATATAGAGTGCTAGGGCTAGAGTTAGGAATACCTGAGCTGAAATCTGGTCTCATATATTTACTAGCTGTATGATCCCGGGCAAGTCACAAAAGGCTGTTTACCTCAGTTTCCTCATCTGTAAAATGAGTTAGAGAAGGAAATGATAAACCACTCTAGTATCTCTGCCAAGAAAACCCTAAATGGGGTCACAGAGAGCCAGAAACAACTGAAACTACTGAACAATAACAACAAAAATCCTTCATATTTGAGATACAATTTTTCTTTGTTACCACTTCTCAAAATCACTAGCTCTCTTTGAAGTTCCGATCAAATACTTTCTTCTATATAAGACCAGATCCCTCTAACTACTAAGTCTTATTCCTTTTCCTTGTCATCCCCAAATACCTCAGTATTTATTCTTCATGTATTTAGGATCTAGTACTGGAAGGAGTTCACAGGATAAACCTCAGAGTTCATCTAGTCTATTTTATTGTGAGAAAACTGAGACTTATGGAGGTAAAATGACTTTACTACAATAGCACAGGTTGCAAACAGAATTAGAAGTATTTGCATTCAGGGTCTCTGACTCCAGAGCTGCACCTCATTCCACTATATCATTGCACATAACCTTCCCTGAAGTCCATAGACTG
>CM053580.1:149121403-149145360 GCA_028627135.1 Pseudochirops cupreus
GGGGGACACACTGGGATGGCTGTTTTGGGGCGGTGGGCGGGGGAAAGACGGGGAGAAAATATGTAACTCAAAAAAATTTTAAAAAGTAAAAATTAAAAAAAAATTTAAAAAAAAAGAACTTTGAGATTGGTTGATATTCTAACTCCTCATCAGTGACTGATCTAGCTCTGACAAGTCACTCAACTTCCCTACCACAGATTTTTCTGCTTCCCCAGGGCATCTTCATTTACAGGGTCTGGGAGGCTACTCTATCTATCACTTACATCTACTACCTTCCAAGAAATTTCCTTCCTTCCAGGTTCAGTTCTTATTGTTCTTTGTTGTTGGGTCATTTCAGTCATTTTGTGACCCCATTTGGGGTTTTCTTGGTAAAGATACTGAAGTAGTTTGCCACTTCCTTCTCCTGCTCATTTTACAGATTGGGAAACTAAGGCAAACAGGGTGAAGTGATTTGCCCAGGGTCACACAGCTAGTGAGTGTCTGAGGCTGACTTTGAATTCCTGACTCTAGGCTCAGTGTTGTATCTAATGAATGGCCTAGCTACCTCAATTGTCTTTATTTCAAGTCTCAATCTGCCCTCTTCAATCTTTATCCATTGCTCTGAGTCTTGTCCTCCAGGGCCATATAGAACAAGTCTAATCACCCCCCTTCCACTTAGCAGTCCTTCAAATTCTTGAAGACAGCTTATCCTGCCATTCTGTAAGTGTCTTACTCAGGACTAGTCACTTCACCTATTTAGGTCTGTTTCCACATTTATTACATTACTCAATGTGGCATAGCAGAAAGAACATTTGGATAGAGAGGCAAAATATTTGAGTTCAAATCTCAGATTTGTCACTTTGAGACCTTGGTAAGTTATGTACTTACTCCCCTTTCCCCAGGTTAAAATATTTCTTGTTTCCACATCAATAGGAAATTATTTCCCCAAAAACAATGTTTTTAACTTTCAAAGCAAGCTGTATGGGGACTAATAAGCAAAGTGATGGTCACAGGAAAAAAAAAGCCTCAAATCATTGTCTGCCATGAGATTTCCCCCTTGATTGACTGGCTAAATTGTGTTATGGTGGGATTTGACCATCATATGGTGTAGAGCTGGGTTACAATATATTACTACTGTTACTGAGAAACAGCATTGGTTGGGGCAACATTGCTGCTTAGAGAATGCCTGTACTTACTTGTCTCTTCCTCTTGAGAGCTGGTATTAAGATTGCTCATACCTGCTAGTGCTTGTAAGATCATGGGATAGATCATGGGATCCTGCTTCAAAAGGTCCAGTTATAAATCTATGGGAAGTTGTTTTGCTTCAGGGAACATCCTTTTTTTTTTCTTTTTGCTTCTAGTTCAACATTCTTTCACTCACTAGCCTCTTAAGACTGATTCCTCTCTGCCTCCTCAGAACCTTTTTCTTTCTTTTTTTCCTTCGTGGGTTATTTCCTTCATTCTATCTAGAGACCCTTCGTGTTCTTTAATAATCTAGAAAATAATAGGTTCTTTCAACTTAAATAAAAAATAGTAGGTTCAATTTCAAAATCCATAGACTGACTACAGCTGTTGTCCTTCTTTCTCGAAGAGGACCAAAATGACATCACTATATGAGAGTCAAGTTGCAGTGTGTTGACTGTGATTAATCAGACCAATACAAGTTCAGAAGGCCTTGCCACAGGTTAGGCACAAATAGACCATGTGAATATTTGGGGTGGATTCTCTGAATGTGGGCATCTCATGTTTCTTTTGAGCTACTTCAATTCTGCTTTGCTCATGTACTTTGCATAGCACCTTCTCTGATGTAGGCACACCATGCTAACTGGTCCTATGCTAGTGTTGCCCATGTCACATAATTGATTCCAAAGTTCTTAAGAAAGACCTTGAGAGTGCCCTTGTATTGCTTTTTCTGACTACCATTTGAGTGCTTGCCCTATGTGAGTTCTCCATAAAACAATCTTTTTGGCAAGTATACATTTGATCAAGATGGCCAGTCCATCGGAGTTGCACTCAGTGCAGTAGAGATTGAATGCTTGGCAGTCCAATTAGAGAAAGGACCTCAGTGTATGGGACCTTATCCTGCCAGGTGCTCTTCAGAATCTTCCTAGGACAATTCAAATGGAATTCAGTTTCCTGGCATGGCACTCAGATACTGTCCAAGTTTCACAGGCATACAATGAGGTGAGCACAATGGTTCTGTAGACCTTTAGTTGGTAGTCAGTCTAATATGTCTTTTCTCCTACACTTTCCTTCAGAGCCTCCCAAACACTGAGCTAGTTCTGGCAATGTGTGTGTCAACCTCATTATTAATGTGTATGTCCCTGGAAAGTATACTTTCAAGGTAGGTGAACTTATCTATAGTATTCAATCCTTCTCCATTTGCTATAACTAATGGTTCCACAAATGGATGCTGTGATACTGGCTGGTGGAGCACTTGTGTTTTAGGTCAAAATCAGCATGAGCAGCAGAGAATCAATCCATGCTTTGTTGCATCTCAACTTCAGTGCTGCATTGAGTACGCAATCATCTGCTAACAAAAAATCTTGCACCAATACTTCCTCCACTTTAGTCTTGGCTTGTAGACTTTTCAAGTTGAAGAATTTACCATCAGTGTGGTAGCTGACCTTGATGCCATGTTTGTCCTCATTGAAGGCATTGACAACATGGCTGAAAACATCATGCTAAAAAGCATGAGAGCAAGGCTATCTATGATACCCCACTAAATTCTTGATTATCTATATGTGGGTTAGCCACTCTAGGGATTATTAGTTAGTGAATTTTAATCCTGGTTCTGGACTTACCTTGGCTCTCATTGAATTCTCTGACTTAAGTATCAAGCCAAGATAGTTTAAGCAGGAAGATGACCTGAAGCAGAGATGAGGGGTGACATGTGCTTGGTAGATCAAACCATTGCCACCACCTTGACTGCCATCTCTCCTCAGACCTCAGTGGAGACAGCTCAGGATCCTAAAACCAAGAGTTTTTGGAATAGCAGGGGCCCCTAACCCCCAGACCATTAGCCTTGCTTCCAACTGAGATATCAGTGACAGGGGCAATCATTGTAGAAAAAGAAAGTCACCTTCCTCACCACCACCCCCAACGGCTGTCCAGTTGCCATTGAGAAAAAGACAGGCCTTTGGTAGTGGCAGCACCCTTCTCCCGAACCTCTAGATCTCTGGTCCTGCTTTCAAGCCAGACTTATACTTGGAAGTAACTCTTGTGGAGATGGACCCTGGAAACTGCTTCTATAAATACTTCAGTCACAGCTATTGAAGATCCAGAAAAGAAAGTACTTGACTCTGTTAAGTAATTCAACAAAAGAGACGAAAATTATTTTTATCATCAGAAATATTAAAGAAAATGCATTAGTGTATGTTTTGCCAGTGTACCATGGGAACTTCCCATCTGATTGGCAGTTGAAACCTTCTATATATGTTGTCTCATTAGCATGTGAACCTGGTTTGGACCATAGTGCTTTGCACATAAATATATTTTTTTATTTCACTTTGGAAAAATGTTCATTTTTTCATTCATTCATTCCTAAGAAGCTATTATGTGCTCAGGAAAATAAAGTGAACACGAATTAATTCCATAGAAGGTAGATAGTGATATTTCTTGACTCGAGACTCAGACATGCCCATGGAGAGCTGAAATTCATGTGCTTAAGCTCTAGATATTCTCAGATCTTGGCTCTCAGTCAACTCATGGAAATTATCAACAAATGTCTTCCAATTGGCAATCAGGCTTATGACATCATTAACATCATTCCAAATAGACCTGTAAAACAATTTTCCCAAGAGTAGCTTCGTAAAGACTCTGCTTTGAACATTCTGTATAGAATAAGGTAGGACTTGGAAACCCCTCCAGAGTGGTATGCCAAGTTGGTGACCTCAGTTCATATGGCATACTCAAGTGCATGTATAGGAAAGGTAGAGGTGAAAGTGGAGAGATGGGAATGGCGGGGGTGAGTGATCACATTGATTCTCTTAACAAGAAAAGTGGCAATGAACCATAACCCTTTGAACATCAAGGCAGCCAAGGACAATTCCTGCACAGTTGTGGCAAATTGCCCAGTCTACTGAAAATCAGCATACCAAACATCTTTTGGACACATGTAAAGGTTGCTGATTCCGAGAACAGACCCAATTTAGAGAAGTGAATCAATTGCAAGCAAAATGGGAGGGAAGAATAATTTACTGGCACACCTAAGGACAACTTTAAAATATGTTACATAATTCTTCTTGATTCAATCAACATTTATTAAGTATAAGCTGTGGACAAGTCTCTGTGTGAAGTGCAAGGATTACAGAGATGATATAAGATATACTCCTTTCTTCAAAGATCTTAGAGTCTTAAAAGGAAGACACACAAGTACACAAAGTTCAAATTTGAGGTATGATATGAATATACAAGGTGTCCCAAAAAGTCTTAGTGAAGTTTTAAGTTATTAGGAGATTTAAGTTATTAAAAGTTTAAAACTTCACTAAGACTTTTAGGGCACCATATATGTATATGAGAGTGTCTTAGTACGTTGTGTCTCTCTAATGTATGTACCATCCTCTCTTTTATATTATTACTCAAAAAAAATTGGAAAAAAATGTGGTCGTTATTGCTACAAAAAAAAAAACAATGGGAAAAATTTCAATAACTACCAACCAATATGTCTTCTCACCTTTACAAAATCTTTACATGAATAATCTATACATGTTTGAGGTTATCCTTGATGAAAGTGTGAGTAAGAAACAGGATATTCTTTTGCAAAGAATATTAGAATAGATCACAACTTTACAGTCATATAACTGACTAAAAAGTTGTAGGGAATCTAAAATTCTTTTTGATGACTAAAAAGGCATTCAATTTGTTAGAACAAAAGGCTGACTTAGAGTCTTTCCTTCCATAAGGCATATCCTATACATATATTAAAGATATACAAGATTCCTTGAAAGATTCAACAAATCCTCTGATTATTCATTTCAAGGGCAGCTCCTTTGAAGAACTAGAAGGTCTTTTGGTGTGTAACATGGAATATATTTTTCAGAATTTTTCTTTCCTTCCCTCTTTCATTTTTTTCTTTAAAAAATCATTTTCTTTGAAAGATAATCAGAACCAGCTGGCGGAACAAAAAGAAATTAATATGATTTTGAATTCAGGAAAACTTGAATTCAAATCTTGCTCCAGATATTTCCTCAGCTAAGTGATCAAGTCAATTAAGCATAAAGTTAAAAATGTAAGTGTAAAGTGAAGAAAATAAATAGAACTTACCTCCTGGGTTATAGAGAAGCTCAAATGAGATAATATTCAATTGTAAAATACTTAGCACAATTAAGTACCTATTAAGTAGGTACTTAATACATGCTCATTTGCTTCTTTTTTTATATAGGGTAGCTCTCTGGGAGGGAAGAGGGGAAATGAATACTGGGAGAAATTTTGTTGATGTATAAATAAAAATTATCAATGGATTTTTTTTTTAATTCCAAATGTGGGATAAAACAAGGAAATGAGTTCTTCAAAGGTATTTGACACCACTAAGGAGGATGTTCAGCATTAAGAATCCCATTGTAAAGGAAGACAGAGTTCCTATAAACAGTGAGGTCTTTCAGATGTCCCTCTTTGTAAGTGATGTACTAATTACTCAAGGCTAAGAATGTAGAACTTCTTCCATGAAGCTGGAAATCACAGAGTCTCACTTGCTATCTAGAGAAAACCCAGTAGATGAAGAAAGTCTAATGCCCAAACTATAATGGGCATTTGGATGGAGAGATTATAGAGTTAATGTGTGTGTGTGTGTGTGGGTGTGTGTGTGTGTATGTGTGTATCTTGAACAGACACTTCCAGTGAATAATTAGACTGGATCCAGCATTGGATAGCAGGAATAAAGCACATTCAATTGCATTTGGGAAAATGTGCAATGCTCTTGATGACTACAAGCAACTTTCTATAAGAAAAGTTCATCTAATTTTTTTTTTTGGTAATAAGTTTTAAGTGATTTTCCAAGGGTCACACAGCTAATAAGTATCTGAGGCTAGATTTGAACTTAGGTCCTCATGACTCCTGGGCAGGTGCACTATCCACCATACCACCTAGTTGCCCTTGAAAAAGAACTCATTTTCTTAATAGGTAGCTAGATGGTACAGTGGAGAGAGTGCTTTTGGAATCAGAAAGATTCAACTTCTTGCATTCAAATCTGGCCTCAGACACTTTCTAGCTTTGTGGAACCTTTGGGCAAGTCCCTTAACCCTGTCTGCCTCAGTTTCCTCATATGTAAAATGAGCTGGAGAAGGAAATGACAAACCACTCCAGTATCTTTGCCAAGAAAACCCCAAATGGTGTCATGCAGAATTGGAGAAGACTGAAACAACTCAAGAAAAAGCAGGCATAAATGTGGGTGTCCTAAACAGAGTTAGCCGAGTAAATGCAAATTCCCTTCATGCTGGGACACTGAAGCTAGAGTTTCCTAGGAGATTCAAGCCCCTGTTATCCTTCCAAAGTCATACAAGAAGTGCCATTTCTCTACAGGGCACCAAGTTCTTCTTGGAACTCTGCACTCTAGAGCACACTCATTGCTTTTCATCCCATTTTGGCAAATTGTTTGTTCAGTCTTATGTTGACCCCTTCTTCCCCCTCAAAAAGGCCTTTTATTCTTCCTATCTTCCACATTCATATGGAGGGTTGTTGGACACATAAATCTTTTCCCCCCTGTCTTCAGGCCAGCACTGTGCAGCCCTTTAGCTAGTCCACGATTAACCTCAAATAGCAGCTTCTCATCACTGTCACTCATCATCTACTACCCCCCACTGGTTGCCACCCATCCCCCCTTATTCCTGTTCTCTCCCTCCCTCCTGAATGCAGACAGTGAAATAAAAATAAGTCCTCTATAAAAGCTGCCTTTGTGACCGTTCACAAAACCTGCCATTTTGGTGGAAAACAAACAAACAGGAAAGAGGGGAAAAAAGATCCATTCATTTAAAAAGCCAGATGGGTTGGCATGTGTGGAGCCAAAGGGGAGAAAAGGACTCGACCTTGAATTTTCTCTCTCCTATGGTGGTGGGACTGTTTGAAGGCAAGGAGTAGTCAGGTAGGGCAAAAAGTCCAAAGGGGCTGAACAATTGGAGAGGGAGGGATAAAGGCAGGATTGTGGGAGGTGATCACAGTGATTAGTTCCACCTGAGTCAGGCTTTAAACCCAATCCATCCAGGGGTTTTGGTTATTATGTGAATGATGGGCCATTTAAACACATATTACCCTGTAAATCAACCTGTGGGTTATGTTCAATTTGTAACAACGAAAATACATCCTGCATATCGGATATTTACATTATGATTCATAACAGTAGCAGTAACACAGTTATGAAGTAGCAACGAAAATAATTTTATGGTTGGGGGTCACTACAACATGAGGAACTGTATTAAAGGGTCAAGGCATTTAGGAAGGTTGAGAACCACTGCTCTAGATGGCCCTGTGTACAAAGAATCTCATTCCTCTTCAGCAGGGGGCTGGCCCTCTGTTCAACGGAGTGTCTGTGTTTTGTGAGGAAGGTCCCTTTCAGTGCTGATAGTCCTTGCTACTGTGAAGACTGAACACTTCAGATATGACCACAATCGCCTATTATCAGTTACGTACAAGAATACAAACAGCATCTACAGTCTGAAACCTTCCTGAAGTTTCTCTCATTTCCTGTTCCTTCTAAAAGGAACTTTAAAAGACAGCACTGTGTATGTCATTGTGTATCTCTATGACACAACCCTAAACCTGCAGATAATTGAAGGAAAGACAACATACTCATTGTCTGGAGTACTTTAAAAGAGGGAATGGGGAGAAGACAACCATGAAAATGACTTCTGGGCTTGTTTTGACTGGTACCAAGGGTCAGAAGACCATTCAGTGCAAAGGTCAGAACACCAAGGATGGAATTCTGTAATTTTCAATGGTCATCACTAGAGTTGGTGAAGCTTTGCAACCCAGATGTACAGCTCTAGTCCACATCTAAGAATGTGAACATAAAACCACATATTTACCTGATATTATAATGTGTTTGTACCACGTCATGGATTGTGCCAGATGTCATTTTTTGCTTAGGGATGGTTGAGGACTTAGTAACAAAAGCTGATAAGTAGAAGACAATTCCTGTTGGCCATGAGTTTGGACATTATAAAAGATATTTTTTGTAAATATAATATTATGACATGTAAAAATTATTATTTACTTAATAACAAGACATTTATATGTGACAAAATGGAAAGCCACTGGACATGGAGTCAGGAAAAAACTGAAATTGGATTTTGCCTCAGACTCATGCAATCTTGTGTAATGGTAATGTGAATTTGAAGATCTTCCCTGACCCTTAATAGGCCAAATGTAATCATATAGAGCCTGTGGTAGGAGGAGTTTGCCAAATGAGTGAAGCAAGAAGGGTAGAACAGAGCTGAGAGGAAGCCGGGAGTCAGAGCAGTTAGAATGGAAGGAGGAGAGGATGCAGGCAAGGAGACATCTAGACTTGTGAGTGTTTGTGGGAAGGCTTTGGGATGGCATGACTTCCTGCAGAGATAAAGTATATTAGCTTCTTTGTTGCTATGATGGATTCAGTTTTCTGGGGTAGTTTTCTGGTGTTGGGATTTGGCTTTCTGGTATGTGAATAAATGTTTTGCTTCTGTTTTCTATATGGAGAGTCTGTTATTTTTGCAATTCAGAACTATGCCAGCATATTCATAGTTGTCATTGGTGCTGTGAATGTTGCCCTGGTGATACATCCCAGGCCAATCACTCAACCTCTGTTGGACTCAGTTTCCTCATCTGTAAATGTGGATAATAATAGCTCCTACCTCACAGGATCATTGTGAGGATCAAATGATAATGATACACGAAAGTAAAGTGCTCTGCCAACTTTAAAGCATTATATAAATGTTAGCTATTAAAATTACAATTATACTGCCTAGACCTATGATTTCATCTGTATACCTATGCCTAATGAGGAGCTTCCTCTATCAGAGGGTACCTTCTCAGTAAGGACTTTGTCTAGGATCACATAGGATGTGTAAGAAGGACTTGAACTAAGAGCAGCCCTCCAGTTACTTTATCATATTCTCTCTTGGGCACTTTTCTAGCACTTTGCCATTTGCAAAGCATTTTACGTTTCATTTGGTCCTCACAACAACTTCATAATAAGTGAGGTAGATATTACAGGAATTGTTATCACCATTCTATAATGAGGAAACTGAGACTTGGAGAGGGATAGTGACTTGTCCATGGTCACACACACATTAGAGGCAGGAGGCCTCCTGTGACAAACGTGGAAATATAAATGTAATCAATGACTGCTGTCCAAGTCCTTAGGAGCTGTTGCCAGTTCCTCTTCCTCCTCCTCCTCCTCCTACCACTACAAGTACTAATACTTCTGCTGCTACTGCTACTACTACTATTACTATTGCTACTGCTACTACTGCTACTATTATTGCTACTATTATTAAAACTACTAAAATAATGATAAAATATTGACATAGGGCTTTCAGGTTTTCGAAGCTCTTTGCAAATATCTCCTTTGATCCTTACAACACCCTGTAAGGTAGGTATACTTATCCTTATTTTACAGATGAGGAAGCCGAGGCAAAGAGAACTTGAGTGACTTGCCCAAGATCACACAACTACTAAGTGTCTGAGACTGGATTTGAATTAAGTTCTTCCTGACTGCACAGCAAGTACTCTGTGCACTGTGTTTTGTGTGTGAGGAATGGGGCTAAAATTATTATTTACGTTGTAATAAATAATAAAAGACCTCAGGATTTTTGAGGGGAAAGCAGGTGGACTCTAGTGTAGCTGTTCCAATGAAAGATTTTTAAATCCCTATTGACTGAAACATAGAAAGCATGGAAGTCGACGGGGAAAAGGAGAGAGAGAATGGAGCAAAGACTATTTTTTTCCCCAAAAGACCATGTAGGGCCAGTAAAAAAGCAGAGAGGAAAGGATCAGAGTGAAGAAGGCAGGGAAAAGAAAGGAAAGGGTATGGTGGTGGTGAGAAGCCTATATAAAATTTATTTTCAGAGGAAATTTACCACATACCCTGCAACACGTGGAGTTTCTCATGGAGCTGCTGGGTAGTGCTAGCTCAGTGTTTGGGAGGCTCTGAAGGAAAGTATGGGAGGTAAGAGGTATTAAACTAATTACCAAACTGAAGGTCTACAGAGTTGTGTTGACTTCATTACTGAATCTGGACAGTATACCAGCACCATGCCAGGAAACTGAACTGCTTCCATTTGAATTGTCTTAGGAAGATTCTGAAGGTCACCTGGCAGAATAAGGTACCAGACACTGAGGGTCCTTACTCAAACTAAATTGCCAAGTAGTCAAACTCTGCTTCAGAGAGTGCAACTCGGATGGGCTAGTCACATTGTTAGAATGCAAAATGTATGCTTGCCAAAAAGACTGTTTTATGGAAAACTCACACAAGGCAAGCATTCACATGGTGGTCAGAAGAAACAATACAAGGACACTCTCAAGGTCTCTCTCAAGAACTTTGGAATTGATTGTGTGACCTGGGAGACACTGGCACAGGACTGCTCAGCATGATGTGCCCACATCACAGTAGGCACTGTGCTCTATAAGCAAAGCAGAATTGAAACAGCTCAAAGGAATGCTTAAATAGCCCAAGTTTTAGAAAAGGTATTGAGCAAGCCATCAACAGACACTCTAAGAAAAAATCGGTAGGGCCAGATAAATTTACAAGTGAATTCCACCAAACATTGAAAGAACAATTGATTCCAATATTATATAAACTATTTGGAAAAATGTATGAAGTCCTATCAAATTCCTCTTATAACACAAAGATGGTGCTGATAGTTAAACCAAGAAAAGCCAAAATAGAAAAAGAAAATTATAGACCAATTTCCCCAAAGAATATTGATGCAAAAATTTTAAACAAATTTTAGCCAAGAGATTACAGCAATTTATCGTGAGAATACTATACTATAACTAAGTGGAATATATACCAGGAATGCAAGATTGGTTCAAAATTAGGAAAACTATTAGCATAAGTGACCATATTAATAACCAAACCAACAAATCATATGATTATCTCAATAGATGCAGTAAAAGCTTTTGACAAAATACAGCAACCTTTCCTATTAAAAACACTATAGAGCATAGGAATAAATGGAGCTTTCCTTAAAATGATAAGCAGCATCTATCTAAAATCATGAGCAAACATTATATGTAATGGGATAAGCTAGAAGCCATCCCAGTAAGACCAGGGGTGAAGCAAGGATATCCATTTATCATCACTATTATTCAATATTGTACTAGAAATTTCAGGTTTAGGAATAAGAGACAAAAAGGAAATTGAAGCAATCAAAATAGACCGGGGGGCAGACAAAACTATCACTCTTTGCAGATGATACTATGATACTTAGAGAATCCTAGAGAATCAACTAAAAAGCTTAAAATAACAATTTTAGCAAAGTCACAGGATATAAGATAAACCCACATAAAATCATTAGCATTTCTATATGTTACCAACTAAGCTCAGCAGCAAAAGATAGAAAGAGAAATTCCACTTAAAATAACTGGAGATAATATAAAATGTTTGGAAATCTACCTGCCAAGACAAACCCAGGAACTATATGAACACAATTACAAAACATTTTTTATACAAATAAAGTCAGACATGAACAACCAGAAAATATCACTTGCTCACGAGTAGACTGAACTAATATAATAAAAATGACAAATTAATTTACTTATTCAGTGCCATACCAATCAAACTATCAAAAATAATTTTATAGAGCTAGAAAAAATTTATCTGGAAGGACAAAAGGTCAAGAATATTATCAAGGAAATTAATGAAAAAGATGCAAAGGAAGGTGGCCTAGCCATACCAGTTATAAAACTATATTATAGGCAGTAATCATCAAAACTATTTGGTACTGGCTAAGAAATAGAGCGGTGGATCAGTGGAGTAGATTAGGTACACAAGATGCAGTAGCAACTGACTATAGTAGTCTTTTGTTTGATAAACCCAAGGACTCCAGCTTCTAGGATAGGAACTCATTATTGACAAAAACTGTTAGAAAAACTGGAAAACAGTATGCAGAAACTAGGCATAGACCAACATCTCACACTGTATACCAAGATAAAGTCAAAATGGGTACTTGATTTAGACATAAAGGGTGATACCATAAGCAAATTAGGAGACAAAGGAATAGTTTACCCATGAAATCTATCAAGAAGGGAAGAAGGTATGATCAAACAAGAGACAGATCATGTTATGAAATGTGAAATGGATAATTTTGAATACATTAAATCAAAAAGGTTTTGCACAAACAAAGCCAATGATACCAAGATTAAAAGGACAGCAGAAAGATGGGAAACAATTTTTATAGGAAGTACTTCTGATAAAAGTCTCATTTCTCAAATATATACAAAACTGAATCAAATTTATAAGAATGTAAGTCATTCTTCAGTTGATAAATGATCAAAGGATGTGAAGAGGCAGTTCTTAAATGAAGAAATTGAAGCTTTCTATAGTAATATGAAAAAATACTCTATATCACTATTGATTAGAAAAATGTAAATTAAAACCACCTCACACCCATCAGATTAGCTAATATGACAGAAAAGGAAAATGATATATGTTGAAGAACATGTGGGAAAACTGGGACACTAATGCATTGTTAGTGGAGTTATGAACTGATCCAACCTTTCTAGAGAGCAATTTGGAACTGTGTCCAAAGGGCAATCTAACTGTGCATACCCTTTGATCTAGCAATACTACTACTAGGTCTATATCTCAAAGAGATCATAAAAAAGGGGAAAGAACACATGTGTACAAATATTTCTAGCAGCTCTTTTTGTGGTGGCAAAGAATTGGAAATTGAGGGAATGCCCATCAATTAGGGAATGACTGAACAAGCTGTGGTATATGAATATAATGGAATACCATTATGCTATAAGAAATGATGTGCAGGTGGATTTCAGAAAAACCTAGAAAGACTTACATGAACTGATGCTGAGTGAAATGAGCAGAACCAGAACATTGTACACAATAACAGTAATACTGTGATGATCAACGATTGACTTAGCTCTTCTCAGCAATACAATATCCAAGATAATTCCAAACGACTCATGACACAAAATGCTAGCCACTTTCAAAGAAAGAATTATGGAATCTAAATGCAGATTGAAGAATATCATTTTTGCTTTGTTTTGTTGTTCTTTGTGGCTTTTTTCTTTTGTTCTGTTTCTCCTTTCACAATATGTATAATATGGAAATATGTTTGCATGATTGCATATATATAACCTATATCAGATTGTTTGCTATCTTGGAGAGGAGGTAAAAACTATCTTTACACGTAATTGGGAAAAAATAAAATGCTATTTACAAGAGAAAAAGAGAGGAGAGAGGGAGAGAGAGAGAAGAGAGAGAGAGAGAGAGAGAGAGAGAGAGAGAGAGAGAGAGAGAGAAAGAGAGAGAGAGAAGAGAGAGAGACAGAGACAGAGACAGAGACAGACATAGAGACAGAGACAGGGAGATCTCCCCAAAGAATTAGTACAATGGTCAACAAATAATAGTTGTTTAATAAATGTTTTTTAATTTGTTGCTGACTTTGCTGACTCCTTGAATGCAGCAAAGTTAAGCTAGTTCATCACTTCTAGCCACCACGCTAATTGCTTTCCATTGGGTGTAATCATGATGGATGGTACATTAATGCGCTTATTAAATTTTGCCAAATGTTGTTCACTTGAAATGGTATTTTAAAAATTGAATTTAAAAATCCATGAACTATACTCTCTGATAGATCTTAATTAAGTGTAAAATAGAGAATGCTCCTACTTCTAAAATCAGACCCAAATGCTATCCTTGTCAAAAGGATACTAGCTAAAGTGAGTATAAGTACCCTTCATTATAAGGCAACTTAATATATGGATTCTTTCTCTAGTAATCAATAAGGTATATGATAATGCGTTCCCTAATTACCCATGTGAAATTTGCAAATATAAATCAGAGTGGAAAAATATATCAATTCATGATCCTATAATTTATTTCATGATAATCCAGGTCCTCTTAAAAAAGTGAAGGAGATAGGCACCTGGCAAATATTGGCAAAGAATAAGGGGTGTGTTGCTAGCTCTGTACACACTATACATGTGGATCTTTACCCTCATCACATGAGATCCATCATCCATTGAATTTATCTGTTTAGTTTTGTTGTTGTCATTGTTTTGTGATTTTTCTTAAAAACAAAGAACTTCCACTTTATAAGTGCTTTGAACCATTACAACTCAGGAGTTAAGAGGCGCCTTACAGGTCATCTCTTTCAGCCCACACATAAAATCTGAATACTTTTAAGGCACTACTTCCAGACTTGACATTTTCTAAACATTGCCAATGTTGCAAGAGTATTGACAAAGATAATAAGATTCATAAGACAGAATTTTGTTTTATAGATGCCTTTTAAAGCATTTTTTTAGTTCAGTTCCCATTTGCTGGCATAAATAGCTGGTTTGAATAGTTCTGTTGGAGCACTTTCAATCAGTCAATTTCTATAGTCTCCTCATCATAGACTCACTTTCTGACCATTTTCTTTCCACTGGAAACTTGGATTCCACCCCACTTACCCACTGATAGATGAACCTTTTGCCTTATCTTGCTTAGAATTTTCTACACCACTACCATTAAGAATTCTCTCCTCATCATGGCCACTGCACATGCTCTCTTTTCTTCCATTCCTCCCCTTACCTATTCTCCTTTATGTGTTTTCTTCCCCCATTAAAATGTAAGATATTGGAATGTACAACTGCCTTGTGTGTCTTTTGGTGTTTGTTTGTTTTTTGGTATCCCCAGTGCTTAAAACAGTTCCTGGCACAGAATAAACCCTTAATAAACATTCACACCCCCTCTCTCTTCCTTCCTTCCTTCCTCTCTCTCTCTCTCTCTCTCTCTTTCCATCCAGCAAGTCATCTATTCATCTATCCATCTATCTATCTATTTATCCATCTATCTATCTATCTATCTATCTATCTATCTATCGTATCCATGTATTTCTCTTCTAATATGATGTGTTGATTTTGAGCTTACTTTAGCAATAATGATATGACTTCACAGAAAGCTGATTCAGAAATTACTTCCATATTGTTGACCATTGAGATGTTGAATGACTTGTCCAGGCTCACACAGTTAGTATATATTCAAGGTCTTCTGGTCTAAGTTCTGCTCAATATACACTATGCCAAGCAACAGGTCAATTTTGTGCCTGCTATTATTTGGTGTGTGCTAGGCCTAGAACCTCTTGTTTCTTCTTGAAGAGAACATTCATAGAACCATAGATTTATGAAGGTCTAGAACTAGGGGCTTAGTCCAATCCCCACATATTACAGATGAGAAAAAGACTGATGCCCAAAGAGCGTAAGTTCTTTAGAAAGGACCCACAAGTTGTAAGTGATTTAATCAGAATTCAAATGGATGTACCCTGACTGGAAATCCAAATCTCTTTCCACTACAACATGACATCTCCCAATGATTTATAGGTAAAAGGTTTCAATGTTGTCCACAAACCTTTGGCTTCATACCTTTGTTAATCACGACCTATATGTTCCAATCCATTATTCAATGCCCCATTTTGCTTTGAAGTCACAAAATAGTAATGTGTACTTCGATTTAATTTGAAGTTTTTGGTTAGTCCTTCACATAATTATATCTATTCTTACCTCCCTACAAGTTGGATGTCTCTATATTTACACCCTTCATGTAGACATAGGTTAGTCACATGGAAAACATAATTTCATTTTAAATTAATGAATGATACACTCAACTCCTTCTTTGTGAGATACAAGATATTTTGTTTGAATATCTTGTATATAGAATACTTGAGTGGTTGTCAAGTATTTATTAACATCTGCCATGTGCTAGCACTTAGGTGGTACAGTAGATAGAGCACCAGGACTAGTAGGGAGGACCAGAGTTCAAACAGAATGTCAGACACTTACTGTGTGACCCTGGGCAAGTCATTTAACCTTGTTTACCTCAGTTCCTCGTCTATAAAATGAACTGGAGAAGGAAATGGCAAACCACTCCAGTATGTTTGCCAAGAAAACCCCAAATGAGGTCATGAAGACTTGGACCCAACTGAAATGACTGAACAATAAACAAGAGCAACAAAATTATGTGCTAGGTCCAATGAATAGAAAAACAAAAAAATGAGCAATCTTTGCATCCAAAGAACTTATATTCTGTTCCAGCTTTTTATCATTTTTAATGGAGGTTAGCTTACATGACGCCATTATTTTCAAGATGGTTTTTTTTTTCTTTCTGTACTTATGACGATCACTGTAAGGATGATCAAGAATCACACTTGAAAGGATGCTTCTTGTTGCCCTTGGTGATATCAAAATCAATTTGGTCTGATTCTTTTTTTAAACCTCTCCAAGGAAAAACCGTAAACCACCATTCCATTTAGCTTCAGGTACTCTTTATGCACTAGTTTCAATTGCAGAGAATGAAACATCTGATCTGAATCATTTCTTCCAAGAGTAGATCAGCTTGTCAATGACTGGACAAGTGGCTCACATTTAGAAAACCCACAGTTAAACTAATGTTGATAAATAGGATAAAATCACAAACCTTGTGATTCTTAGCACACTTCACTATCATTCTGCTTCTGTCACTACAGATCCTAAGAGGAACCTAAGGGACTAAGAGTGATTGTATATTTTGTTTTGTTTTATAACTTGCTATGATCAAAGAGCTCATCAGTTAGTGGTCAGAGTTTAATTCTTAATTATTATTAATTATTATCACATAATTAATGAGCTTTTCTATACTCAACTAACCTGTTACTTAGCATAGTATATACAGAACAGAACCCAGAAAACCCAGGTTCAAGTCCTACTTCTGAAATACATTAGCTGTGTGACCTTGGACAAGTCATTCAGCATCTCAATAGTTTTTATAAGAGTTTCTACTTTGGGAGTTCCCTATTGCCTTCTCTGTCCTTCTGATGATGCTATATACTTGTGAACCATTTTGTTGTTCAGTCATTTCAGTCATGTCTGACTATTCATTACCCCATTTGAGGTTTTCTTGGCAAAGATACTGGAATGGTTCGCCATTTCCTTCTCTTTCTCACTTTACAGATGAGGAGACTGAGGCAAATAGGGTTAAGTGACCTGCCTAGGGTCACACCGTGAGTGCCTGAGGCTGGATTTGAACCCAGATTCTTCCTGACTCCAAGCCTGGCACTCTATCCACTACAATACCTAAATGCCCTTTTTGTGAATCATAGTATACCATGTCACCAACCAAAATCAATCACAAAGAATGCATGAATAAATAAATGAGAAAGCACTTAATAAAATGCTCACTGTGTGCTAAGCACTGGAGATACTAACAGGAAGGCATTCTGTAAGCCCCAGGAGTTGACATTCTAATGAGAGAGACAATAAATTGGTTTCAGCTGTAAGTCAGATGGAAAGGTGCTGTTCTTTTTGGAATGCATCATTTCCACTGATAAAATCACATTTGTCTTTAATGTTAAACCATGTGACAATTTCAAGGACCTTGGTGGCTAGGACTTTTTATCTAGGTCTTTAGTATTCTAGCTGGGCAGAAGGACTCATCTGGACAAATTCCCACAGGGATTGTTTACTGGGAAGATGCCTTTAGGGGCTGTACTGAAAGCAGGACTAGGGTTCTGGGGAACTCTGCTCTTGGGCTTACCTACTTGTGGATGGCGATTGGACAGTGGTAGTGAGATAGGTGGGCTCCTTCTCTGCAGACATTAATACCCTCTGTGTGAGTGTCAGGGACCAGATTGGAAGCAGGACTGGTGGGCTGATGAAGGGAAGACATATCCATTCCCCTGGCTTAGATTTCTGGGGTGCCTCCTTCAGGTTTTTGGGAAATGTGGCTGTGGAGATGCTGCTGCTAGTTCAACTCACCTAGTACGTATCTCTTCCTGTCTCTCACTCAAGGTACTTTGCTGTTTTAGCCATGCTGGCCTGCTTGCCTACTGTGTGAGAGTAATAGCGCTAGGCATACAAAGAAAAATAAATGAAACAGCTCCTCAATACAGCTCTATTAGAGAAGACAACATATATAATTATATATAGTATATAAACAAATATTACAAATACACATGCAATTGTGCATATTATATATACATATTTTATATATATTTTATACAACTGTGTATAATATATGCACATATATACATATTTTATACATATTATACATACATATTTTAGACATTTTGTACATATTTTAATATGTACATAATAACACACATTATATACATATTTTATACATTACATGCATATTATATATACATGTTTTATACATATAATTAGTATGTATAATAGCTATGTAGTGTGACTATACATATATTAAGAGAGCTTGTATGCACACACATAGACACACATACATACATACATACATACATACATACGTACGTACCAAACACACTGAGTGGACCCATTGCAGTGGATTTATGGCAACACATAAACAAGAATCCTAATGGAGGAAATTATGTGTGTGGGTGGCCATCTCTACCAAGGGAGACAATACCCAAGAGATGACAGATCTGCTGAAGTATTTGTTCCATGTATCCAGGGATACCTACCTTCAGGGCATCAGCCTAGTTCTTAATATTCAATGAAAAGGACAATGGCCTCTTTTTATTTCTTATGGAGACATCTTTTTCTAGGGCTTTTTTTGTTGTTGTTGTTGTTGTCTACCTTATCCTCCTTGCCTATTATAAGGAAAATATTTCTTTACTCTATTGCCAAAGAGCCTAGATTTTATCAATGTGTTTATAATGAGGCAGACGGTTTACTCTGTAGTAGACTTTATAAGTTTATAACTTGTTAACTTACAACTTTTATAAGTTAAGACCAAAAAGTAAAAATTGTTACCTAGGGACCAACCTTCTGACAATGTATCTCTCTGAATTTATCTAAACTAGTGCTTTGACAATGACAATGATAAGTATTTATTAAGTAATTACTATATGGCAGGAACTATGTATTTGGGATACAAAGAAAGATCTAAAACATGGTCCTTGCCTTCAAGAAATATGAGGAAGTCAATCTGCCAGCAACTATAGATATGTATAATTTATAAAGGGTAAATGAGAGATAGTCTCAAAGCAAAAACACTATCAAACTGAGTGGTGTTTGGGGCAGGTAGTGGTCTCTTGTAGAAGGTAACATTTGACCTGAGTCTTTTTTTTTAATTTTTAAATCAATTAATTAATTTTCTTGTTTACATCATTCACTTCCATGAGATTTTGAGTTGCAAATTTTCTCCCCATCTTTCCCCTACCCAACACCTCAAAATAGCCACCCCACTGTATCACCCCTCCCCCAATCTGCTCTCTCCTATGTCCTCCCACTCGCCCCTCTGACTTTCTGGTAGGTTAGTATGTATCTCCCTACCACAGTGCCTGTATTTCTTAATTTCCAGTTGGATGTAGTTAATTTTACATATATATATATATATACACACACACACACATACATACATACATATATATACATACATACATACATATATATACATACATACATACATACATATATATATGTATATTTTAACATTTGAGTATAGAACTTTAAATTCTAGATTCTTTCCCTTCCTCCCTTTTCACCCACCCCCACTGGAAGGACAAGCAATTAAATACAGGCTGTACATGTGTAATTATGCAGAATATCTCCACAGTGGGCATATTGTAAGAGGCTGATTATATGTCCCTCCTTCCTATCCTGCCCCCCCTTGTTCTGTTCTCTACCCTGTTCCTGTCCCTGTCCCTTTACAGAAGTGTGTACTTCCAGCAGCTCTCCTCCCCACCTTGCCCTCTCCTCCATCATCCCTCTTCTCATCCCCATCCCCCCTACTCTCTTGTGTGGCAAAATACTCAGTTTAGAGTTTATGTCATTCCTTCCCTAAGACAAATTCAATGAGAGTAAGGTTGACCCTTTCCCTTTTGTCTTCCTGTTCTTCTTGACCATTGCAACAATTATCCCTTGTCTCTTCTGTATGAGATGATTAGCCCCATTCTGTCTCTCCCTGTCTCCTCTCATTCTAATCCTCTCTCACCTCAGAATTTCACCTTTTAGAGTATCATCCCTTCCTATTCAATTGATCCTGTGCCCTCTATGTAACCATGTGTACACATACTCAGATATGTGTCTGTATACATATATAAACTCTCCTATATAGAGATATTGTATGTATATGTATACATACATTTGTTTCCCTTCACCTATCCTCATATTGAGAAAAGTTTCATAAGTTACAATTATCGTTCTTCCATGTTGGTATATAAATAGTTTAACTTTGATAAGTTCCTTATGATTTCTTTTCCATGTTTACCTTCTTATGCTTCTTGTATTTGAGTGCCAAATTTTCTTTTCAGTTCTGGTTTTTTCAGCAAGAACGTTTGAAAGTCCTCCACCTCACTTAATGACCATATTTTCCCCTGGAACATTATACTCAATTTTGCTGGGTAGGTGATTCTTGCTTTTAATCCTAGCTCCCTTGATCTCCAGAATATCATATTCCAGGCCTTCGATCCCTTAATGTAGAAGCTTCTAGATCCTGGGTTATCCTAATTGTGTTTCCACAGTACTCAAATTGTTTCTTCTTGGTAGCTTGTAATAATTCCTCCTTGTTCTGGGGACTCTGGAACCTGGCTATAACATTCCTATGAGTTTTCTTATGGGGATCTTTTTCAAGAGGTGATTGGTGAATTCTTTCAAGTTCTATTTTGCCCTCTGGTTCTAAAGTATCAGGGCAATTTTCCTTGAGAATTTCTTGAAGGATTCTTTCTAAGTTCTTTTCAGGTAGTCCAATAATTTTTAAATTATCTCTCCTGGATCTATTTTCCAGGTCAATGGTTTTTTCAAGGAGATATTTCATATTGCCTTATATTTTTTCATTTGTTTGGATCTGTTTAATACTATCTTAATTTCTCATAAAGTCATTTGCTTCTGTTTGCTCCATTCTAATTCTGAAGAAATTATTCTCTTCAGAAAGCTTTTGAAATTTTTTTCTCCATCTGGCAAATTTGTCTTTTTAAGGCATTCTTCTCCTCATTGGCTTTTTGGGGCAGTTTTGCCATTTGAGTTAATCTGTTTTTTAAGGTGTTATTTTTTTCAGTCAGGTTGTTGACTCTCTTTTCATGATTTTCTTGCATCATTCTCATTTCTCTTTCCAATTTTTTCTCCACTTCTCTTATTTGGTTTTAAGCTGATCTATGGCTTGTAGACAATCTTCATGTTTTTTGGAAGATTTTGGTGTGGGAGTTCTGACTGTGTTGTCTTCATCCTGTTCCATACTTTGATCCTTTTTGTCTCCAAAGAAGGAATCTAAAGTTTGGTTGCTGTTTTTTACTTTGCTGCCTTTGCCTGCTCGTGTTGCTAGTGAATTAACTTTGTTTTTTTAGCTTTGTGGAACTCTGCTTCCAAAGGAGTAAGCTCTGTCCCAAATTGCTGGGGTTTTTGCAGCCACTGGAGATATTAGGAGGCCGCTGTAGCCCCCACCAGCTTTGGCTCACTGAAAACGCACCCCAGGATCACCTCCCAAGACCACGATCTGAATCCAGACCACTCAATGCAAGAGCACTTAGCCTCTGAACAATTGCTTGGTCCCCCTGCAGTCTGTAGGCCGGGAGCTCTGAAGCAGCCATGTGGAGGAGGGCTGCAGGGCTGCCACTTCTACAGCTTCCTTGTCCTGGAGGCAGTTTGGCTGGACTGCTTTTCTCCCCCAAATTTAGCTGAGTTCCACTGACCTTTCACTTAGTCCTTGTTTCTTATGGCTTGATAATTCTGGAAACTGCCACAGCTACCGCTGATGCACTCTCCTGAAGGCTCCAGCTACTGCTCATCCTGGCTGCCTCGGGGCCAAGCTGCAGTTTCAGGCTGGGCTGTTTTTGGCTCCCAGCATGCTGTGATGAGCCCTTTTTGCCAAGCTGCCTTCATCAGGAGGTGTATTTTTGTGAGTTTGCAGCCTAAAATTTGTTTAGAGTCATATATTATGGGTATTTGAGGTGGCTATGTGGAAGCTGTGGTACCTTGCTGCTTCTACGCAGCCATCTTTGCTCTGCCCCCCTGTATTCCCTTGAGCTGAGCCTTGAAGAAAGAAGTAAGGGAATCCAGGAAGTAGAGGTGAGAAAGGGGAGCATTTCAAGCATGAGGGACAAGCAGTGAGAATAACCCAGAGTTAAGAGATGGGAGATGTAGTGTCATGTTTGAAAAATAGCAACGAAGTCAGTTGTTGGCTCATAGAATATAAGAAGGAGAAATAAAGGATAGAAAGGTAGGAAGGAGTCAGGTTCCGAAGGGCTTTATGCTCTTTTATTTTTTCTCTGCCATATTGGCATCTCCCACCCCCACCCTGGCTGAAGGGCTATAATAGTCAAACAAGTGATTTATATCAGAAAGTAATAGGGGAGAAAACTAAGTGCCTAGAAGCCTTTCCAGAAGGCAGGAGTTACCAGAGTTTGCTCTCTGTGGGCATAGCAGGAGTATTCTGCTTGAATTTTTACCAGAGTAAACTAGTTGAGAAAAGAGGAGCTAAATGAGAAGGTATCTTATTTTTATTGATTTCCTATCTTATAAACCTCCCATAGTAGGGCAGGCATGTATCCAGATCTCTTCCCTTAGGAGATGCTATTGTGCTGATTGATGCTGAGTAGAACTGAGTCATACTTCTCTACTGCTGCCCCACTCCTCTCCTCCACCCTACAATGTGCAGAGAAACCTCTCTGCAGAGGTGAAATTGAGGGTGGTTACTATTTTAGGTGCCACCTGGTGAGAAAAGAAACGTCAAGATTGACGATGCTCATATTCCAATGGTAGGGGCCAGAGGAGGAAGTGCATACTCCTCCTTTCCTGTAGTAGTCTAGTAGGTGAAATTTTCTACCTTTTATAGGTAACCCTCACAGAACCTGGCTAAAGCATCATCTTTTCATTAACTTGGGTGTTAGAAGAAAGAAAATATATATCTGTAAAATATCGTTATGTTTCTTAAATCAATCAGATACCAGCTGTTGGACTTTGGGGAAGTCATTTAACCTCTGTTAGCCTTGCTTTTCTCAATTGTAAAATGGGAAGAATAATACACCTATGTCTCAGGGTTGTTGTGAGGATTAAATGAGATAATATTTGTCAAACACTTAGTACAGTACTGGCACATAGTAGGCACTATATAAATGCTAAGTATCATTTACTATTCTTATTATATAATAAATGACATTAGGAAATTCCATTCTTTAAAAGCTTACATTTATATTTAAAACTTTAAGTGCAAACAGATATTGAGAATCCCAATTAAAGCTGCTGCTAGGGGAAGATAAAGAAACTACATAGATATGTATCTAAGATATTACTTTTGTGAATGTACATTTTTTTAATTGCAAAAAAATTCTACTGTCTATAATATGTACCTATTTGTTTTGCAATTATGCAAGCCTATTATGCACACTTAACACAAGGGAGGTCAATTTTCAAATTTCACTGGAGTGAACTAGTGCCTAAACCCAAGTCTCATTCCAATCTAGATATTATTAAATGACTTGGATTGAGTTGTTGTTGTAATTGATTTGTTTATTTACTTTTAGTTTACAAGATTCAGTTCCACAATCCTTTGAGTTTCAAATTTTCTCCCCTTCCTCTCCCCACCCCCCATGATGGCATGCAATCAAGTACAGGATCTGCAAATACTTTCACATTGGACATTAATCTGGTTGTATAGAAGGATTGTAACCAATGGAGTGAACAATGAGAAAAAAGAAAGAAAACCAAATATGAAAAAGAATGATAGCATGTAGATTGCCTCAGTCTCCATTTAAACTCTGTTCTTTCTAGATCCTTTTGTGAATTTAGATTTCTCCTTCCATCCTCAGACTTATAGAGTTGTCTTGTAACTCTATGTTGCTGAGAAGAGTGCAGTTTATTAAAGCTGGTCATCACACATACAATGTGTCTGTGATTAT
>CM053580.1:149145460-149160239 GCA_028627135.1 Pseudochirops cupreus
TGCAATAAATATTTTTGTACATATGGGTCTTCCTCCCACTTCTATGATCTCTTTGAGATACAACCCCAGAAGTGGTATTACTGGGTCAAAGGGTATGCAATTATTTATAGTCCTTTGGGCATAGTTCCAGATTGCTCTCCAGAATGGTTATATCAGTCAGTTCACAGCTCCACCAACAAAGCATTAGTGTTCCAATTTTTCCACATCCTCTCCAGTGTTTGTCATTTTCCTGTTTTGTCATCTTAGCCAATCTGACTGGTGAGATATGGTACCTCAAAGTTGTTTTGATTTGCATTTCTCGAATCAATAGTGAGTTGTTGTTTAGGTCGTTTAACCCTGGTGAATATTTCAACAATATCACCTGGACTTTCTCTAAACCAAGTTGAAGCCAAGGAAAATATATAAATGAGATTGTTCTTCATGTTAAGAGTCAGAGAAAGATAGACAGAGAGAGACAGACACAAAGGTGAACAGAGAGAGAACTTTCCATATGGGTTCATGGTTAAGTCTAAGGTTCTTGACATGAGTTCAATTGCATTCTTCCCAATTTGCATGATCTATGCCTTCAAGACTAACAAAAATCATCTTATCCTTGTTTGGAGACAAAACTCATTATACATATAGAAAATAAGTAAAGTTTAACGAGAGTAGTAAACTCCCAGGGTAAACAATGCCAATTTACTAGACATGGTGATGAAGTTGGGGGGGAGGAGAAAACAGAGAGTGGAATACATTTACCAGATTCCAGTAGCATCAAGAATTAGGAAAACTGTAAAATTCCCTGCAGGGAGATCACTCCTTTAAGTGGATTAGTAAGCCAGACAAGGCTGCAACTGCTTATGATTACTCTCAGTAGCATTCTCAAGGTAGAAACACCCTTTACTTGCAATCAACATGGTTCTGAACCTCCTAGGAACCCTCTCCTCTCCACAGAAGTGAAAAGTTCCAGTATTTCCATTTGTCTTGAGTCATCTTTCTCCTCCTATGATTCTTCAGGTCCTTTTCCATCTGGAAAAAAACCCAACCAAATAACAAACCGTGTGTGTGTGTGTGTGTGTGTGTGTGTGTGTGTGTGTGTGTATATGTATATGTGTGTATATATATATATATATATATACACACACACACACACATATATGTGTGTGTGTATACACATATATACCCGTATATATAATGTGATATATCTTATACATAACAAATAGCAAAACATATAGATACGTGTGTGTGTATACACTTAAAAAAAATCGTACCTTCCTCCTTGCTAATAAGGTGATATACCTACGTCTGAGAAGCTTGATGACACAGTGGATAGAATGCTGGGCCTGATGCCAGGAGGACCTGAATTTAAATCTGACTTCAGACATTTCCTAGCTGTCTGACCTTGGACAAATCTTTTAGCCTCTGTCTGCCTCCGGTCCCTCATCTGTTAAATGGAAGCCATAACAGCCTCCTAGAGCTGTTATGAGGATCAGACAAGATGTTTGCAAAGTGCTCAGCACGATGTCTGACACACAGCAGGCATTTAATAAGGGCTTCTTCCTTCCCCCTCGATGATAACGTTCTGTGCAAATATTCCCCAAATGTTCTAAAAACTACAAAATTCTCAGGGGATTAATCTTATTTCGCGTGTTCAGCTCACACACACATTGTGACCCTGTTACGTCATTGGTCCTCTTCAGAAGTGAAGGATAAGCAATGACATGTGGTAAGATGTCATAATGTGATGTCTTCACTTGTGATAGGGAAAGCTAATTTGTCTCATTAGGAAGATTATATGCATATAATGCATACGTATTATATGTATGTATATGTGCAAATGTCATAGAAATGCAAATAGAAATCTGCATGAATACATACACACATATGTGCGGGGTCATAGGATCATAGGTTTGGAGCTGTAAAGGACTTTTCAAGGCATCTACATGCTCAACAGCAGATTGCAATGGCTTCAGGCAAGCCACTTCTCCTCGTCCCCTAGCTTCTTCATCTGTAACACGCATAGATGGAGCCAGGTGATGCCTAAGGTCCTTCTAACTTTGACATTCTGTGAGCTCTGTGAACTCTAAGGCTCTAAGCTGTCCCAAGATTAGCCACTTTAATCTTTTCTTTTGCCGCAGTTCTATTGACATCAGAAGTGGAAATGGTCTGTGAGGGAATGTGAATCTAGTCCTGGGGGTGCGCTGTCAGATCCTTCTTTCCCAAACACTTCCTTGTTCTTTGTCTACCCTGTGATCCTTCCCAAACAAAGAGTTATTCTGAATTCAAGCTAGACTGAGCTCCCCATTATGTTGCAGCCGCTGGACTCCAGCATGGCCTCAGAAATTCCATGTTCAGGAGGGAAGGATGGAAAGAGGTAATTAGGAGACAGGGCCTGGGGATAGTTGGGGAAGAATACTCTTGTTGTATGAAGCAGATTTTCCTCGTTTTTTTTTTTTTATTTCTCTTCTCCACCCCCATCCTTCTTGATCCCCTCACTGGATTTCTACCATCTACACCCCCTTTCATCTTTGTAAATAAATAGCCAAGAAGGAACCTAAGTCTAGGGTTTGGATGCATTTGGAATTATTAAGTTGTTTGGTTTGGGCTTTTTTCACTATGAAGGCAGAGCCCTAAGAATACCTGTGTCAAAAAAGAGATGTCTAATGGTTTCCACAGACCTAACTACTATTTGAAGAGCACATCCTCTGCTTCATAGCAGACATTCCAGAGACTATACAGCTGAGCTCTCCTCTTCCCATTTGTGTGAAAAGTGCCTGCCAAACAATACATCTATGCAGGTCCTTCCCCTTTGGAATCAAGGGCCTCCAATTACTTTTAAATTTATATCCTACCGTCTTATAAATAACTAATTTTTGCCTGTGTATGCTACAACATGTTAACACCAACTAGAAAGTGAGGCAGGCCAGACAAATAGCAAGAGTAAGGGATAATTGATGGATAGCCTGCCCATCACATTGGCATTCATGGAATGTTAAGAAAGCCTAGAGGTAACCTACTTTCATGGGAAATGGATTTAAGAGGGAACAATACATATATATTTAAAAGAGTATGAAAGTCTAAATTTAGAAGAAATAAATTGGCAGGGGCATAGGGAGGGGAGAGAGGACAAGGGAGGGATCTTTAGAGGAGAGGGTGAGGGAATAGGTAAATAGGGGTATAGAATGGTGTTTAGATTTATGGGAATGGGAGAATAAGGAAGGAATCCTTGGATGGGGGGTAGGCAAGTCATATGAGGGTAAGGTAGTGGGTAGAAGTAAAGTAGAGGAGGCAGGAGGGATGGGAAACGAGATATAATCATAAATAAAAAACGAAGATTAGGAGTACAATATGTTTGAGAAAGTATATGTCTTTCTATGTATATGTATATATGTCTATGTAAATATCTATAGCTATAAAGAAACATATCTAAACTTTATTGTAGCTTTCGGGGGAGGGTTGGGGGAGAGAAAAAAGAACAAAGTAAAAAAGTGCACAACAGAGAACAAAAGAAAATTCACAAAGAAGCAAAGAAAAGATGGACAATTCTCAACACAACAAATATTATTTGTCACATAGGTTTTCTTGAAATGAAAATCTGTTGTTACATATTTTGAATCCTATCTTATGTTCTGCAATGCACACAACATGCTTTTTTTCTTTCTAAATTTGTATTTAAGTTCTAATATTTAAGTTTACGATATGTTTTTGTTTCTTTTATCTATTCTGTATTTGTGTTCTGGCATTTGAGTCTAAAACAAAATTTAGGGGAAAAAAGCAAAGAAAACCTAGAGGAAGGCTACAAGCACATTGAGAGGAGAGTCTGTGGAGGATTTATGGGTGAGCAACCAAGAAGGTAACTTTTTTGCTGAACTCCTAAAAACTTAACTCCTAGACAAGCAATATTTAAGAAAACAGATTTATACAATTTTCACGTATTGCTTGTCTCAGAGACTAGAGAAAAGAGTTCCAGTCTTTTGGCGTTTCTAGGACCTGCCTGTCCCCTTTCCATTAACACTCTCCCTCTATCTTGCAAGATGAGAAAGAGTGGTTTTCCTCTGTACCAGTGGAGGTGGCACCCACAAGTGATGAGACCTATTGAAGAAGTATTTAAGTTGCTCATAATGATCTAGCATTTTAGTTAAAATAACTTCTTCCCTTAAAAAAATCTTACAGGGTACTAGTAATCTTTTTAAAGCTTATTTTTGTTGATACAAACATTGACACATTCATTTTCACATCACCTTTATTTCATAATATATCCCTTCCTCTCCCCCAAGGGACAAGCCAATCTTTATGATTAAAAAAGAGAAAACAATCAATTCAGGAATACTCACATCAACCATGTTTGACAGTATGAAAGATATTCCATATCCATGGTCTCCCACATTTTCTCAACTCTTCTTCAAGGCCAAGCTTAGTCATCATTACTTATAAAGCATCCAGTTTCTTTCGATTTCTAAATTCTATTTTTATTGTTGTTCCTTGTTCTATTTATGTTGTTCTACATCAGTTCATATAAGGAATACCTCTCCAAATTCTTCATATTTGGAATGTAACTTATCTGTATCTTACCCAAGCGGGGTAAGGGAAAGGGAAAGGGAAAGGGAAAGCCATGTGTTATGTGCAGAGTATGAGGAAGGCAGTGTAACTTTAGATGAGCAGAGAGAATGCTGATGTGATGCTAGAAACCTGTGTGTAGAGTTGAGTTGGTGCCAAGGCTTCTCGGAATACAAACACTCATGGTTCCAGAAATTCTCTAAGAGACAAACACGTGAAAATACCTTCATTACTATAGATATGTAGCAAAAATTGTCCCCTCAACATGTCCCTGATTTCTACCTTGCCTCCCCAGAAACTGTAAGAAAAAAACTTCTTAGACAGTAACAGGTTCATTCTTGTAGTTATGCTGTGCTTCCATCTTGTTCTCATCTCAAGAGCTTATTCACAGGGAGTGGCTAGGTGGCCCAGTGAATATAGTACTGGCCTTGGAGTTAGGAGGACCTGAGTTCAAATCCAGCCTCAGACACTTAACACTTACTACTTGTATGACCTTGGGTAAGTCACTTAACCCCAAATTGTCCTGCCTTCCCCCCTCCAAAAATAAAAAAAAAATGCAAATTTAAAAAAGAGCTTATTCACTTGTGTATATTCTGATATATCCTAATATGCCGAAGACCTCCAATTTCCATTACTGCTATGCTTGGATATTTGACATTACCTGCTATTTGCTATTTCAGATGGCCTTTTGTGTAATTAATGTTTGGTGGGAAGGAGTTAAGCCTGTGCATGTAACCTTGGGACTGTGTTCCCTTTAAGAGCAACCAAGGGGACGGATCTAAGATGGAAGAAAGGAAGCAGTAATTTTTCTAAACTCCTCCAAGAATTCTGTCGCAAAACTTTAAAAAGTGAATTTGAACAGATTCAGAGTGACAGAACCCACTGGGAGACAAAGCGTGGCAGATTCCCAGCCCAGGAAAGTGCCCACATAGGTGTGGATAGGGGGAGCACACAGGGGCTGCACCAGCGTGGATCTGAGAGCAGACTATAGCAGAGTGAGAAGGAGCCCTAGCCAGCAGACTCACCCACCTGAAGGGCGATTTGCAGTCATCTCCCCAAAGGATAAAGGATTGTTGGAGATGGGTAAGAAAACGCAGGGACAGCAACTTCTCCTGGGGCTACCAGCTCGCAACCTGGATGTTTAAAAATTATATACCCAAACTTCCAGAAGTCAAGATTTCAGAATAGAACCTAGTTGCTCTGATCCCCCCTCTTTGACCCAGAAAACCCAGAGATAAATATCCCACCCAGAATTAGTAGAAACAGGCTTAGGCTTGGGAGTCACTGAGGAAGGGGAAAGTGAGGCAGTACAGAGTCTAAGCCCAGGGGGATGGAGCCAGCAAGCACTAACAACACAAGCCCAGATGTGCCTTAGCAACACCTGGGGAATCAGCAGACACCAGCTCTGCTTGCTTCCAGCTACTGAGCCTGCCTGAGCTGTAGCCCAGAGACACAGTGGTGGAAACCTGAAGTGGCCAGACCACCCCTCCCCAATAGGTTACTCTGTGAGCCTCAGGGTAACTCAGGAGGAACACTGAGAGACCTGGCCTTGGCCTCAGTCTACATACTTGGAGGCTACAGTTCATGAAGTTAACAACCAAACCCCTACCTCCCAGCCTGAGAAGCTCAATACTTCTGCCCCCCAGCAGCAGATATCCACTCTAAAAACCCAGAACATAGGCAATCACAATGGGGAAGAAAGAACCTGTGAGATCTAGAACCATAAAATCTTTTTATACTGAGCAAGAACAACAACCAAATTCAGAGGACAACATGGACTCTATGCTCACACTGGAGACCACAGAAGGAAATCTGAATTGGTCTCAAGCCCAAAAAGCATTCTTGGAGGAGTTCAAGGAAGATTGTAAAAACCAAATTAGAAGCTTCTACATTAAGGGATTGAAGGGCCTAGAATATGATACGCCAGAGATCAAGGGAGCTAGCATTAAAACCAAGAATCACTTACCCAGCAAAACTGAGTATAATGTTCCAGGGCAAAAAAATGGTCATTCACTAAGGTGGAGGACTTTCAAGCATTCTTGCTGAAAAAACCCAAAACTGAAAAGAAAATTTGACACTCAAATACAAGAAGCATGAGAAGGTAAACATGGAAAAGAAATCATAAGGAACTTATCAAAGTTGAACTATTTACATGCCAACATGGAAAAATGATAAATGTAACTTATGAAACTTTTCTCAGTATGAGGATAGGTGGAGGGAATACAAATGTATACATATATACTTATATACATATAGATAGATAGATAGATAGATAGATAGATAGATATGTATATGTATATGTATATATATGCATATTTCTATATAGGAGGGTATATATATGCATATGAATACATAGCTGAGTATGCATATATATATGTGTACATAGAAGGCATAGGATCAGTTGAATAAGAAGGGATGATATTTTAAAAGGTGAAATTGTGAGGTGGGAGAGGAATAGAATGAGAGGAGACAGGGAGAGACAGAATGGGGTTAATTGTCTCATATAGAAGAGGCAAGGGATAGCTGTTACAATGGAGGGGAAGAACAGGAAGGCAAAAGGGAAAGGGTCAACCTTACTCTCACTGAATTTGGCTTAGGGAAGCAATGACATAAACTCTGAACTGAGTATCTTGGACTACAGGAGAGTAGGGGGGAAGGGGATAAGAGGAGGGATGATGGTGGGTAGGGCAGGGGGGGAGGGTTGCTGGAAGCACACACTTCTGTAAAGGGACAGGGATAGGGTAGAGAATAGATCGGGGGTGGGGAGAGAGATAGGAAGGAGGGACGTATAATCAGTCTCTCACAATATGTCCATTGTGGAGATGTTCTGTGTAACTATACATATACATGTATTGAATTGCTTGTCTATCTAGTGGGGGTGGGTGACAAGAGAGGAAGGGAAAGTATCTAGGATTTAAAGTTCTATAATCAAATGTTAAAAATATCTATGTATGTATATATATGTATATATATATATATATAATAGTAATAATTATTATTGTTAACTACATGCAACTGCGAATTAAGATATACAGGCACTGGGGTAGGGAGATCCGTGGGGGAGGTTCAATGGGGGAGGACATAGGAGAAAACAGATTGGGGGAGGGGTTATACAGTGGGATGGCTGTTTTGGGGTGGTGGGTGGGGGAAAGATGGGGAGAAAATTTGTAACTCAAAATTTCGTGGAAATGAATGATGTAAACAAGAAAATTAATTAATTTTTAAAAAAACAAAATAAAAATTGTAAATTTTTTAAAAAGCAAAGTGAAACCTAGTTTCCTAGGTCTTTAATTTAACTACAGTTTAATTTAAAAAGGCTGAGGTCTCCATTTCATCCAGGTATTGGGGCATCTCCAGTCATCCTGATCTATATCTTGCCACTGGATCCAGATGACTCTGGAGGAGAGAGTGAGACTGGTGACTTTGCACAGTAAATTCAATTCACCTGCAAGTCATGGCATCATCTTCCTGATGTCATAGTCCTATTTGAGAATAAAGGACAAATGACAGCCCATTTAAGAAGGAGATTGCAAACTGAACTTCTTTTGGCTACTTAAGATATCTTGGTTCCCCCTCCCACATTTGATGGCCATATGATCTATTGATATGAAATGCTAAAAAGTGAAACACATATTTTGATGTTGTTGTTGAGTTGTTTCAGTTGTGTCCAAGTGTTAGTGATTCCATTTGGAATGTTCTTGGTAGAGATACTGGAGTGGTTTGCCATTTCATTCTCCAGTTCATTTTACAGATAAGGAAACTGAGGCAAACAGAGTTAAGTGACTTTCTCAGGGTCACACAGTTAGTAAGTGTCTCAGGCCAGATTTGAACTCAGGAAGATGAATCTTCTCAGACCTGGCACTCTGTCCACTGCATCATCTAACTGCCCCATGTAAATATACACTAAAATTTATAACCTGTAGACCCAACATCTACATTAAGACCTAAAAAGAATACAGGATAAGAGCATGACTAGGATAAGTCTAATGAGGGAAGCATTCTGATTCAACCTCTCCTTGAATAGCCTCCCATGGAATGGATAATCAGGGGCTGCCTCACCTGGAGCTTCCTCACCCTTCTTAATTCCTTTTGTCTCTTTGTCTCTATTATTCTAAGACTGATATTTGTGTTTAAGCATTTGAAGGACTATCACATGAAATAGGTATTAAACTTGTTTTGCCAGTAGAATGTCATAACTACTTTGAGAGCAGACCCTGTTTCAGTTTTCTCTTAGCACCTATCACAATGCATTCTCAAAGTAGTTGCTCAATGAAAGTCTATCAAAACTTGTGGTTTATGAATGTAATGGAATACTATTGTTCTATAAGAAATGATGAGTAGGCAGACTTCAGAAAAATCTGGAAAGACTTATATGAACTGATGCTGAGTTAGCCTCAGAACCAGGAGAACATTGCATGCAGTAATAGCCACATTGTACAATGACCAACTTTGATAGACTTAGCTCTTCTCAGCAATGCAATGATCTAAGACAATTCCAAAAGACTCATGGTGGAAAATGCAATCCTCATCCAGAGAAAGAACTATGGAGTCTAAATGCTGATTGAAGCATACTATTTTCTTTTTTTTTTCCCGTGTTTTTTCCTCTTTGTTCTGATTCTTCGTTCACAATGTGACTCATGTGGAAAGATGTTTAATATAATTGTACATATATAGCCTATATCAGATGGCCTGCCACATTGGGAAGGGGGGAAGTGACAGAGAGAGAAAAAAATATTTGGAACTCTGAATCTTATAAAAGTAAATGTTGAAAACTATCTTTGCATGCAATTGGAAAAAATACTATTAAGTGGGAAATAAAAATGTAAATGCTTGTCAAATTTAATTGACAATTACATTTGGCCTCAGAGGGCAGAAAGAAGAACAGTGGGTAGAAGTTACAGAAAGGAAGATTCAGTCTCAACATAAGGAGTTAGATCTGTCCAGAATAGGCTACCTCAATACAGAATGAGCTCTCCCTTAGTGTATGTAGGTCTTTAAGCAAAGATAGGGTGACCACTTGAGAGAGACATTATAGAGGGAATATTTGTTTAGTCATAGGTCGGACTAGATGGCCCCTGAGGTGCTTTTTAACTATGATATTCTATATATTGTTACCTAGATGATCTCTGAGGCCCAAGGCTCCATTTGCAATCATCAACTATTGATTAGGATCAGAAGATTGATTCTTCCAGCTTTAATACTCTACAAGTCTGTATCACATTTAGAGGGAGGAATAAGGGCAGGGGAAAGGAACTACACATAGGCTACATACAATAAACTATACAAAGTTGAGACAACTAATTGTCACTATTGAGTTCAAACTCAGGAATCACAGGGTTACTTAGTTTGAATTGTTAGAGGAGGACTCAAACTCTAGAGAAGACATCTATATCAGAACCAAAAAACATGGAATTCTCCACATTGGTATTATCAATGAGAGTACATGATCTGAACAAGACTCTCTGCAAAAGGCTGCGAGGGATACAGAGACGTGTGAGGCATGTTCTTTGGCCTCTTGTAGGCTCCAATCTAGTTAGGAAGAGAGACAAATACAGGTACAATTTGAAACAGTATGTGCTGAACTAATGCAAAGTAAAATGAGCAGAACAAAGAGGACGCTGTACAGAGTAACAACAATATTGTAAGATGATCAGTTGTAAATAACTTAGCTGTTCTCAGCAATACAATGATCCAAGACAATTCTGAAGGACTCATGATGAAAAATGCTATCCATTTCCAATGAAAGAACTGATAGAGTCTGAATGCAGATCAAAGCATATTTTTTCTTTACTTTATTTTTCTTATTGTTTTTATTTGTCTGTGTTTTCTTTCACAGCATGACCTACATGGAAATGTTTTGCATGAGTGCACATGCATAACCTATGTAAAATTGCTTGCCATCTCAATGGGGGGGAGGGTAAAAAGGGCGGGGAGAGAATTAAAACTCAAAATTTGAAAAAAAGAAATATTAAAATTGTTTTTACATGTAATTGGAGAAAAAGTAAAATGTTAAATTAATTTTAAAAGGTTATAAAATAATAGTATGTGTGAAATGCCAAGTGAATGCCACAGAGGCAAAGGGCTATAAAGGCACAGAAGAGGATAAGGATGAAGTCACTGGATATGGAGGCAATTATGGGAAGGAAAGTAAGAGAGACGGTTTTTGAGTTAGGTCAGGGGTGGGGAACCTGCAGCCTCGAGACCGCATGTGGTTCTTTACGTCCTCAAATGCATCCCTAAGTTAGGTCTTCTAAGGAAAATAGCATTTCAATGAGCAGTCCAGAGGGCATCTAGTCCAACCCCTCATTTTACAGCTGAAGAAACATAGAGAACCAGGCCAAGAATGAAATCAAGAGTTTAGTAAGCCCCAACACTCACACGTACTCCAAAGAATACCCTCATTTCAATTCAACAGCCACATATTGAGAGGTTGTAAATTAAACATGATGCAATGTCTAAACACACGAGGAATAGTAGAGGGCTGGCCTCAGAGGTCACTTAGGAAGACTCAGGTTCAAATCCCACCTCTGACACTTACAGATTTTGTGATCCTGAGAAAGTAACAACCTTATAAATTGCAGAACATCTGCTTTGGTAGAGGGACATTCTGTACTGGGAGTTTCCCATACTTATGAGACAATAGGTTCAAAAAAAAGATACTAATAAAAATTAATGACTTTTCAAAAGTAAGATTTATAAACTTATTTCCTTATCACATCAGTATTATGGAAAAACGCATGGACTATTGTTCCCACTTTACAGATGAGGAGATTGAAGCTCAATGAGGCTGTTTGCCCAAAGTCATAAAGCTAGTAAGTGTCTGAGACAAGATATAAAACCAGATCTACTTATTCTTGATCCAGTATATCTCCCACTGTACCACATTGCCTCTCATATATCTTTAGCCTACAAACTTAAACTATAATCAGTGCATTTAGGGAGCAAAAGGACAGGTAGTCTGTGCTCAATGTTCTTTTCTCCAGGGTAACTCAGTCAAACTGTTGGACAATGGTAATAGAAACTTTACAGAGAGACAGCTTTTTTTAAGCTTTTTTTTTCTTTAACAGAACTGTGCCTATGTAAGAAATAGCTGTAATCCATGGTAACCAGCTTCATTAGAGTTAACAAAGAACAATATGTGTGTGTGTGTGTACATATATATATATATATATATATATACACATATGTATATATATATACATATATATGTATATATAAATATTTTTTTAAATTTTTTTTTATATATTTTTTTAAATAAATGTTGGGTTCTCCTGCAACCATTAGGCTCTTCTCTCGTTGATGTCCTAGAAAGATTACTCCCAAGGGCTGCAGCTTTTACCAAGAGCTTAGCAAAAAAAAAAAACAACAGTAACAAAATAACTCCTCTAAAATGTTGACTACCCACCAACTGAAGCATTAATTAGTTCAAGCTTTGTAAACCATGACACAGTTTTATTCAGGGTTTGAAATGGAAACCAGATGCCCCTATCTATCATTTGCTTGGGTGGTGCTTAAGAGGGAAACACAGCTCTGAGCAATAACAATTTCTTATGTCCTATGGCAATTGGCCAAGTTGGAATGGAATATAAAAATAACATAGATGAGTTCATTGTTCTGAACATACCGCCGAATAAGCTGCCAATTCTTTCCATTCTGCTAAAATGTTTTATGACAGTGATACAACACATTTTTTTTATATTTTTTTTTCTTATTTTTTTGGAGGGGAGGGCAATTGGGGTTAAGTGACTTGCCCAAGGTCCCACGGCTAGGTTTTTGTGTTAAGTGTCTGAGGTCGGATTTGAACTCAGGTTGTCCTGACTCCCGGACTGGTGCTCTTAGCTGCACCACCTAGCTGCCCCCACAACACATTTTTAAAAGGAGAAAATAATAACAGTAACTAATGTAATAAAAATTACTTTAAAAAAAACTTGGAGATTTTACAAAACTGTGGCTTAATTAGTAATGCAGCAATTTTTGTTTCAGACTCATGACTTCATCAATATGGTAAACTCCTGTCCTCAAATTCCCTCCATCAAAGCAAATAGACCACTTTCTATAACTTATGTTCTTAAAGAATCACCTGAGGAGACTGAGAGATTGAGTTATTGATCCATGATCATACAGTCAATATGTGTCTGAGGCAGACTTGAAATCAAGAATTTCTATTGTTAAGTCAGGTCTTCTATCCATTATGGCATGTTTACGTGCAGTAATGATGATAACAGTCTATATTGACATATTACTTTATAGAGCCTTCATGTAGGTTATTTTATTGCATCCTTTCAACATTTCTTTAAGGCAGACAGAAAACAGGTGTTATCTATTATCATTACTAAATGGAATGGCAAAAAAATAATTAGTATTTTTAAAACAAGGTAATTGAAATGGAGATGGGGGATGGGGGTAGATTTCTCTCCTCTCTCTGACTCATTGCTTCTAGTCAGACAATCTAAGAGCTTCCCTTCTGACACCACTTGGTATATTGTCAATTCCCTTTGCAAGCACATAGCTCATGAGGTTCAAATAATGAACAGGTTTCTTTTATTTTTTTTTAAATATGTCAATCAAAACAGATAGAATCTCTGTTAGAGTCCGAGAGAGCTTACAATGCCTTTCATTGAACATTTCTGCCTGAAGAGATCTATATAAGTTCACCCATTTACATACTTGTAAGTGCTACTTTCTAGAACAATTCTTCAGAATACATCTCCCATTAAGGGTTTCAAAATGTCTTCTGAGGAAATATTTCAATACTCCAAACCTTTACATTTGCGGTTGTCTTGAGTTTTCAGCAGATAACATTATTCTTGTCTGTTCTGAAAAGAGTTGTATCTTTTAACTTCTCTATTCTTCTCCATAGGGAACTCTTAACCATTCTTTCTGCCACTTTTCCTCACCATCCACTTCCATGGTTTTCTTTTCTTTTGTTTTTGTTTTGCATGTATCATGTTTTACTTATTCTTGGTATTACTCAAAATAGGCCAACCAACAGCATTTTTCAAGCATTAAAAGAAATTTCTTTTCTATAAATTACTAATAATATTTTGAATTGTAAAATAGAAGTATTTGTAAAATATTTACATAACCAGTTTGCAAATAAATATCATTTGAATTCTTTAGCATGTGTATTTCTTTTTTAATATATAAATTAATTAATTCATTTTTAGATTTCAGCATTCATTTCCACAAAATTTTGAGTTCATTTTTTGTCCCTGTCTTTCTCCTACTCCCACCTCCAAATAGCAAGCCTACTGAATTCCCCTTCCCCCAATCTGTTCTCTCTTATATCTTCTCCCATCACCCCCCTAACTTTCTAGTAGGACAAGATGTATTTCTATACCCCAGTGCCTGTATATCTTATTTCCCATTTGCATGTAAAAAAACAACAACAACAACAATTTTTTTAAACATTTGTTTTTAAAACTTTGCGTTACAGATTTTTCCCCTTCTTCCCTCCTCATCCACCCCCACTGGGAAAATAATTAATTCAATATAGATTGTACATGTGTAATTATGCAAATCATTTCCACAATTGTTATATTGTGAAAGATTATATTTCCCTCCATCCTGTAACGCCCCACACTTATTCTATTGTCCCTTTCATCCTATCCCTTTTCAAAAATGTTTGCTTCTAACTACCCCTTCCCCCAATCTGCCCTCCATCCTATCATCCCCCCTCTTATCCCTGACCCCCCTATTTTCCAGTAGGGTAAGATATCCAATTGAGTGTGTATGTTATTCCCTCCTTAAGCCAAATTCAATGAGAAGAAAGTTGTCCCATTCAGTTTCACCTTCCTGCTCTTCCCCTCCATTGTAACAGTTTTTTCTTTCCTCTTTTATATGAGATAATTTACCCTAATATATCTCTCCCTTTCTCCTTCTCCCAATAAATTCCTCTTTCACCTCTTAATTTTATATTTTAGATATCATACCTTCATATTCACCTCATCCTGTGCCCTCTATGTGCACATGAACATACATATGCCCATGGTCACATATATATTTATGTACACATACACCCTCCTATACATACATACATATGTATGTATAAATATATACATATAAATTTCCTTAAACTATCCTCATACTGAGAAAAGCCTCATGAGTTACAATTATTGTCTTTCCATGTGGGAATATGAATAGTTCAACTTTAATAAGTTCCTTATGATTTCTTTTTCCTGTTAAGCTTCTCATGCTTCTCTTGCTTCTTGTATTTGAAAGTCAAATTTTCTGTTTAGCTCTG
>CM053580.1:149167352-149178589 GCA_028627135.1 Pseudochirops cupreus
AGATACATATATATGCATATTTTTCTAATGGTAGCCATCTCTAGGATGGTAGAGAGGGGAGGGAAGAAAAAAAAGAAAAAAATAAATTTACATGATAACTTTATTATGTATTTAAATGGAATATCAAGTTGTATATAATAGATTTGCAGTTTCATATGCAATCATCTCTTTTATTCTACTATAAATACTTGTTTTATTTCATAAATTAAAAATAAAATAAATTGAAAAACAAATATAAGTTATAATTTCAAAATTCATGGAACTGTGATTTCAGTGGTTCAGATATTCCTTCCATCAAGGTAGATCACATGCCCTCCATGCCTTAAAAAAATAATATTTATGAGTTATTTTGTCACTGAAAAAAAAATATCCAGTGGCCCAGCTTCTGCTGATGCTCTGAGTCTCTGAATTTAGCTGGGCTAATCTTTGGAGGACAGGCACATGGTCTGTCATGGGCTCATGCTCAAATTCTTTCCAGCTGGATCAGAGCTACTGGGACTTGTGTCTTGCTAGTACACCCTTCAGGAACTCAAGGCCCTAATGAGGCAATAGGTAGGATTTTAATAGATAATATGTTATTATTCTTTTAAAACAAGATTTATTATTTTATCATTGTGGGGAGCTGCTAGTGAACAACTTCCTCTGCCAATTAATTGTTCCTTCTCTGCAATTTAATAATCTGAACAAGTTTCCTACAGGCACCGAGAGGTTAAATGAATTGCCCAGAATCTCACCCCCATCATGTCTCGAATGTGGGGCTAGAATCCAAATACTGTAGATGTCAGTATTCTATCCTGACTTTGCTTCTTTTCAGGTTCAATCCTTGTGCAGAACAAGATGGCCTACTCATCCAGTTCCATTCTTATGCCACCATTTCCCAGTTTCTTAAGTGTATTTTCTTATGGGTGATCCAAAATTTTAAACTAACTAATGTAATTAGTTGGAATGTTTCCATCTTCTAAACCAAATAGCATTCCCCTTTGACCATCTTTTTGGTTGTTGAGCCCATTTTCTATGGATTACACAGAGACATTTGACTATGGTGGGCAGCTACTATAATGAACTTGGCTTATATGGAACTAGCCATGGTCTGTAGGAGCAGCCCTGGGAGGGTAGCTAACTTTAAGTGAGTCTTGGGAGTCCAGTCTTCTTTTAATTTCAGTCTATTGTCCTCTTCAGCAGCTGCTTGGCATATTGAAAGGCATCTTGGCCCCTCGGGGCGGGGATTCAGTGGGAGAACTCATAAGGCTGTTAGGACATTCAATTCCATTCCATTCAGCAAATGTTTATTTGAGACCAACTAAAAATGGCTCATGATGAAAAGTCATTTGGCTCCCCTTTAGGACAGAATTTAAAAGTTTGGTCAAGGAGTAAATTGTTCTTATGTTCAGAAAGAAAATCTGCCAGCTGTTGAATTCAGAAGTGCTAAAGTATTCACTTATTGGCTAACCCAAGGAGAAAGGGATCAAACCTATTTCCTAACTGTGGCACAGTATGCTATAGATAATGCTCTATAACAGAAGTTCCCAACCTTTTTAGACCCCTAAATCCTTTGACTTTCAAAAAACTTTCCTGTACTCTTTATTCAATAGAAAAGGAAATAAATTTTATGGTTTATGAACACTTGCACAGAAGAAATAAAATAAAATCAATTAATTTTTATCAAGAAAATCTAACATTTTACTATTATAAGGACTTCTGTTCATGAATTTTTAATTAGCACTACTATATTTGGAATATTTTGACAGGATAATATAGTTATTTAACAATTATTCCCTTTGACAAGTTTATTGTACCAACTGGGAGGGTGCATATAAAAGCTTGGGAATCCCTGTTCTATATAATCCATGCCTCAACACCTATTTGCATGGGATTCTCCTCATTGCTGGAGACTGATTATTCAATCCTTCATACCTATATGAGGATTGGATTGGTTAGTGATTGAGAAAATGGAAATACTAATCTTCTTTTAGAGAGTGATCACTTGTGAGTGAAGAGATATCTTCCAGATTTGCTTTAGGTCCCTAAAGGGAGAAAAAGACTAAGAAGAAGCCAAAATGATTGAGGTGGCATCTCTTCTACACATGTCTATGTACATTACATCTATAATGAGCTAAAATTCAGCATTCACCATATATCTAATGTCCAAATAAACTAAAATTCCTTATCTTAGCTTAGAATTTATAGATCATCTCCTCCAACTCCCTCATTTTTTAAAATCAGGGAACTGAAGCTCAGTGACTTGTCTAGACAAGAGATTTGTCTAGAGTCAAACATATATTAACTGACATAATCAGTATTTGACCTCAGGTCTTCTAGTGATAACTTTGATGTTGTTTGTTTGTTTGTTTGTTTGTTTGTTTGTTTTTTTATTAAGGTGGATGTATTACATCTTTTGGAGCAGTCTGGTTCAATGATTCTCACCTAGGCAAGACAGGGGCTGGCTGATGTCAGACAATAGCTTCCTGGTAAGCACTACACTAGAAATGTATGTGCTTATTATAAATTAATTTATTTATTTTCAGTTTTCAACATTCACTTCCATAAATTTTAAATTTTTTCCACCTCCCTCTCCTGTCCCCCTCCCCAAGATGGAATACAATCTGATGTAGGCTGTACATATACATTCTTATTAGACATACTTTCACATTAGTCATGTTATATAGAAGAATTAGAATGAATGGGAGGAACCATGAGAAAGAAAAAAGCAAAACAAAAAAGAGAGCAAATAGCATGCTTCAATCTGCTTTCAGACTCCATATTTCTTTCTCTGGATGTGGATGGCATCATGAGTCTTTTGGAGCTGTTTTAGGTCCTTTTTGTTGCTAAGTCTATCAAAGTCAGTCATTGTACAATGTGGCTGTTACTATGTACAATGTTCCCATGGTTCTGTTCACTTCACTCAGCATCAGTTCATATAAGTCTTTCCAGGTTTTTCTGAAGTCCACCTGCTCATCATTTTTTTATGGCACACTAGCATTCCATTACATTCATTACATTCTTATACCACAACTTGTTCAGCCATTCCCCAATTACATATGTGTTTACTGTGTAATCATTTGATGTAGGCTTAACGTTACATGAAAGAATTTTTAAGGAGAGTAGAAAAATCACTGGTAAAAACACTTATGGGAAAATTGCCCAGTGAGGAATGTCTTTGGCATAAAATGTTTTCTAATCCAAACCACATTCCAATTCCAAATCTGGTAAAATGGCTAAAGTAAATATATTCCAAATCCATACCAAACCTGGTAAACGGTACCAAACCTTGTAAAATAACAAGTTTATCCCTCAGAATTCTTTGTTTTTTATGGCCTCCATCCACTGGTTTTCAAAGGCCCTGAAGAACTCTAGAGCCATTTGAGTAAAGAACCAGTGGTATGGAAGAAACAGCCTGCTGACCGAAGATCAGCAATCAGTAAGGACTTTTCACTGGAACACAGACTGAAAGCAAGAGGCAACTTCAAATGTTATCTAGTTCACTCCTTCATTTCATACTGGTAAGGCCAAAGCCTAGAGAGGATAAATTACTTGGCCAAGGTCTCACACTGATAATAAATTACAGAGTGGAGATTCAAACCCAGATTTTCTGCTTTTAGATCACACATCCTTTCCCACTATCCCACAATGCCATTTTATTAATAGAAGTTACATAACCCAATTTTTTTTTAACAAATTGCCACCGATTGCTACTAGTGCAGGGAGCTATTTTGTAAATACAGAGTTAGAGTATATTTAATTGGTAGTTTACCACATCTATTCAACATTTGCGACCTCTGTGAAAGAAACCTCAAATGGCCTTGAATTCAACTGAATCTCTGGAGGCCCCAATACTTCCCACGTTACCCTATGAGACTGAGAACACATGTAGTCTTCATAGCCCTAAATTTAGTTTCAAAAAGTGTTTAACTCATATCCAAGGAGTAGCTCAGGTACTGTGAGAATACACACAAAATCATACACCAGTAACCCATTTAAGACTCAGGTTATGTCTTCTAAGGCTTCTTTCCTCTGGCTCTGAACCTATGAATCCCATGAAGAATCCTATTTTAAGAGCATGAGAAACAGCCATGTCTACAAAGCACTTTGAAATACATTACAGGTAATACATTAGCATGGTATAAAATGCTAGAATCTTTCTCTGTAAATTGTTGGGTCGTAGGTGCATAAATTTTGAGCCTGAAGAGACTAAAAGTCATCTAATCCAATTCCTTCCCCCCTAACACTCCCTCCCCAATTTTACATGTGAGGAAACTGTGTCACAGAGAGGTTATTTGCCCAAGGTCACACAGGGCATAAGTGACCAAGTCAGGATTCACATACTACTTTAATTCATAAAAAGGTCATATACTTCACCAGCTCTGGCCCACTTCTTATCACTCAATTTTAGCTAAAATTCCTAAATCTGGTTGTCCTCCTGCCTTCTCTGAGCCTTGTTCCAAACTATAGCAGATGTGTCTGACAATGGCTGGCTTCCTTCTCATCTGCTACCTTTCTCCTTTATTCAGACATTTCTGAAATCCCACCTCCTGTGTAAAGCCTTCTTAACTTGAACAGAGAATAGCTCACTTGATCCCATCCTGAGCCAGAGAAAATAATTTCTCTAGAGTCTAACCCAGGGGTGGGGAATCTGTAGCTTCGAAACCACATGTGGCCCTCCTGGTCCTCAAGTAGGGCCCTTTGACTGAATCCAAACTTCACAAATTTATTCTGGTCTAACCCCATCCCACTAATTGTGAATTCTTCTTTTTTCCCCCTAATACCCAAAACACTTAACCATGACATGCTAAGTTCCCTACTATCTGTGGGACCTTAGGCAAATGACTTTCTAAGCCTCAGTTTTCTCCCATATAACGTGAAGATCTCTGAAATCTAACTCCAACTCTAAATCCATAAATAATCCTGTTATCTGATGACAGTGATATTTCTTCATTTTTATTTTGCTACCTACCTTTTTTACCATGCATCTCTAGGTCAAGGTCATAAGCCTCAAGAAAGCAGGAAATACACCTGGTTAATCTTTGCACAATGCCTGTCATGATGTCATTAACAATTCAGTCTTTGATAAATACTTTTTGATGATGATGAGATTGAAAACTGTTGACATGACTTAGTTATAATCAAAGCTGTTGGGTTTCACTCATTCCCAAAGCTGCAAAATATCTCATCAAAGTAAGACTTATAACTTGACTCCAATAAATAAATAACCCTTTGTCTCAATAAAGGAGATTCAAAAGAAGTCAGCCTTGGTCTAATGTTCTAATGACAATCAGGCAGTTCCCTGATATAAATTAGACATAACAGAAGTTGAATGAGCCCGGCCTTTCTTTGTATTTTCTTTTCCTTTGTGAGAATATAGACCTGTGGTAGAATTTGGCATCTGTTGCAAGCAGATGTCTTGACTTTCTTACCTGATTCATGTGGGAGTCATTGGAGAAGGAAGGTAGAAGATGATTAAGTGACCATTCATAAATGTGGTCAGGACTAGTGCAAATTTGCAGAAACAAGCACAACTTCTGTAAACTGAAAGTCTTTGGAAACTATTTTCATGTGACTGGCTCAGTATTGCTACAACGTAACAAGCCCAAGGGTATGGAAGACAAAGTAAAGGTTATATTAAAGATGACATTCTACCCACAGTTACTGGTACTTCTGGTACCCACTTACAAGTAAAACCATAATGGGGAATTTGTTTGTTTGTTTGCTTATCCATTCATTTGTGTGTTTGTTTGCCAAGATGGGAGACAAGGATGACAGGGATGCTGTTTCATCTAAGGTGTAGATATCATGGTTCTGGTCCAGTCCTTTCTTTTGGGAAAATAATAATAACAGCTAACATTTATGCTAGCTAGAGGGCTAAATGGATAGAGGGCTAGGCTTGAAGTCAGGAAGACCTGAGTTCAAATCCAGCCTCAGACACTTACTAACTGTGTGATCCTGGGTAATTCACTTAACCTTTGTGCGCCTTAATCCATTGGAGAAGGAAATGGCAAGCCACTCTAGTATCTTTGCCAAGAAAAATGCTATGGGCGGCATTTGTGTGCTATGGTGCACAGGATCACAAAGAGTCAGACATGACTGAACAACTAAATAACAACATGTTGACTTACTGGGCACTGGCACTTTACCTACCTTATTATTACTTTGTTTGATCCTTACAACAACCCTGGACAACAGCTGAGGAAACCAAGGAGAAAAAAGACAATCCCAAAGGATTGTCATGATGGAAAATGCTATCTGTCTCCAGAGAAAGAACTGAAGTCTGAATACAGACAGAGGCACAATATTTTTTTTCTTCCTTGTTAAAATTTTGGTTCAAGATCTCCTTCCACAAAATGATTAATATGAAAATAAATTTTATGTGTTTATACCTGTATAACCTGTTGCTTTCAATCTCAGGGAGGGAAGAAGGAAAAATAGAATTTGGAACTCAAAGCTCAAAATGTTAAAATAAAATTATTTTTACACATAATTGGGGGAATATTATTTTAGAAAGAAAAGAAATACTCTCCTGGATATCAATATTCAAGAACAAAATTTTGTCCCCTTTTCTGGTTATGGTTCTAATGACAGATGCACCAATGCTACATATTCAATTGCTCCGTCAGGTATGATTCAGTTGTTGTGTTGAGCATGGATGCTAGCCATCTATGAGGAAGTCATCACTATAAATACCCGTGGCTCTTATATGTCACATTCTAACTCTCCAATACATCAATATGATTTCCTATGTGGGTTCAGCAACTACCTAGAGCAGAGTAACATTCTCAGAGAACATGTTTTAAGCTGTCCCCCATCTTTGCAGTAGTTTGATGTTTTATTTTCAATCTAACACCCTTTTTCTTTTATGAGTTTCTGTGGCTTGACTTGGGTCAAAGGCCAATCAATAGCCAGGAGAGGGTTGTTCAGCTGTTGCAGGGAGAAAGAATGTTGCCCCTCGGGAGACCTGCTTGTTAGCTGCTGAAAGAGGAAAGTCAGGTTGTGGCAAGATGGAGGATATTTTCATTGACAGGTAAACCTGGCACTGGTTAATGATAAGGGATGAAGCTTGTTCCATGGACTGTGTGTGCTGTAAAGATCATCTAAGACCCTGCCTCACTTAGGACCAGGGAAGATTAGCAAGGGATGCTTCCCTAAAGCCTTTCCTAAAGTAGCCTCAACACTTTTTCCCAATCAATTTTGTTGTTGTTCAGTTATTTCAGTAGTGTGCAACTCTTTGTGACCCCATTTGGGATATTTTTGGCAAAGAGTGTTTTGTCTCCCTTCTATTCTCATTTTACAGATGTGAAAACTGAGGCAAACAGGGTTAAGTGACTTACTTAGGATCACACAGCTAGTAAGTGTCGAAGGTCAGATTTGAACACAGAAAGAGTCTTTTTGACTCCAGGCACAGCACTTTATCCATTGCACCATAGAGCTGCCATTTTCTATCACTAAAGAAAGAGAAAATTGGTTTTCTTTAGGATAAATTTTATCCCCTCTAGTCAATGCATTGAACTTATTCCCCCAACCCATATATAAAAGAAACATAGATGTATCCAGCATAAAATAGCTGCCTTACATGTGGCATAGATAGATAGGTAGGTAGATAGATAGATAGATAGATAGATAGATAGATAGATAGATGGTTGGATAGATAGATAGATAGACAGACAGACAGACAGACAGACAGATAGATAGATGATAGATAGATAGATAGATAGATAGATAGATAGATAGATAGATAGATGATAGATAGATAGATAGATAGATAGATAGATAGATAGATAGATATCTGATCTGGGATATGGAGACTGAAATTTCTACCTATATGAAGAATAGGAGAAGGGCTGTAGATAGACTTCTATTAGAAGAATAATAGTCAAGATACAGCCCAGTCGAGACTGGGAGCTCGATCCTTTGCTCTCCTATCTCCAAGAGAGGTATTGGACTAAAATCATATCTATCTACTACACTTCAAATACTGGTAGACAAAGGACATGATGCTCTCTTAGGGGATTAGAATAAAAGTCATATTTCCTGGTTGCTTTTAGGGTAAGGGAAATCCTTTTACTTATTCTCAGCAACTTAGCTCTCTTCCACTAAACACTATTTACATTTTTTAAAATGGCAAATAGTATACTTTCTTTATCGAAGAAAGCAGTAAACAGAAATCTGAAAAGTTGTACAGATTAGGGTAGATGAGTGAATACATAAGAGTAAATGTGCTCTTCAGGAGTGATAAAAGATCTTATCTCCTAAGAAGAAACAATGATCTCACCAGCAGGGAGTCTGATTTTTAGCAGGTCTCTTGAGTTGCAAGTGCTAGAAGTCAAGGGACACGTTTGGGGGGCTAGCTTTTCCATATGTCTAGAAAGAGTCCCAAGGAAATTCTGCCATTAGTCATTCAAAAGTTCACACTTGAGTCTTGCCTCTCTCTGTCAAACTCCTTCTGCATCTCTCCCAGAAATCTCTCAAAATCCAAATGAGTACCTTTATGGATCTGTATTTGTAGACCCAGAAGTCTGTTTGCCAAACAGGAGTCACATCTCCCTCTCTCCCCTGCCATGCAGCAGTCAGAGCCACAAGGCCGTTCCTCAGAAAACTCTCAGACTTGGGATTATATAACTCAATACAAAGAACACCAGCAGGGAAATGGGGGATTAATTTAGCCAGATGGGTTACATGCAAATATAATTGTAACTGTCTGGGTTAAACCTTTACTCTCCAGGAGGACTTCAACAGTCATGTCTTTAACTTACAACTAACAGCTAAGAGACATCCTCCTTGGCACTATTGAAGAAAGTTGAATTTAGGGAAGCAGTTGCCTTACCCTCCAAAAACAATACAGACAGATTCATATGGTCTCAAATATGCTTACTCTTTCTCTGATCTTACTTTCCATGACATGAGAGATTTTGTGGATTAAGGAATATGATGAATTACAGAAAATGTCAGTTCTGCTTTCATGAGAATGGCAATTATCTGAACCACTTGGGAATTCAATGATTTGGCCCATCATTATTTCTCAGTAATCAATTTCATCTTGTCTGGACCTGTGTGGTCACATTGGAATTTTGAGACTGAAGAGGAGGATCTGGATCAAGTAGCAAAATAAGGGGGCAATGAGCAGGAATCTGCTTAGAGTCCAGGAGAAGCATGTAAGGTTTATGTAAGGGAAGGCTGGTGAGGGTAATAGGTAAAGGTAATGGGGAAAGAAGAGACACAATTGAAAGAGGACTATGCTCAGAGTCAGGAAAAAAATGGGTTCATGTACACTCGTGATGTACAATGTCTTCAGACTCAAACTTTCAATATCCTAGGCAGCTCTCTAAGACTTTAAATTGCAGAGCAATTGAGAATCTGTATTGGTAGAAATATTTTCCTCTTGAGGGTTCTTTAAACCAACTAAATCATAGGCCTAGACCAAAAAAAGGTAGTAATAATAATGGGGAAAGGTCACATTGAAATAGTTATTTCTATGATGCATTTAATCTCTCTCTTTATGAATCTTTCCCCTTGTTGGTTTCCCCCCTTTATGGAGGTACCCAGTCTTTTACTGTTTAATTTAATTCAACAAATGTTTATTAAATGCCTAGTATGTTCAAGGCACTGTACAAGATGCTGGTGATGCTGAGAGTCACATACAGAAATTTTTTCCTTATATCATCTTAGCAATGGTTATAGTCTAAAGCAGTGGTTCTCAACCTTCCTAAAACCATGACCCTTTAATACTCATATGTGGGGATATCTGCACGTGGGTGGACTCACCTGGAGACAGATAGAGGAGAGGTGTCTTGGTTCCTGAGACCACAGGAAATATGTGTTTTCTGATGGTCTTAGGCGACCCCTGTGAAAGGGTTGTTCAACCCTTAAAAGAGTCACAACCCACAAGTTGAGAACCACTGGTCTAAAGAAATAATTAGGTAACATTTTTGGAGTGGGTGTTACCAAGAAATGTGTTAAAGGTCTGAATAAGTTGAGATTGCAAGGAAACACTAAAGAACACCAAAAAAGAACTTTATAAATTGTATTGGGGAAGATGGCAGAGTAGAAGCACAAACTTGATGTGGGCTCCAGCTCCAACCACTTCCAATACCTGTAAAAAAAATTACTCTAAACAAATTTTAAAGGTACAGAACCCCCAAAGTGACAGAGAAAAACAAATCTTCCACTGAAGAGAGCCCAGCAGGCCAACAGGAAAGGTCTATTGCCATGCACTGGGAGCTGAACGCAGCCCCGTGACTTTTCAAACCATTAACACCAAAGACAAAGTAAAAGGTCAGTGTGGAACTCTGTTGGAATACTGGATGGAACAGCATGGTCCAGCCCCTGCCCCCAGGTTGAGAAGCAGCAGAGGCAGGGTAGCTGTGCAGCTGCCACATGTCTATCTATGGAGCCCCTGGCCTGCAGATCACGGGGGACCAAAGAACCATTCAGAAGGTAATCACTTTTGCTTTAATCTGCCTGGATCTGGATAGTGGTCTTGGGTGGTGGTCGTGGGTTGTGTAGCCAGTGAGCCAGAACTTGTAGGGACTGTAGAGACAGCACCCTCCTAATAGCTCCAGTAGCTGCAAAAAGCCCAGCAATTTAGGACAAAGATCTCTCCATTCTGGAAGCAGAGTTCTACCATGGCAGAGAGCCCAAAAGTCAAGTAATTGGCTGGCAATATGAGCAAGCCACGGAAGAACAAACGTAGAATCCTTTTCTGGGCACAAAAAGGATCAAGGCATGGAGAGGGGGTAAGACAGTGAAATCAGAACTGAATCAAAAGCTTCCAAGAAAAATATGACTTGGTTACAGGCCATGGAGGAGCTCAAGAAGGATTTTGAAAATCAACTTAGAGAAGTGGAAGAAAAATTGGGAAGAGAAATGAGAATGATATAAGAAAATCATGAAAAGTGAGTCAACAGCCTGCTAAAAGAGACCTAAAAATACACTGAAGAAAATAATACCTTAAAAAATAGACTAATTCAAATGGCAAAAGAGGCCCAAAAAGCCAGTGAGGAGAAGAATGCCTTAAAAAGCCCAATTGCCCAGATGGAAAAGGAATTTCAAAAAGTCACTGAAGAGAATAACTCTTTCAAAATTAGATTGGAGCAATTGGAAGCTGATGATTTTATGAGAAATCAAGATACTGTTAAACAGATCCAAACAAATAAAAAAATAGAAGGCAATGTCAGATATCTCATTGGAAAAACCACTCACCTGAAAAATAGATCCAGGAGAGATAATTTTAAAATTATTGGACTACCTGA
>CM053580.1:149178689-149188727 GCA_028627135.1 Pseudochirops cupreus
AAAAAAAGAGCCTAGATACCATCTTTCAAGAAATTATCAAGCAAAATTGCCCTGATATTGTAGAACCAGAGGGCAAAATAGAAATGGAAAGAATTCACTGATCGCCTCTTGAAAAAGATCCCCCCCAAAAAACTCTGAGGAATATTATAGCCAAATTCCAGAGTTCCCAGGTCAAGGAGAAAATACTGCAAGCAGTCAGGAAGAAACAATTTGAGTATTGTGGAAACACAATCAGGATGACACAAGACCTAGAAGCTTCTACATTAAGGGTTCAGAGAGCTTGGAATATGATATTCCAGAGGCCAAAGGAGCTAGGACTAAAACCAAGAATCACCTACCCAGCAAAACTGAGTATAATGCTACAGGAGAAAATATAGCTATTCAATGAAATAAAGGATTTTCAAGCATTCCTGATGGAAAAACCAGAGATGAACAAAAAAATTGACTTTCAAATACAAGTAGCAAGAGAAGCATGAGAAGGTAAACAGGAAAAAGAAATCATAAGGAATTTATTAAAGTTGAACAATTTACATTCCTACATGGAAAAACGATCACTATAACTCATTAGACTTTTCTCAGTATGAGGATAGTTGAAGGGACTATATATGTATGTGTGTGTGTATATATACATATATATATATATATGTATGTATGTATGTATGTATATATATGTATATGTATATGTATATATAGGAGGGGTGTATGTGTATATAAATATGTATGTAAGTGTGGGCATATGTATGTTCATGTATACATAGACACAGGGCACAAGATGAGTTGAATATGAAGGGATGATATCTAAAAAATAAAATTAAGAGATGATAGAGGAATATATTGGGAGAAGGAGAAAGGGAGAGATAGATTATGGGTAAATTATCTCATATAAAAGAGATAAGAGAAAACTGTTACAATGGAGGAGAAGAGCAGGAAGGTGAATGGGAATGGAACAACCTTATTCTAATTGAATTTGGCTTAAGGAGGGAATAACATACCCACTCAACATACCCTACATGAAAAAAGGGGGAAGGGGATAAAAGGGGGGATGATAGAAGGGAAGGCAGATTGAGGGAAAGGGTAGTTAGAAGCAAACATTTTTGAAAAGGGATAGGGTCAAAGGAGAAAATAGAATAAGTCGGGGGAGCGGGATGGGATGGAGGGAAATATAGTCTTGCATAATATAACAACTATGGAGATTATTTGGGTAACTACACATGTATAGCCTATACGGAATTGTTTATCTTCCCAGTGGGGGCAGGTGAGGAGGGAAGAAGGAAAAAAAAATCTGGAACTCAAAGTTTTAAAAACAAATGTTCAAAAAAATTGTTTTTTACATGCAACTGGGAAATAAGATATAAAGGCAGTGGGGTATAGAAATCCATTTTGCCCTACTAGAAAGTTAGGGAGGGTGATGGGGGAGGATATAAGAGAGAACAGATTGGGGGAAGGGGTATTCAGTAGGTTTGCTCTTTTGGGGTGAAGGTAGGGAAAGAGGGGGAGAAAAATTGTAACTCACAATCTTGTGGAAATGAATGTTGAAAAGTAAAAATAAATTAATTAATTAAAAAAGAAATTGTATTGGGGAAAACAGGAGGATCACAGAAGGGAAAGGATGACTGAATGAGGTGGACAGAATGATAACAGCAGCAACTGAAGAAGATAAGAAGCCAACAGTCACAGAGGAGAAAGGGGAAAGGAAGGAAAGGCAAAGTGAATTAGCATGCACATAGGATCTACTATGTGCTCGGCACTATGCTAAACAACTTACAAATATTATCTCATTTGATACTCCTAACAACCCTCAAAGGTAAGTGTTGTTATTATGCTCATGAGGCAAACAGAGGCTAAGCAGCTTGCCTAGAGTCACATAACTAGTGTCTGAGGCTGGATTTGAACTCAGGTCTTCCTGACTCCAGTCCCAGGGTTCTTGTCACTGTACCACCTAGCTGCCTCTGGGTGAGACCATCAAGAAGGTTAGCACCATGGTCACCAAAGCTAATGTGTGCAGGCCCCAGCTCATTAAATTCAAGAGCCCAAAGCCCACAATAACAGTCTCAAGACCACCAACTCTACCAATACCAAGGTTGCCAGAATACTTACAGAAACATTACCAAGTCCCCCAAAATCACTGACAACCCCAAGGCTCTCAAGCTCACCTGAAGGCTACCAGAATCATTGAGCCTAAAGTAATTAAACTTAAGGTAGGTAGTGCTAAGGCTTCTAGGGCCAAAGCTAACAACCCATGTGTATAGAATAGATGCTTTAGGAAAGGAAGAAAATTTAAACACTAAACTAGTTTTCCTAGCTATGGCATCAACCTTCATTATTTTGTAAAAGAAAATGGTAAAAAAAAAAAATTGAGGCAAAATTGAGTCACAAGAAAAGAAGGAAAGGAGGAAGGGAAGGGAAGGAAGAAGTACAGAAAATTGTTGAAAACAGAAGAGATGATGAAGGGCTTGAGAGTAAGGGTCCAATTTTCAAAAAAAGGAGGAAAGAATTACAGACCAAGAAACTCATCGGGTTATATTTCAAAATGCATTATTTTTTTTTGTTGTTGTTTTTTGTTTTTTTTTTGGAGGGGGAAGGCAGGACAATTGGGGTTAAGTGACTTGCCCAAGGTCACTCGGCTAGTAAGTGTTAAGTGTCTGAGGCCAGATTTGAACTCAGGTCCTACTGACCTCAGGGCTGGTGCTCCATTCACTATGCCACCTAGCCGCCCCATTAAAATGTATTATTAAAGGCACATTGAGTGAATATGCAAAATATTTTGATATCATCATGGAAGGAGATCTCTAGTGAATCACATCAAGGATCCTCCCTCACTCTCTACTGTTTAACATGTTTAACAACTCAGATGAAACAAAAATGGCATACTTATCAAATATGCAGATAACATAAAGCTAGGCAAGACAAATAACAAGTTGGATGACAAAATCAAAATTCAAAAAATTCTTCATAAGCAATATTGTTATGCTGAACTTAGTAAGATGAAATTTACTAGGACTAAATGTAAAGTCTTACATTTGACTTCAAAAAATCAACTTCATGACTATAGGATAAGGGAGATGTGACTAAGACAGCAATTCCTCTGAGAAAAGACATCAGATTTTCCGGTGAACTGCAAGCTCAGTGAGAATCAATGGGAGTCTAGGAGTCAAAGAAGCTAATTTAATCTTGGACTTCATTGAGAGGTATAGTGTCTAGGGCTAAAAAGATGATGGTATGCACTATACAATGACTTGGTCAGACCACATCTAGGTTATGTTTGCTTCTAGTCACTACATTTTAGGAAGGGCATCTGAGCATCACAGTCAGTATGGTGAAGGGCCTCAAGTTCATGCCTTAATAAGAGCAACTGGAAGAATTTAAATGCCATTTTGGAGAAAAGGAGACTTAAGGAGGACACAATACCTATTTTCAAATGTTCAAAGTGTTTGCCATATGAAGAGTTATTAGACTTTCTAGTTCAACTTGATGACAGAGAACAGAAGGATGAGTAATGAAATAGAAGCTACAAAAAAGAAATTTTAACCTAGATGTAAGGAAAAACTTGCTATGAACTAAAACCAACCCAATTAGAATGAGCTATCAAAGAAGGTATGGGACATTCCTTCATTGGGAGAAGAGTAGTCTGTAAAAAAAATTTGAATTTTAACTTTAAAAAAATTTTTCAGTTAGCAAAAATGTGTTTTCTCTCCTTTCCACCTCTCCTTTCCCTATTGAAAAAAAGAAAAGCAAAAGAAGACAAAACCCTTATAGTATATATATACAAAATCAGGCAACACTAATTCTCTTATTGGACATGTCCAAAAATGTATGTCACAATCTACATACTCACTGTCTAGAGGTACGTAGAGTCCTATATAGTTAGGGTTGATCATTGCATTGATCGGAGTTCTTAAGTCTTTCAAAGGCACTTGTTTTTATGAGGTTGTCTTTTGTATAAATTTTTTTTCCCCTGGCTCTTCTCATTGTGCCCTGCATCCGTTCATAAAATCTTCCAAGGTTCCTCTGAAGCTGTCCACTAGAGGCCCTAAAAAAGTTTATCGATGTTCTGTTTTTGTACTGTCTTTGTCACTTGCCTATGACTTCTTCTAACCATAAAAACTCTCAAAGTATCTTAAAACACTGGCACGTCTGAAACCATAGGCTTCATCCCACCACTATGGTCAATAACTACCCTGCTAGAAGGGATGAAGCATGCCTTCCTGTCAGTCCTCTAAATTTATAGTTAGTCCCTGCATTGATTGAGGTTTGGGGAATATTATTGTGCCAGAACCTGTAACTTCATTGGTATGGAAAGCTCCAAGTAAGGAAATCCACTCTACTAATCAGATTGGCAACTATTAGGGGACATATGGACTTGGAGAGCTGCTCGTGGCAATGAGAGGTTAAGTAAATTGCTCCTGGTCACAGAACCAGTACATGTCATAAGCAGAAACTTAAACCTAGGATTTCCTGACGCTCTGTCTGCTATGCCATCCTTCCTTTACTAGAACTCTTCAAACAAAGACTAAGGGACTACTTTTCAGGTATGTTTTAGAGTAGTTTTTTTGGTTGTTGTTTTGCTTTTTTTTAAATTTGTGTCATGGACCCCTTTCACAGTCTGGTGAAGCCTATAGAAACCTCAGAATAATATTTTATGTACATTAGATAAAATACATAGGATTACAAAACAGATCCGTTATATTGAAAATAGTTATCAAAATATATACTTTTAAAAAACAATTGCCTAGACTCTCATTATTGAAAAATTATTATTCAAGTATGAGCTAAACTAGCTTCTGAGGTCCCTTCCAACTCCAAGATTCTATGGCTCTAGTAAAAGGGGGAAGGAAGAGCCCAATGTGTTTAATGTCCCGAGGATGAATGAAGGGTTCAAAGTCTCCTTCCTTTCAACAGGCTTTATATTTCAAAAAGAGAGTCCTGGAATTATATTGCTTAAGCCAAAGGAATGAATGCTGAATGGTGGAAGTTTAGGTGTTTTGACAGGTGAAGGAGAGGGAGACATGAAAATGCCAGAGGTATTGGCAGAGTCCCTAAAATCACAACATATAAGTGATGACTCTTGTCTGTATGCTAGGTCTGCCTTTCTCTAAGTTAGTAGGCACTTGTTGCTCAAATGGAGAGATTCTGATACCTGGTCTGCCAAAACTCTGGATTACATTATTTATTTTTCTCTGAAATAAAAGCTGGTGGGTGGATTTTATGTGTAGTGACCTTAAGATCCAGTGAGGCTTGAATTACTTTTCTCAGTAAGCCCCCGAAAGGCTGATGTCAGACTGATAATATAGACACACAAAGGCTCCTTTCAAAGTCCTTTACTCCAGGATTCTCCTGGCATTACCACCCCAACATATGATGTAACCTTAAGTAAGGTAATTTGGTCTCCTGGGAGAAAGAGGAGTGGTTCACATACTCAACAAGCCAGTAAGACAAGTTGGATCAAGATTTTCTCTCACCCTCAACATGGTTCTTCTCTTGCCAGCTGCCCAAACCCAACATGTGTTTCTGCAGTTCAGCCTATACTGTTGGGCTGATTTAAATCTAACAGCAAGTGAAATGAAGTACATTAGTTCAACCCATTTCTCAAATGCATGATGGCTGCCACTATGCCTAAATGTTACTGATAAAATGAACTTAAATAGACTAGATAGGTGAAGGGTGTCAACCATGGGAGAAGAAATTTCAGTCAGAATGTTGCCGTCTAAGGCATTTTCAATTAACTCATCAATCAGGGAGAATTTATTAAGTACCTGCTATTTGCCAGGCACTGGGCTAGGCACTAGTAATAGAAATATAATGAAAGAAAGAAAGAAAGAAAGAAAGAAAGAAACAAAGAAACAAAGAAACAAAGAAACAAAGAAAGAGAGAAGGAAAGAGAATCCTTGACTGTTAACCTGATTTCCAACATAACTCAGAGATGAGTGGAGATTTCCATTATGCAGTGAATCCCAACTAATAAACTGATCAATCAACACATACAGTATCAACTCAGACTTTTTATATCATCATGGGAAATAAGGTTTTCCACACAACTGAATTTTCCACATAGTTGAAATTAAACTCTTGAAGCTACATTTTTTTAAATGTTAACCCCTTGTCTGTGTGAATCTTTCTACAACACACAAAACCTTTCCTTTCTTAAATAAGACACAACATAACCTCTTCTTGCCTTCTCAGGGTCATCACCATGATCATGGAAAGGAGAGAAAACAGCAAGTATCTTTTATTTTATCCAGCCTTGTGATTTTATTGGTCAAAGAACATTCCCTTTCTCTATACACATATTTGGCAACTATTCTATAGTTAAAGCCTGGAAAGTTGTCCAGGTTGCTGCATTACATGATTTCTTTTCTTCTCAGAAATAAAAGCTGGTGAGAAGATTTTATGCATAGTCCCTTTAAGATCCAGTAAGGCTTGAGTTACTTTTCTCATAAGCCCTGGGAGGTTAGGCAATTTAAACAGGTCTGTTCTCAAACAGTAGACCTTTGAGTAGATCTCAAAGATAGCCCTTGAACCTAGGTCTTACTAATTCTGAAACCAGCTTCTGATAATACACTCCATTTCTTCTTGGGTTGATAGAATGTTAGGGACCTCAAAATTCACCTCATCAAACACCTTCATTTCACAGATAAAGAAACTAAGGATCAGAAAAGGGAAGTACTTTGCTCAAGTTCCTACAAGGAATAAATGACAGAATGTCTACTCAAGCCCAGGTCTCCAAGTTCCAAGGTCCTTGCCGTTTCCCTCCATCATTCATTAAGATGGGTTGTCTCATTTTTCTGTCTCTATACATGTATACTTTCTCACTAAGTAGTGTGATTTGTACAGCCATTGTCAACCACTGGGAATATTCCTTTCCTTCTGGTTCATGAACTAACCAATTACATTACTTTGGGTGTCATCTTTTTCTCTTCTTGGTTATTTTCATTGCCATTCACTGTTCAAGGTTCCTTCTTCACTACAAGAAATATTATAGTTGCATGTTTTTGTTTTTCAACATTGCCCTCCAAAGAGTTGGAAGGGGGCGGAGCTAAGATGGCAGAAAAGAAGCAGTAACTTTTCCAAGCTCCTCCAAGAATTCTGTCACTAGAAGCTAAAAAGTGAATTTGAACAGATTTAAGAGCAACAGAACCATTGGGAGACAGAGCGTGGCAGATTCCCAGCCCAAGAAAGTGCCTACTCAGGTCTGGGCAGGGAGAACGCAGAGCACACAGGAGCTGCAGCAGCGTGGATTTGAGAGCAGAGTACAGCAGACTGAGAAGAAGCTCCAGCCAGCCAGCAGACTCACCCACTCTGAGGGTGACACAGACAATCACAATGGGGAAGAAGGAATCTATGAAGGTATGGACCATGAAATCTTTTTATACAGAGCAAGAACAACCAAATTCAGAAGGCAACACAAAACTCTATAGTCACACTGGAGACCACAGAAGGAAATCTGAATTGGTCTCAAGCCCAAAAAGGATTCTTGGAGGACCTCAAGAGGGATTTTAAAAATCAAATTGGGGAGGTAGGAGATATATCTAAATCTACAGTGACCAAATTGGAAAAAAAAATTTCACTGAAGAAAACAAATCTTTAAAAAGTAAAATTGGAGCACTAGGATGGGAGGTCCAAAATCTAACTAGAGAAAATATCTCCCTAAAAATGAAAACTGAACATATGGAAAAGAAGCTTCAAAAACTAATTGAGGAAAATAATTCAATAAAAATTAGAATCAGTTAAATTGAAGCTAAGGACTCCATGATGCAGCAAAAGTCAGTCAAACAAAACATAAAGATTGAAAAATTAGAAGAAAGTGCAAAATATCGCACTGGAAAAACAACTGAACTAGAAAAGAGATCCAGGACAGATAACCTAAGAATTTTTGGCCTACCAGAAAATCATGATGAAAAAAGCAGCCTGGACAGTATCCTCCAAGCGATTGTCAAAGAAAACTGTCCTGAGGTCCTAGAATCAGAAGGTAAAATAGTTATCGAAAGAATTCACGGATCTTCTCCTGAAAGAGATCCCAAATTGAAAGCTCCAAGAAATATAGTAGCCAAATTCCAGAGCTACAAGGTCAAGGAGAAAATACTGAATGCAGCCAAAAAGAAATCATTCAAATATTGTGGAACTATAGTCAGGATTACACAGGACTTAGCAGCTGCTACATTAAAAGATCTGAGAGATTGGAATTTGGTATTTTGCAAAGCAAAAGAGCTAGGACTGCAACCAAGGATCAACTACCCAGCAAGACTGAGCATAATCTTTTAGGAAAGGAGATGGTCATTTAATGAAATAAAGGACTTCCAGACTTTCCTGATTAAAAAGCCAGAGCTCAGTGGAAAATTTGATCTCCACTTATAAGACCCAAGAAAGACATAAAAAGGTAAACAAGGAAAACACACACTCACACATACACATACACACACAAATGCTCACACATGCACATTACTTGGGACTCAATAAGAGCAAACTGTTCACATCCTTATATGAGAAGCAGATACCTGTCAATATTGAAATTTGTATAAGTATTGGGACATTTAAAAGGGATATACATAGATAGAGGGTGTGGGTATAAGTGAACTAATCTGAAGATTTAAAAAAAAACCCTATTAAGGGGAAGAAAGAGATTGTAATGGGAGAAAAGGAAAGGCTGAGGCAGAAAGTGGTAAATTATGCCACAAGAAGTGGCATAAAAATATATCAAAGTGGAGAGGAGGGAAGGAAGGAGATGAGCACCATATGATCGTTACTCTCATTGGTTCTGATTTAAAGAGGGATCAATACAAACAGTTAAGTTTAGATTCTAACATAAAAAAACACAAAAACTCATAGCAATAGAGGAAAAAGAGGGAGGGAGAGGAGCACTGTATGAAATTTACTAGCATTGGTTTGGGTTCAAGGAGGAAATAACATACTCTGTTAAGAATAAAAATCTATTGTGCCCTACAGGCAGTAGAAGGGATAAGGGGAAGGAGTGGAAGAAAGGAGAGGGTGGTCAGAAGGGAGGGAAAGAGTAGTAAGGGGAAAGGGAAGGTAAAGAGGGGTGGACAAACAAAGGGAATACTGGTCAAAAGGAAAACTCTTATGGAGGGGAAGGGAAAAGGAAGATACAAAGATATAAACGGGCGAGGGAATAGGATGGAGGGAAAGTCACAGATAGTAATCATAATTGTGAATGTGAATGGTATGAACTCTCCCATAAAACAGAGGCAGATAGCAGAATAGATTAAAAACCACAATCCTACAATATGCTGTCTACAAGAAACGCATTTGAAACAAGGGGATATACACAGGGTAAATGGTAAAAGGATGGAGTAGAATATATTATGCTTCATGTAAAGTAAAAAAAAGCAGGGGTAGCAATCCTTACCTCAGATAAAGCAAAAGCAAAAATAGATCTAATTAAAAGAGATAAGGAATGAAACTACATCCTGCTAAAAGGTACCATTGAGAATAAAGCAACATTATTACTTAACATATATGCACCTTGCGGTTTAGCATCCAAATTCCTATAGGAAAAATCAAGGGAATTAGAGAAAGAAATAGATAACAAAACAATACTAGTAGGGGACCTCAATCTCCCCCTCTCTGAACTTGATAAATCTAACCTCAAAATAAACAAGAAAGAAGTTAAAGAGGCAAATAGAATTTTAGGGAGGCTAGACATGATAGATCTCTGGAGAAAACTGAATGAGGATAAAAAGGACAATACCTTCTTCTCAGTGGCACATGGCACATACACACAAATAGACCATGTACTAGGCCAAAAAAACCTCACAATTCAGTGCAGAAAGGCAGAAATATTAAAATGCATCATTCTCAGATCATGATGTAAAAAAATTATATGCAACAAAAGGCCATGGAAAGATAGGCAAAAAACTAACTGGAAACTAAAAAATTTAATCCTAAAGAAAGAGTGGGCCAAACAAGAAATTATAGAAACAATCAATAACTTCATTCAAGAGAATGACAATAATGAGACATCATACCGAAATTTGTGTAATGCAGCAAAGGCAGTTCTTAGGGGAAGTTTTAGCTAGAAAAAAA
>CM053580.1:149189227-149204737 GCA_028627135.1 Pseudochirops cupreus
AGCAAATGAACGGAGGATGGAGTAGAGTGAGGAGAGACTTGAGGCAGGCAGACCAAACATCAGGCTATTGCAATAATCTGGGCATGAAGTGGTGAGGGCCTGAATCAAGGTGACCACAGTGTCAGAAGAGGGAAGGGGACTCCTAAAGTAGGGTCTCTTTGCATACCCAGTCTCTCATAAAAGCCTCTCATTTGGCTATACTGTGCTTTGAATAATATTCTATGTCAGTTTTCCTTAATATATGTCATTGATAAATTCATTAACTTCACTAAAATTCCAGATTCAGTGAAATTCCGATGAAGATGTTGGGCTCTGGAAAGGCAGTCATGATTTAAAACCACAAAAACAGGGCACACTTCAGGTAACATCATTTCTTGCCTCTGGTTGGGCTTTGTACCTCTTTAGTTCAAGGGTGAATGTGAGGTTCACATTGCAAGAGGTTGTGTCATGCCACAGGGAAGTGTTTGAGGCCTGGGAATTAGTTGGGTCACGTGGAGGTCAGGGCATATTGCACTGTCCCCGGCTAGGGGATACTGCATTACTCCGGACTCTCTTGCGTGGGGTTACCTGCTGTTCCTGATTGGCGTCTCCACACCTTGGGGCCTTCATACTGTTGTAAGTGCACTCCCCCTCTCACAATTCTGTTCAGCTGGGCTCTATCACATGTGGTATGTGGATCTGGTGTCTATTTAAGACCTAGGGCTGGGAGGTATCTTGGAAGCCTGCCTTAGTATATGGCTTTAAGGCTTCCCCATGGAGAGACCTTAATAAACTTTTCTGTTTGGACCTCAGAGCCGTGACTCTTCTGTCCTGAAAGGTATGTTAGCATCGTTGAGTTGTGTGTGTAACCAGTTGCCTCTGCTGGTAAGTTAGGGCACTCTAAGAGAGAACCCTGACAGGTGAACATGCCATATGCACAACCAGAATGAAGGACTGGAATGATTAGCATTTAGGAGGAATTAACTAGAAATTCCAATTATGGGACTACTAATAAGACCAAGCATTCTGAACAAACCAATGCAGCTGTTGAGGGTTCAACACAGTTGCTAGAAATTACTCACATGGGTCAAGAATGGGGCTGCCAGCTTCTCTTCCTTGTTACTGGAATGTCATTAGTCATGCTTCAGACTTTAGGGATGAGGGGCCTGCCTGGGCAAAGTCAGTTCTCGTGTTACACAATTGAGTCACATACAACCTTGATGGAACTAGCACCTGAATGAAATTCTGACATTTTAAACAACTATAGAAAGAGGGAAGACAGTGCTTCCAAAGAAGAGAAAACCAAAGAACCTCTTGCCTTAGAGCCAGGAAATGAATGATTAATTCATTTTAGGGTTTTATTGGCCTCTTCCTTAGAACTAGAAAATTCTGTCTCCCAGAATTATAAAGAAAAAAGACAAGTGGTATTCCCCTGGACAAAATTCCCCTAATTCAACACCATTGGGGTAAAAGATTTCTTCCTGTCACAACCATAACCAGCAGAGAATCAATGGGGCTCTGCCTTAGAGTGCCAATATATGGTAGAGAAGGAAGATGCTTCATCTTGCAAAGGATTGCAATTGCCCTCCACGGAGCTCTTGCTGGTTTAGTTTTGCTGATTTTGGCACTATTTCCTGGGAAGTTCTTGCTTTCTAGACAGACACTATATGGTATAGACCATATGCAAAAATCTACCCCTTTGCAGATGTCTATTTTCTAGTGGCCACTGAAGGTTTTTTCACATGCTAAGACATTCAAAATAACTGTTGACTCTAATGGATATAAGATCTCAGAGCTAAAAATGACCTTGTCAGTCATCTAGTATAAAGCTTACATTTTCAAGTTGTGGAAATTGAGTCCCTAAGAAGTCAAATATCTTGACTTGACCTCAAGAAAGTCACTGAATCAGTTGAGTTGACTAGAATCTGAGAGCCAGAGAGGTTGCATGATTTATCCAAGTTCATGTTGCAAGTAAGAGAGAAGTCAGATAAAGAACTCAAGGGCTCCTGGGGCTTAATCCAATGACCTTTACATTACAATAAACCTTTGCAGAATTTTATAGCTAGAAATAACCTTAACTATGGGAAACTGAGGCCCAAAGCAGTAAAATGATTTGTTCCTAATCATCTAACGAGTCAGTAGCCAAAGTCTCACATAAGCTCAGAACACTGATCTAGGAGTTAGGACCATCTGGGTTTGAATCCCTCTCAGACATTTAATAGATGTCGACCCTGAGGAAATCACTTAATTCCTCTGGGCCTCAGTTTCCTCAGCTGTAAAATAAAGAGTCAGACTTGATATAACTTCTAAAGTTCCTTCCAGCTCTAAATTTATGATCTCGTGGTTCTACATCTTTTCTCCTTTCTTTGTCTTTCTTTCATTTCTCCTTTTTTCTCTGTCTTTCCTTCCTTCCTTCCATTTTGCCTTCCTTCCTTCATTTCTAGCTTCCTTCTTTCCTTCCTTCCTTCCTTTCTTCCTTCCTTCCTTCCTTCCTCCTTCCTTCCTTCCTCTTTCCTTCTTTCCTTCTTCCTTCCTTCCTTCCTTCCTTCTTTCTTTCCTTCTTTCTTCCTTTGTGACATAAAGATCATGTCAATATTTGTAGATAAGTCCTAGGGAGTCCCTGAGCTGCATAGAAATAAAGCAGTGTCGCCAAAGGATATAGCATGATTTTTGCTAAGTGTGTCACCAAAATTCAGATATGCTATTACAGATAAAAGAAAATTTACGAACAATTTTGCTTATTATGAATTTTACTTACCCAGCTTATGTAGCTTATGTAGCAAGGATTTACAAGATAAAGCTTGCCTTTTTTGTATGCAATGATATAACCTCAGTCTTCCAAAGTGTTAACAATAAAGCTTTTGGTGTACTCTGATTTCTCACAGCAAAGAATGCTTATGCTACAAAAGAAAAGATCTTTGAGAAACACTGAGGTTAAGTGACTTTCCCAGGGTGACATATCTATTAAGTTCAAAGACAAGATTTGAAACTAGGTCCTCCTGACTCTAAGCCCAGGAAGCTATCTATGATACTGTTTTAAGTATGACAAATATAAAGGCATTGTAACTTTAATACCCAGGATCTAAACACAGAAAAGGGTCCAATAACAAGGCATGGAAATAGTTATAAAAATGTTGTCACTCCAGGTGTTTTCTTTCTTTGTTCTTCCTTTTTTTTTTTTTTTTTTGCTTTTTGGAGGGGGAAAAGTAGGGCAACTGGGGTTAAGTGATTTGCCCAAGGTCACATGGCTAGTTTTGTATTAAGTGTCTGAGGCCTTATTTGAACTCAGGTCCTCCAAACTCCAGGGCTGGTGCTCTATTCACTGTGCCATCTAGCCACCCCTACTGCACCACCTAGCTGCCCCAGGTGTTTTCTTTAGGAGATATGAACAAGTCCTTTATATGAATCAGAAAAGAATAGTCATTGGATGAGCAATGATTGAGGCATGACCTTGGGGGATCCCTAAAAGATAGAGCCCAGTGGTTAGAGGGCAGTTAATTTGGGTCAGAAGCTTGGGAAAGAACTCAACTCTTCATTTTCACATATTGGGGTAGAGGAGGTGAGATTTTCTCTTCTCACTGTCATTTACATGGTATATAACAGTGGAATTAATTACCTGAAAGAAAATCCCTTGCCTAACATTTGGAGAATCAGTTCAAGCTACAAGGAGAAGCAAAGAAAAAAAAAACAAAACAAAACTATGGATTTAAGGGAGAGATAACTCTGGCAATTGAAAATTGATCTGTGAAGAGCAGAACCTAGAAGGTCAATTGAGCCACCAACCTAGCAGAGACACTTTTTCTAAGGGGGAGCTTTGCAAAGACCTCACTATGAGAAGGACTTTAGGACCCTATAGTTTCAGAGTTATGAACGATCTTGTGTGTGTGTGTGTGTGTGTCTGTGTGTGTGTGTGTGTGTGTGTGTGTACACACAGACACACACACACACATATATATATATATACACATACATATACATATGTATGTATAGGCTATATATGTGGTTTACAACACTGTTTTTTAAGGTTGTTCTCACTCTTCTCTTGGAAATGTATGTAATCATGGAAGAGTATGCCCTATGTTTCTGGAGATGGGGAGAATGCTTTGTAGTTATGCCTCACTATGCCATGTTATAAAATGCTTTTCCTATGAGCAAAGCATCTACTAGGATGACTGAAATTTGGAAGCACACTGGTGAGGACTTGTGAGGTATAACGTTAGGTATACAGAACTATAGGCTACTGCCTGGACCTCAATTTAATAGCCACCCTCAGGGGAAGTGACCCAGAAATGGGGCTGCACAAACAAAATAATGGAAAGTGATGAAATCCTAATGAAGTTGCCCCAGCCCCAATATTCTAACCTCCTTATGGGCCCCACTGAATAGCAGGCATGTCCTGATTTAGCCACACAGTCTGACTTTAAGCACACCTCAGGCCCCCAGACTCAATATAGCCACTGCCCCTAACTAGCCACTGCCCCCAGAACCAATTCACACATTTGAACAGCTGTGTCCTTATACTCAATCACAATCACATCATCCATTGAGCCCAAGACAGGAGGATCACAATACCTATCTATCTTGACCAGACAGGACCACAATGGCTAGCCAATCAGAAAGCAGAACAACCAGGATGTTTGACCACCAAACCACAGAAAGGACCCTTCCCCTATTACCTAATACCTCAACAAACCCTCCTGCTTTTTTAATATTCATAATTTCTGTGGTGTAATCAACATCATTACACTATAAATTTGCCTGTGTTGCCTTACTAAGTTGCTGGTTCCTCTTGGAACCTAGCCCACTTCTGAGAGGTATCAGTCCTCAATAAATGTCTGTACTTGGATTAGAGGTGGTCTGACTCTGAATTCTTTGAGACGGTTTCATCACAGCACGTCATGAAACTGCAACAGAAAGCATCACCTTGCTTCTACAAGGAGGCTTTTTGACAGCACAGAACACATAATATTCTCTGCTTTACAAGAGACTTAGGATTGCTATATATTTTCAGGCTAGGATGGACATACAGAAGTGTGATTGTCACAGTTCTAAGACAGCAGTTATCTGTTCTACTGACCTTCTGGTGACTTCTAGTACAAGCAATTTCTGACTCCCCAGAAGGAGTAACACTCCGGCAATTCTTTTTCTAGTTAAAGTAGCCACATAATAATATGAATAAATAACTATAACTGTAGATATCAACATAATATTCTTCAATTTCTTTGCCTAAGGATTTCGAAGGTGAAAATGCAAGGCACGGTAGATACTCCCACATCATTTCATGTCTCTAGAAGCTATTCTTGCTTTGCAAAACTTTTGGGGGATTGCCAAGGATCTTTACATCTCCACTGGTTTACAACTTTCTCATGTGTAAATCACCTATGTAAATGAGATGAAAAAGCTTTTGGAATGGCTGCCATGAGTGGCATACCACTGAACAATGTCCAAGGCATTCACTGAATTCAGTCAATGGCTTATAATTCTTCTATAATTCTTCTGAGAAAATATGAAATCTATATGCTTTGTATAGTCATAGATTCTGAAAGTTAAAGAGGACATCAGAGGTATTGTTGTACAATCTATACCTGAATAAGCATTCCTTCTGCAATTTTCATGACAAGTGAACATCCAGTTTGCTTAAAGACCTCAGTAGGGGAAAACCAACACTTCTTAATCCAGCCTATTCCACTGTGATAACTCTAATTGAAAGGATGTTTTTCCCCTCATATCAAGCCTAAATATGATCTTTTGCAACTTTTGCCCCCCTTGTTCCTGGTTCTGCTCAGCGGAGCCAAGCTGAGAAATTTGATTCCCCTTTGAGCATTAGGGCACTTGACTTACTATGAGGGAGATTTTATAATTACCTTGTTCTTTAAAATTTTAAGTAAAATATTTTTACAACTTTTCCTAAGGTTTCCCAGCTGCTCTCCTATTCTCGCCAGCACTCGGGTGCTAGCCCATGACTTAGGGGAAACCAAGGTTTGAATCCTAAATCTGACCCTTAGTTAGCAGGGTGACTGAGTATAAATCACTCATTCTCCCAGAGCCTCCGTTTCCTTGACTATAAAAATGGGCATAAAAATATTTATATTACCTACCTCAGAGGACCTCCTTGGAAAAATCTCCATGGAGGATTAAATTAAGCAGTATATGTAAAGTGCTTTGCAAACCTTGTCGTGGTTTATTAACTACAATTGATATATCACACCAGCCTGTCTCCCATATTACATTTAGAAAATTCAGGATTTAAAAGTCATAAGTGTGCAAGTGAATTCTATAAGGTCATATTTTTTGAGCTCTTGACACCAAACAACAAAATAAAGTGAAAAAAAATCCATACAGTCCATTTATTCATCAGAATGTATTCTATGTTAGTTTATTTGATACATAGAAAGCCCAGTCAACCTCAACTTCAATTAAATATCTTCTTAATTTAAGCATTTAGGTATAGAATAAATAAGAATGTTTTTCTCTTTAAAGAATACTTTTCTATTCTGATTGGTAAATTTGTGATGTAAAGAAATTCAAATGTCAGAAATTTAATATTATTCATGAAATATCAAGGCATCCAATGAACAAATAATAGTTTAACACAATTATGCCTTTAGGGTCAGAATCTAAAGAAAATATATTGGTGAGGGAAGGAAAGCTCTAACCTAATATAAGTAGGCATTTTATATACGATAGATGCTTAGGAATTGTTGCAGAAAATTGACAGCACAAATGCCCAGAGCTAAACATATTGATTGAAAAGGTCAGCATATTAGCAAGTCTGTCTAACCTTCTGATCTATTAGTCCCAAATGTTGAGTGTAACCAGGGAAACCAGGAAGAAAATGGAAAGCTTTGAAACAATAAAATGGTCTTTGTCTTCCTGCTATGAGATCTGAATATCTACAGTCCGCTTCTCTGGTGCTTTTCCATGTAGTTACTAAGCATTTTGACAGGGGTGGTTATTGCTGGGTAAAAGCTGAGCCTTCAGCTGTGAGCATATACGCATTGAAAGGGGAGGGCGGTCTTCCATGGACAAAGCATGGAAGTAAACCTGGTTTCAAACTGTGATCCTGACACTAAATATCTTTATAACTTTGGCCTTTATAACTCTGTCACTCTGAAATCTATCCTCTGATTTTTAAAGCTTTTCACAACTTCACTCATTCCTATCTTTTCAGTCTACTCAAACTTTGCTTTCATCTACATTCTCTACCATCCGTCAACTATGCTTCCTTGTTCACACAAGATACTCCAGTCTCCTACTCAATGCCTTTTCTTTGGCTGCCACCCAAGCCTGGAATGGATGTCTCTGTTTCTTGGCTTGTGTGGCTTCCTTCAAGTGTCAATTTAAATCATACCTTCTAAAAAAGGCCTTTCCTGGTTCTCCACCTCCCTTTTACTCCTAGTGTCTTCCCTTAGATTAGAGATTATCTCCAATTTACTCTCTATTTATCTTCGTGTATCCACAGTTGTTTGCATGTTGTCTCCCCCATTAAAATGTGAGCTCTCTGAGGGCAGGGATTGTTTTTACATTTTTTTTTAACTCAGTCTTTCATCTCACCTAGTCTGGAGTACAAAGGCTACTACTCATGCATGGCCTGATCCCACCACCGTTTAGAAGGGGAGCTTTGATCTGGACCATTTCATGCTTTCTTAGCACAGTGCCTGGCACAAAAAAAGTCACTTAATAAATGCTTGTTTCTTTCCTTCCTTCCTTCCTTCCTTCCTTCCTTCTTTCCTTCCTTTCTTCCTTCCTTCCTTCCTTCCTTCCTTCCTTCCTTCCTTCCTTCCTTCTTTCCTTCCTTCCTTCCTTTTTTCTTTCCTTTGCCTTCATTTCCTCATCTCCAAAATGAATGGGTTGGATCAGACGACCTATATTTGTCAAAAAAAATAATCTCTCTACCTAAATATAGATATAGCTCCAGATAATGGCAATATAACAAGTCAGTATGCATAGGTAGTGTGTATAGCATGTAATATCTGGAGGTTATTGTGCTATATTTGAGAGTGTGTGGGAAAGAAAGTCATGAGACCTCAGTTCAAGTCCTGACTCTAACACTTACTAACTCTGTGATACTGAGCAATTCACTTCCCTTCTCAGAGTTTTAGTTCCTCAACCTATAAATCGAAGAGGACAGTACTTAAATCATCTCCCTCACAGGATTGTTATAAGAAAAATTTTCATAAAAGTTAAAATGCTATAAAAATCAAATTATTATTAGGCCTCCCAATAATATGTAAGTGATGGCTTAACCATATGGAAGAATCCAGACAACCCAGTAAACTAATACATTGGTGTTATCCACCAGTGTGAAGACCTTTGCAGCCTACATGTTCCCACATGGCTTTGTCCTCAATGTCCTCCACAGATCTATCATCCGTAGAATCCTGCTTTTTCCCATATACTATACCATTTCCTAATACTGAGATGTTGTGGAAGAGACAGCAGTGGGAGTGGGAGAGAGGAGAGTCTGAGTGCTGGGCATTACTGCTTCCAGATTTCCCTAGTTCCAGATTCCATCCCCAATGTTTGCTCATGGACCCAGTTTTTGTCATGGGTTGCCACTCCTGTCTCAAGCTGACCAACGAATCAAAATGGAGTTAGGTTTACAGGGCTTTTCTTTCCTACTCCCAGACTTATAAGACCACTAGAGAGTGGCTTCCTAGAGTAAGTGTGATTGGTAGAAAGTTTTTTCACAATAAGTATATAAGTTGCTGTATGTATAGTCAGGGGTTATTCTGCTCTGCAAAGTTCACAGAATGATGCCTCTGGGATAGTTAAATCTATCAGCAGTTGTTGGTGTATAGAAGACAATGTCACCTAATATGGATCTTGCTCCTTTCTGTTCTCTAGAGCTGCTGCCTTAAATTAATGAAACAGCAGGACTGGCTGCTTTAGGTCATGGAAAATTCTTTGAATGGAGTAATTGTCTTAACTCCTTTTTCCTGCTTCTCCTTGTACCATTTCCACTTCCCTTAGTGTTTTTGTCTCTTCTCTCCTTCAAGGCACACTTCTGTGAAGAAGCAGTGTGGAATTATGGGAAGAGTTGAAGATCTGGAATCAGAGAATCTTAATTCAAATTATGACCTGACTTCTTGCTACCCATATGACTCAGGGAAGATTATTTTCCATCATTTTTCCCATTGGACAAGATGACTTCTGGGATGTCTCTTGGATCTAAATCTAGATCTTGTGAAGCCATTTTTAACTAACTCACCCTCAAATTTAATAACATCATTGACTCCCTCCCCCAACCATCAAACGCTCCCTCAGCACTTTCTGCATTGGGGTTTACACACTTGGTATCTGTTCATATCTTTTCTTTATAAAAGTTGTCAGTGTCTTTTTCACATCTATTTATCCTTCTCCTGAGCCATAGCAAGGGGAAGGACACCTAGAGCTTCACCCCAAGTGCTGAAGTTTAGAGTGTTGTCAGTATTCACACTCCTTAAGCAGGACAGAAACAAATGAGCTCAGCACCTAGCTAGCAAAAATAATTAGTTAAAATAGGAAGCTACCATATGGCACATGTTTTCTCCCCCTGGCTACCACACCCCAGCTGTAGTTTGCCTTTCCCCCACCCCCAGACATTCAGTTGTCTTGCTTGTTCCTGGTAACTCTGCCCACAGTGGTCAGTGTGTATGGTTCTCTGCCTTTCTCTCACTCTCCACTGCACTGGCCTTTTAAAAAGGTTGATTTGGAGGCATTTTGTGTTACTTATCCCGTGCATATTTTATGAAGCTTGTTCTGGGCATGAAACAAAGTTAATAACAACATAGTGTCTCCCACAAAAACGGCCAATTGCTTGAGCAATGTATTTGGTATTTCACTCTTTCTAGTATAATGTTCTTCAAAGACTGAGTATTCAATAAGCGTTGTTAACCAAATTTACACAAGAGCTATTCTTGGACTAATTTTATGACATAAGATCCTACAAGTCATAAAGCAGCATGCTCATACCCTAGATCTTTATTGATTTTTTCCCATCTTTTATAGTATTCACATCCCAATGAGCTCCTCCTGTCCCCTCCCAGTAGAATTCTCCCTTGTAATCAATAAACACAGTGAAACAAACAAAGGCATATTTATCAGTCTGGAAACATAAGCCTCATTTTACATTTTATATCTCTAGGTCCCCACTTCTCTATTGAGAGCCATGATTCACTATCTTCTGAAGTCATGACGTGGCAGATATGGCATTCTGATATGGAACTGGAGACTTGTTTTTGGATGAAGATTTTGATTAGCTTGAGCTTTGGCAGCCACCTTTTGGAAACTCATAACTGAATCTTCCCCAGTCCCCCTTCCCCTTTACCACATTATCCAACTTATTGAAAACACTAAAAGTTGTCTTGGGTCATTGCATAGCCCCTCAAGGAACTAAGTCAGGCTTTGATGACTTTACAGAGCAATTGGACAAATTCCCGTGATGCTGGTCCATGAGACAGTATTCCCAAGGATGACAAACAGCTTTAATTAGACTATGTAGCTATACAAATGCCCAATAAATATCTTTTGGGGGATAGTTCAGCTACCAACCAAATAAGGAACAAGAAAAGTCCAGCTGTGAAACTAGACATCCAGTATATTTGCTATTTTCATAAACAATGATCCACTGTCATTAGGACATAGAATCAAAGTAGTTTGTCCACTTGTCTCATCTCTGTCATGATCAGTGGCATTGATCTGTAAGATGACCAGAGTTAGGGTTGCAGAGTTTATCTTTGTATGTTTGCTTGTTTGTGTTTTCTTTTTCTTTTTTCTTTTTTTTGGCCTTCATTTTGAAGAGGACCATTGACTTCATGGAGTGGATTGGATTTAAGTGAGGTCATAAATCCTATCCCTCACCCTCACCGTAACCCTAACTCTAACCCTCACCCTTACCCTAACCCTAACCCTAACCCTAACCCTAAACCTCACCCTCACCCTCAACCTCACCCTAACCCTCAACCTCACCCTAACCCTAACACTAACCCTAATCCTAACCCTAACCCTAACCCTAACACTTACCCTCACCCTAACAATCAGCCTCACCCTCACCCTCACCCTAACTCTAACCTTCACCCTCACCCCAACTCTCACCCTAACCCTCACCCTATCCCTCACCCTCACCCTAACCCTAAACCTAAACCTAACCTTCACGCTAAACCCCACCCTCACCCTCACCCTCACACTAACCTTAACCCTCACCCTCACCCTCATCTTAACCCTAACCCTATCCCTCACACTCACCCTAACCCTAACCCTAACCCTCACCCTAACCCTCACCCTCACCCTAACCCTCAACCTAACCCTAACCCTCACCTCTCCATCACCCTCACCTTAACCCTAACCCTAACCCTAACCTCATGCTCACCCTCACACTCACCCTAACCCTAACCATAACCCTAACCCTAATCCTAACCCTCACCCTCACCCTCACCCTCATCCTCACACTAAACCTAACACAAAACTTGACCCAAACCCAAACCCTAAACCTAAACCAAACCCTAAACCTAACCCTAACCCTCACCATCACCCTCACCCTAACCCTAAACCTAACCCTAATCCTAACATTCACCCTATCCCTAAACCTCACCCTAACCCTAAAAGAAAGTTGTCAGTCTCACTTTCTTCTAAAGTCAACAAAATCCAGTGGCAAGACAAAAGTTCGGATGACTAGCAGTGACTCAGGGTGCAGTGGATGACCTTGGCATCTTTGATGTCTGACCAAGCTCTAAGTGCTCCACAGTGTCTGCTTCAACCTCTTTTGTAGCAGTTGGAAAAATGTTTTCGTCTTCCCTTTCCACCAAGGGAAGTTTTCATATGCTTCAGGTGGACATCCCCCTAACTCACCAATGTCAGTTATCTTATACTTGGTTTTTCCCAATCTACTAAGACGGCTAACAGCTGAGTGCCAGATAGTCACTAAAGGTGGATTAGCAGCCTTGAAAAGGGCTCAGAAAGGCAGAGTCAAGATGGCAGCATAAAAGCAGGAAAACTCCGGGAGCACCCCATCACAACCACCTCAAATACCTATAAAATATGACTAAAAAAATTTTAGAGCTCCAGAAACCACAAAATGACAGAGAAACAAGGCTCTGCTGAAGGCAGCCCAGCAGGCAAATAAGAAAGGTTCATCTCAACGTGATGAGAGACAAAACCAGCCTGGCCTGAAACGCGACTGTAGCCCCAGGGCAGGCAGGACAAGCCGGGGCTGGAGTACTAGGGAGACTGGATCACCAGCAGCTGTGGCAGTTTCCAGAATTATCACCCCATAAGAGCCAAGGACAAAGTGAAAAGTCAGTGGAACTTGGCTAAATTTTGGGGAAAGGAGTGGGTCCAACCATCTGCCCCCAAGGCAAGAAAGCAGCAGAAGTGACAGCCCTGCAGCCACCTCCATGTGGCTGCTTCAGAGCTCCCGGCCTACAGATCGCAGGGGGGCCAAGCAATCATTCAGAGGCTAAGTGCTCTTGCCTTGAGCTGCATGGATCAGGGTTGTGATCTTGGGTGGTGGTCCTGAGGTATGTGACCAGTGAGCCAAAGCTCACAGAGACAGTGACCTCCTAATTGCTCTGGCAGCTCTGAAAATCCCAGCAATTTGGGACAGAGCTCTCCCCTCTGGAAGCAGAATTCCATTGCTGCACAATTGGGAAAAAAAAAGGAAAGAAAAGGGCTTAGAAAACCCTCACACCAGAGATGCCGGTACTCCTTGCACACCCCATATACCTTATCTCTGTATAAAAGCTGAATGGCAACAACGGAGTTTGAACCAGCAATCTTGACCTCGTGAATATCCTACTTTGACCAACTCACGCGGGTCACTCAGAACCATGGATAACAAATCCCACAGGTTAAACAAGAGTTATACATGTAAAAAAATATATATATATTTATGTATATGTATATATGTAATCATGATAATGACTTAGAGATCTGACAGTGATTATCAATTTTATTTTCATTTCGAAGGGGGAAGGGAGTTGTCTTCTGGCCAGATGTGGATTCCTTTGGTTTGTGAGGAAAAGCAAGTTGGGTGAATATTTGAGATTTTCCAAAAACATTTTCCCAAAAATGATGTAAGTCTATAGGTGATTGTTGTTGTCATTGCAAAATGAGGGGGGAAAGATTTTCGAGTACAAAATGGAAAAGCCTAGAGCTATTGAAAGCATACAACTCAATATCTCAGGAGTAACTATGACTATTAGGTTTGGGGCTGGGCACCGAGGCTCCACTGAACTTAAATGTACACACTAATTTTTCTCCATGATATCAGTATTCGGGGACTGCACAACAGCTGCAGTAGACATATTCCGCATATATTCCATAATGCTTTCTGAAATATTGATGAATTTGCATGGCATACATTATCTTTCAAAGAGACACTAAATAATTAAAGTGTTTCCAGAGCATTTGACCAACGTAGACCAACAACAGCTAAAGTATTTTATCAATGGGCTTCTCTTTCTTCAACAATGATGTTTTTAATCTTGGGCAAATTTTCTCATGAATTTGATTTTTTCCAGCAAAATTACAGGGTGAATGCCAAGATCCAATGATCAGTACTCTTCTTCAGTTCTACAGCTACTCATCTGTCACGTGAAAGTATTGAGAACACCTGATCAACCTCCATTACTATTATTAGATATTCTGTACTCTCAAGGAGAGACAGGTAAAGAAAATAGAAAACAGAGACAGTGCCTGGGGGTGGACATGTCTTATTTAAATGAGAATTTTTATGTTTCATTGAATTAAGTTTGATCTTTCACTCTGGTCCTTGTCATACTCTCTTCCCTAAAATGGATAAAATAACACATTTTTATATCACTCATGAAATTATCCACTTCTCTCTTTTTTGGTTCCAAGCTCCAAAGCCTTGCTTTTTCTAGCACATCAAAGTTTTCAAAACACTTTTTTTTTCCTTACCAGCATCCTGTGAGGAAGTAATGCAACTATGATAATCACCACTTTACAAACAATACAAGCATCCTGGTCTATCCAAAGCCATGCAGTCCTTACTATCAGAGCCAGAATTTGAACCTAGCTTCCTTTCTCCAGGGCTCACACACAACAATCTTTCTCATTTTGAGGATCAGATGAGAATGAAGACAGAGAGAAAATTTATGTCAACAACTGTTTAAAATCTCTCGGCTATAAGTTCAATAGATTTTTTTTTCTGAATTGTTTTCTTTTTCTTTTTGTTTTTCTGAGTCTTTTTCAAAGAAAAAAAAAGACCATCTCTCTTGGAAATTTCAGACATGCACCTGCCCAAAGGCTAGATGCTCCTGGGATCTCTTGCAGTCTCTTCTAGTCCTGGTTGTGTGAAAAGAATCCTGCAATTAGAAATAAGAGATCTGGGTTTTATAATAAACTCCTGCCTTAGATTTCTGGAAGCTCCCAGAGCCTCTTTCCTTCTTTTTTTCTTACTCCTCTCTAGGTATGTCTACCTGATAATCACTTAAAAAAATGAAAACTTAAGCCAGTTGTAGTTACAAGCCCTGGGTTTTGTCTACAGTGGGTACTTGATAATTAGTTGATGAAATAATAGTAATAATAGTTATAAAGCACTTACTATGTGCCAGGTACTGTGATAAGTATTTTGTAGTTATCACATTTGATCCTCACAACAACCCTAGGAGGTAGGGGCTATTATACGGATATATTTATAGATATGTTATATAGATATATGTAATTGTTGTTCAGTTGTTTCAGTAATATCAGACTCTTCATTATTACTCCATTTGGGGTTTTCTTGGCAAAGATACTGCAGTGGTTTGCTATTTCCTTCAGCTTATTTTAGAAATGAGGAACCTAAGGCAAACACAGTTAAGTTACTTGCCTAAGGTCACACAGCTTAGTAAGTATAAGGTTGGATTTTGTCTCAGGTATTATTAACTCTAGGACCAGTGCTCTTTCCATTGCACCACCTAGCGTGTGTGTGTGTGTGTGTGTGTGTGTGTGTGTGTATATACACACACATACAGATATTTTCAGGATTAAATGACTTGACCAAGATCACATAGCTAGTATATGTCTGAGGCATGATTTGAATTTAGTCTTTCCTTACTTAAGCCCCAGCATTCTATCCAGTGCATCACCTAGCTGTCCCTGAAAGAGTAGATATGGGTAATATTATTCTCATTTAATTACTTTTTGAAATGAACTGGTCATTTCTCATTGAAATGGCTGTATTAACCACTTATTTTGACATCATCATAGCTAGCATTTATATACTTTTTTAAAGTTTGAAGAGAGCTTTTGACTGTATTGTCTTATTTAGTAAACAAAGCCTCTTGCTTACTTCCTCTTCCTCTTCTTCCTCTTCTTCCTCTTCTTCTTCTTCTTCTTCTTTTTCTTCTTCTTCTTCTCCTTCTTCTTCTCCTCCTCCTCCTTCTTCTCCTCCTTTTTCTCCTCCCTGTCCTCCTTCTCCTCCTTCTTCTTTTTCTTCTTCCTTCTCCTCCTCCTCCTTCTCCTCCTCCTCCTTCTCCTTCTTCTTCTTCTTCTTCTTCTTCTTCTTCTTCTTCTTCTTCTTCTTCTTCTTCTTCTTCTTCTTCTTCT